>JARLTB010000645.1:0-30092 GCA_030141615.1 Unio pictorum
TTTTTCAATGTTATGGATCAGTTGGCTTAGATAAAAGCTTTTTGAAACCCTTTACCCGCTTGGATTTGGTAATACTTGAGTTCTATTGGATGCGCACCATTGGGATAGTACGTCACCATACTTTAAAACCGGTTCCCACCATTTTTGTCAGCTTGACTTTTGATGAAAACGGACTTTTTGGTTTTTTCATGTTAATGGATCAGTTGGGCTTAGATAAAAGCTGTTGAAACCCTTTACCCGCTTGGATTTGGTTAATACTTGGTTTATTGGATGCGCACCATTGGATAGTACGTCACCATACTTTAAACCGGTTCCCACCATTTTTTTTCAGCATGACTTTTGATGAAAAACGGACTTTTTGGTTTTTCATGTTATGGATCAGTTGGCTTAGATAAAAGCTTTTTGAAACCCTTTACCCGCTTGGATTTGGTTAATACTTGGTTTATTGGATGCGCACCATTGGATAGTACGTCACCATACTTTAAAACCGGTTCCCACCATTTTTTTCAGCAATGACTTTTGATGAAAAACGGAACTTTTGGTTTTTCATGTTATGGATCAGTTGGGCTTAGATAAAAGCTGTTGAAACCCTTTACCCCGCTTGGATTTGGTTAATACTTGGTTTATTGGATGCGCACCATTGGATAGTACGTCACCATACTTTAAAACCGGTTCCCACCATTTTTTGTCAGCATGACTTTTGATGAAAAACGGACTTTTTGGTTTTTCATGTTATGGATCAGTTGGGCTTAGATAAAAGCTTTTTGAAACCCTTTACCCCGCTTGGATTTGGTTAATACTTGGTTTATTGGATGCGCACCATTGGATAGTACGTCACCATACTTTAAAACCGGTTCCCACCATTTTTTTCAGCATGACTTTTGATGAAAAACGGACTTTTTGGTTTTTCATGTTATGGATCAGTTGGGCTTAGATAAAAGCTTTTTGAAACCCTTTACCCCGCTTGGATTTGGTTAATACTTGGTTTATTGGATGCGCACCATTGGATAGTACGTCACCATACTTTAAAACCGGTTCCCACCATTTTTTTCAGCATGACTTTTGATGAAAAACGGACTTTTTGGTTTTTCATGTTATGGATCAGTTGGGCTTAGATAAAAGCTGTTGAAACCCTTTACCCCGCTTGGATTTGGTTAATACTTGGTTTATTGGATGCGCACCATTGGATAGTACGTCACCATACTTTAAAACCGGTTCCCACCATTTTTTTCAGCATGACTTTTGATGAAAAACGGACTTTTTGGTTTTTCATGTTATGGATCAGTTGGGCTTAGATAAAAGCTTTTGAAACCCTTTACCCCGCTTGGATTTGGTTAATACTTGGTTTATTGGATGCGCACCATTGGATAGTACGTCACCATACTTTAAAACCGGTTCCCACCATTTTTTTCAGCATGACTTTTGATGAAAAACGGACTTTTTGGTTTTTCATGTTATGGATCAGTTGGGCTTAGATAAAAGCTTTTGAAACCCTTTACCCCGCTTGGATTTGGTTAATACTTGGTTTATTGGATGCGCACCATTGGATAGTACGTCACCATACTTTAAAACCGGTTCCCACCATTTTTTTCAGCATGACTTTTGATGAAAAACGGACTTTTTGGTTTTTCATGTTATGGATCAGTTGGGCTTAGATAAAAGCTTTTTGAAACCCTTTACCCCGCTTGGATTTGGTTAATACTTGGTTTATTGGATGCGCACCATTGGATAGTACGTCACCATACTTTAAAACCGGTTCCCACCATTTTTTTCAGCATGACTTTTGATGAAAAACGGACTTTTTGGTTTTTCATGTTATGGATCAGTTGGGCTTAGATAAAAGCTGTTGAAACCCTTTACCCCGCTTGGATTTGGTTAATACTTGGTTTATTGGATGCGCACCATTGGATAGTACGTCACCATACTTTAAAACCGGTTCCCACCATTTTTTTCAGCATGACTTTTGATGAAAAACGGACTTTTTGGTTTTTCATGTTATGGATCAGTTGGGCTTAGATAAAAGCTTTTTGAAACCCTTTACCCCGCTTGGATTTGGTTAATACTTGGTTTATTGGATGCGCACCATTGGATAGTACGTCACCATACTTTAAAACCGGTTCCCACCATTTTTTTCAGCATGACTTTTGATGAAAAACGGACTTTTTGGTTTTTCATGTTATGGATCAGTTGGGCTTAGATAAAAGCTGTTGAAACCCTTTACCCCGCTTGGATTTGGTTAATACTTGGTTTATTGGATGCGCACCATTGGATAGTACGTCACCATACTTTAAAACCGGTTCCCACCATTTTTTTCAGCATGACTTTTGATGAAAAACGGACTTTTTGGTTTTTCATGTTATGGATCAGTTGGGCTTAGATAAAAGCTTTTTGAAACCCTTTACCCCGCTTGGATTTGGTTAATACTTGGTTTATTGGATGCGCACCATTGGATAGTACGTCACCATACTTTAAAACCGGTTCCCACCATTTTTTTCAGCATGACTTTTGATGAAAAACGGACTTTTTGGTTTTTCATGTTATGGATCAGTTGGGCTTAGATAAAAGCTTTTTGAAACCCTTTACCCCGCTTGGATTTGGTTAATACTTGGTTTATTGGATGCGCACCATTGGATAGTACGTCACCATACTTTAAAACCGGTTCCCACCATTTTTTTCAGCATGACTTTTGATGAAAAACGGACTTTTTGGTTTTTCATGTTATGGATCAGTTGGGCTTAGATAAAAGCTTTTTGAAACCCTTTACCCCGCTTGGATTTGGTTAATACTTGGTTTATTGGATGCGCACCATTGGATAGTACGTCACCATACTTTAAAACCGGTTCCCACCATTTTTTTCAGCATGACTTTTGATGAAAAACGGACTTTTTGGTTTTTCATGTTATGGATCAGTTGGGCTTAGATAAAAGCTTTTTGAAACCCTTTACCCCGCTTGGATTTGGTTAATACTTGGTTTATTGGATGCGCACCATTGGATAGTACGTCACCATACTTTAAAACCGGTTCCCACCATTTTTTTCAGCATGACTTTTGATGAAAAACGGACTTTTTGGTTTTCATGTTATGGATCAGTTGGGCTTAGATAAAAGCTTTTGAAACCCTTTACCCCGCTTGGATTTGGTTAATACTTGGTTTATTGGATGCGCACCATTGGATAGTACGTCACCATACTTTAAAACCGGTTCCCACCATTTTTTTCAGCATGACTTTTGATGAAAAACGGACTTTTTGGTTTTTCATGTTATGGATCAGTTGGGCTTAGATAAAAGCTTTTTGAAACCCTTTACCCCGCTTGGATTTGGTTAATACTTGGTTTATTGGATGCGCACCATTGGATAGTACGTCACCATACTTTAAAACCGGTTCCCACCATTTTTTTCAGCATGACTTTTGATGAAAAACGGACTTTTTGGTTTTTCATGTTATGGATCAGTTGGGCTTAGATAAAAGCTGTTGAAACCCTTTACCCCGCTTGGATTTGGTTAATACTTGGTTTATTGGATGCGCACCATTGGATAGTACGTCACCATACTTTAAAACCGGTTCCCACCATTTTTTTCAGCATGACTTTTGATGAAAAACGGACTTTTTGGTTTTTCATGTTATGGATCAGTTGGGCTTAGATAAAAGCTTTTGAAACCCTTTACCCCGCTTGGATTTGGTTAATACTTGGTTTATTGGATGCGCACCATTGGATAGTACGTCACCATACTTTAAAACCGGTTCCCACCATTTTTTTCAGCATGACTTTTGATGAAAAACGGACTTTTTGGTTTTTCATGTTATGGATCAGTTGGGCTTAGATAAAAGCTTTTTGAAACCCTTTACCCCGCTTGGATTTGGTTAATACTTGGTTTATTGGATGCGCACCATTGGATAGTACGTCACCATACTTTAAAACCGGTTCCCACCATTTTTTTCAGCATGACTTTTGATGAAAAACGGACTTTTTGGTTTTTCATGTTATGGATCAGTTGGGCTTAGATAAAAGCTTTTGAAACCCTTTACCCCGCTTGGATTTGGTTAATACTTGGTTTATTGGATGCGCACCATTGGATAGTACGTCACCATACTTTAAAACCGGTTCCCACCATTTTTTTCAGCATGACTTTTGATGAAAAACGGACTTTTTGGTTTTTCATGTTATGGATCAGTTGGGCTTAGATAAAAGCTTTTTGAAACCCTTTACCCCGCTTGGATTTGGTTAATACTTGGTTTATTGGATGCGCACCATTGGATAGTACGTCACCATACTTTAAAACCGGTTCCCACCATTTTTTTCAGCATGACTTTTGATGAAAAACGGACTTTTGGTTTTTCATGTTATGGATCAGTTGGGCTTAGATAAAAGCTGTTGAAACCCTTTACCCCGCTTGGATTTGGTTAATACTTGGTTTATTGGATGCGCACCATTGGATAGTACGTCACCATACTTTAAAACCGGTTCCCACCATTTTTTTCAGCATGACTTTTGATGAAAAACGGACTTTTTGGTTTTTCATGTTATGGATCAGTTGGGCTTAGATAAAAGCTTTTTGAAACCCTTTACCCCGCTTGGATTTGGTTAATACTTGGTTTATTGGATGCGCACCATTGGATAGTACGTCACCATACTTTAAAACCGGTTCCCACCATTTTTTTCAGCATGACTTTTGATGAAAAACGGACTTTTTGGTTTTTCATGTTATGGATCAGTTGGGCTTAGATAAAAGCTTTTTGAAACCCTTTACCCCGCTTGGATTTGGTTAATACTTGGTTTATTGGATGCGCACCATTGGATAGTACGTCACCATACTTTAAAACCGGTTCCCACCATTTTTTTCAGCATGACTTTTGATGAAAAACGGACTTTTTGGTTTTTCATGTTATGGATCAGTTGGGCTTAGATAAAAGCTTTTGAAACCCTTTACCCCGCTTGGATTTGGTTAATACTTGGTTTATTGGATGCGCACCATTGGATAGTACGTCACCATACTTTAAAACCGGTTCCCACCATTTTTTTCAGCATGACTTTTGATGAAAAACGGACTTTTTGGTTTTTCATGTTATGGATCAGTTGGGCTTAGATAAAAGCTTTTTGAAACCCTTTACCCCGCTTGGATTTGGTTAATACTTGGTTTATTGGATGCGCACCATTGGATAGTACGTCACCATACTTTAAAACCGGTTCCCACCATTTTTTTCAGCATGACTTTTGATGAAAAACGGACTTTTTGGTTTTTCATGTTATGGATCAGTTGGGCTTAGATAAAAGCTGTTGAAACCCTTTACCCCGCTTGGATTTGGTTAATACTTGGTTTATTGGATGCGCACCATTGGATAGTACGTCACCATACTTTAAAACCGGTTCCCACCATTTTTTTCAGCATGACTTTTGATGAAAAACGGACTTTTTGGTTTTTCATGTTATGGATCAGTTGGGCTTAGATAAAAGCTTTTTGAAACCCTTTACCCCGCTTGGATTTGGTTAATACTTGGTTTATTGGATGCGCACCATTGGATAGTACGTCACCATACTTTAAAACCGGTTCCCACCATTTTTTTCAGCATGACTTTTGATGAAAAACGGACTTTTTGGTTTTTCATGTTATGGATCAGTTGGGCTTAGATAAAAGCTGTTGAAACCCTTTACCCCGCTTGGATTTGGTTAATACTTGGTTTATTGGATGCGCACCATTGGATAGTACGTCACCATACTTTAAAACCGGTTCCCACCATTTTTTTCAGCATGACTTTTGATGAAAAACGGACTTTTTGGTTTTTCATGTTATGGATCAGTTGGGCTTAGATAAAAGCTTTTTGAAACCCTTTACCCCGCTTGGATTTGGTTAATACTTGGTTTATTGGATGCGCACCATTGGATAGTACGTCACCATACTTTAAAACCGGTTCCCACCATTTTTTTCAGCATGACTTTTGATGAAAAACGGACTTTTTGGTTTTTCATGTTATGGATCAGTTGGGCTTAGATAAAAGCTTTTTGAAACCCTTTACCCCGCTTGGATTTGGTTAATACTTGGTTTATTGGATGCGCACCATTGGATAGTACGTCACCATACTTTAAAACCGGTTCCCACCATTTTTTTCAGCATGACTTTTGATGAAAAACGGACTTTTTGGTTTTTCATGTTATGGATCAGTTGGGCTTAGATAAAAGCTGTTGAAACCCCTTTACCCCGCTTGGATTTGGTTAATACTTGGTTTATTGGATGCGCACCATTGGATAGTACGTCACCATACTTTAAAACCGGTTCCCACCATTTTTTTCAGCATGACTTTTGATGAAAAACGGACTTTTTGGTTTTTCATGTTATGGATCAGTTGGGCTTAGATAAAAGCTTTTTGAAACCCTTTACCCCGCTTGGATTTGGTTAATACTTGGTTTATTGGATGCGCACCATTGGATAGTACGTCACCATACTTTAAAACCGGTTCCCACCATTTTTTTCAGCATGACTTTTGATGAAAAACGGACTTTTGGTTTTTCATGTTATGGATCAGTTGGGCTTAGATAAAAGCTTTTTGAAACCCTTTACCCCGCTTGGATTTGGTTAATACTTGGTTTATTGGATGCGCACCATTGGATAGTACGTCACCATACTTTAAAACCGGTTCCCACCATTTTTTTCAGCATGACTTTTGATGAAAAACGGACTTTTTGGTTTTTCATGTTATGGATCAGTTGGGCTTAGATAAAAGCTTTTGAAACCCTTTACCCCGCTTGGATTTGGTTAATACTTGGTTTATTGGATGCGCACCATTGGATAGTACGTCACCATACTTTAAAACCGGTTCCCACCATTTTTTTCAGCATGACTTTTGATGAAAAACGGACTTTTTGGTTTTTCATGTTATGGATCAGTTGGGCTTAGATAAAAGCTTTTTGAAACCCTTTACCCCGCTTGGATTTGGTTAATACTTGGTTTATTGGATGCGCACCATTGGATAGTACGTCACCATACTTTAAAACCGGTTCCCACCATTTTTTTCAGCATGACTTTTGATGAAAAACGGACTTTTTGGTTTTTCATGTTATGGATCAGTTGGGCTTAGATAAAAGCTGTTGAAACCCTTTACCCCGCTTGGATTTGGTTAATACTTGGTTCATTGGATGCGCACCATTGGATAGTACGTCACCATACTTTAAAACCGGTTCCCACCATTTTTTTTCAGCATGACTTTTGATGAAGAACGGACTTTTTGGTTTTTCATGTTATGGATCAGTTGGGCTTAGATAAAAGCTTTTTGAAACCCTTTACCCCGCTTGGATTTGGTTAATACTTGGTTTATTGGATGCGCACCATTGGATAGTACGTCACCATACTTTAAAACCGGTTCCCACCATTTTTTTCAGCATGACTTTTGATGAAAAACGGACTTTTTGGTTTTTCATGTTATGGATCAGTTGGGCTTAGATAAAAGCTGTTGAAACCCTTTACCCCGCTTGGATTTGGTTAATACTTGGTTTATTGGATGCGCACCATTGGATAGTACGTCACCATACTTTAAAACCGGTTCCCACCATTTTTTTCAGCATGACTTTTGATGAAAAACGGACTTTTTGGTTTTTCATGTTATGGATCAGTTGGGCTTAGATAAAAGCTTTTTGAAACCCTTTACCCCGCTTGGATTTGGTTAATACTTGGTTTATTGGATGCGCACCATTGGATAGTACGTCACCATACTTTAAAACCGGTTCCCACCATTTTTTTCAGCATGACTTTTGATGAAAAACGGACTTTTTGGTTTTTCATGTTATGGATCAGTTGGGCTTAGATAAAAGCTGTTGAAACCCTTTACCCCGCTTGGATTTGGTTAATACTTGGTTTATTGGATGCGCACCATTGGATAGTACGTCACCATACTTTAAAACCGGTTCCCACCATTTTTTTCAGCATGACTTTTGATGAAAAACGGACTTTTTGGTTTTTCATGTTATGGATCAGTTGGGCTTAGATAAAAGCTTTTTGAAACCCTTTACCCCGCTTGGATTTGGTTAATACTTGGTTTATTGGATGCGCACCATTGGATAGTACGTCACCATACTTTAAAACCGGTTCCCACCATTTTTTTCAGCATGACTTTTGATGAAAAACGGACTTTTTGGTTTTTCATGTTATGGATCAGTTGGGCTTAGATAAAAGCTTTTTGAAACCCTTTACCCGCTTGGATTTGGTTAATACTTGGTTTATTGGATGCGCACCATTGGATAGTACGTCACCATACTTTAAAACCGGTTCCCACCATTTTTTTCAGCATGACTTTTGATGAAAAACGGACTTTTTGGTTTTTCATGTTATGGATCAGTTCGGCTTAGATAAAAGCTGTTGAAACCCTTTACCCCGCTTGGATTTGGTTAATACTTGGTTTATTGGATGCGCACCATTGGATAGTACGTCACCATACTTTAAAACCGGTTCCCACCAGCAGCAGAGAGGGTGAATCCTACAACGTTTTCAGACAAAATTTGATTGAAATCCTAAAACGAGCCGTCCTATAATCTTATTTTAACCAAAAGATGGCGAATCCTACAACGTTTTCAGACAAAAAATTGATTGAAATCTCCCTACGAAATCATTTTAACTAAAAAAATGAAAACGATTTTTTAATCAATTTTGGTCGCAACTTGTTGTCATCCACCCTCTCTGCTGCTTAGTGATTTCATCACTGGGTTAACAAAATTAAGAAATGATTTTAACCGAATATTTGATCCAGTCCGATACGATATCGTGTCCGAGGATCATGCAAATTTATTGTTGCGAATCCGTGTGGTTTTGACTGAGCATGACTAAAGAAATCTCGAAATTGATTGAAGTCCATATCAGAACACCATGTCTGCCAAATATTTCGTAGCGTATGTGTATCAACGCCGTTGAATACAGAAAGAATATTGCAGTTATCTCTGATGACTTTTGGAACCTGAGTGTAGCGTTGAGTGACATATATCACGTCAGTGTTTTTGTGACGCCCACGGGAAAATATTCTAGCAGGATTTTTTTGTTTATCCAACATTATATCGTCGTATACGACTAAATTGTTAATATCTCCATCAATATCATCAATGCTCGGTGCTTCATCGATATCGGTTATAAATTCAATAATACCCTCTCCGGATTTTTCTACCGCGCTGTCGTTAAAATCTTTTAGCACTTCATAACATCGTTGATCATCTACGCTAGGAGCAATTAAATACAACTTATCCCACTTCATCCATCTCATTATTAAATTGAGCAACAATTGCGTTTTACCGGATCCAGATGGCCCGATTATAATCATCCGGATAGAGTTTGGTAGCGCTGCATGATGCTTAACCGGTTCTCTTCTTTTAGTCGCTGAAAAATCAATTATATCCATATCTCTATACATAAATTATGGATCTATATTGTGTGAAGTGCAAAACGCGTACTGGCACAGAAGATGTGACGACGGTTACAACTAAAAATAACCGATCAGCGCTTTCTGGTAAATGCATGCAATGTGGTACAAGGAAATTTAGATTTGTGTCAATGAAATCTGATTTTAAAAAAAACGAGGAGGTGATATCGCAGCCAAATTGGCAAAGCTCCCTGGAACCCCATGGGCAAAGTACCCCGGAGAAAAGCACCTTCCCGGATATAGCTACTGTGGACCGGGAACCAGACTTGATATCAGACTCAATAATCAAAATCAACCCAACCCCGGTGAAGAACCAATAAACGCCATTGATAAGGCCTGTCACCTTCATGATGTTGCTTATAAAAGCAGCAATCTGCAACACAGGCATCTCGCAGATGTGAAATTAATTCATGCGTTAAATGCTATTCCTGATAAATCCTTCAAAGAAAAATTGGCTTCATTTTTGATAAAATCGGCTATGAAAAGCAAATTGATGTTAGGTGCCGGTAATTAATAATATGGAATCAATTTATTATTCCCCAAGAGGATACTGGAGGGGTAAATCAGCAGTCCATAAACTCGCTAGCGCTGCAAAAGTGAAAAAAACCACTGCGGCTAATTGGTTATCCAAACAGGCACTATGGCAAATTTATCTACCACCGCCTAAACAAATTCAATTCTCGCATTTTGATGTGACCGCTCCTAATGAAGTTCATCAGGCTGATATATTATTTCTGCCACATGATCGTGGTTACAAATACGCTTTAACCGTTGTTGATATTGCAAGTCGATACAAAGAAGCAGAACCGTTAAAAACAAAATCAGCCACTGAAGTTGCTTCTGCATTTGAGAGGATTTATCGACGAGGTCCTCTGCACTGGCCAAATCTATTGCAGGTTGATCCTGGCAAGGAATTTCAGGGTGCAGTATTATCTACAATGAAACATCATAATGTCACCATACGACGAGGGCATACTGCGCTACATCGCGATCAGGCCATTGTAGAACGATTTAATCGGACGATTGCTGAGCGGTTATTTGGATATCAATACGCAAAAGAATTCATCCAAGAAAAACGATCCCGTGAATGGGTTAAAAGATTACCATCTGTGATTACTGCACTGAATAACGAGATTACTAGAACAATCAACATGAAACCTATCAACGCGATTAAAAAGAAGTCAATACCCGCACAACCACAAAAAGATTTCAAAGAACCAATTCTTGGTAGTAATGTCATTGTGAGGTACTTATACGAACCAGGAGAGCTTGAAGGGGGTAGAAAAAGGGCTACTGATCCTATTTGGAGCGTCACTACGCATAAGATATCTAGTATAACACGATCTACGGGTAGATCTCCAGTCTATAAACTGGATTCAACTGCCCCTCAGCGGGGTTTTACTAGACAACAACTACAAGTGATACCCGAGGATACTCAATTGCCACCGCATGGTCTTAACTAGCACCGTTGCGTCTATTGCACTCAAGACAAGTCAACATCACATTATTTCTGACATGACCGAGACTGTTATTTTTTCTGTCTACGGTGAATTGGCGAGGATCCTTATCCGAATACTGCCAACGCATTATACAATTGCAACTCGCGCAGTGATTATTCTGTTGTTTCTTCAGCGTAATTATTGATTCAGCATCAATATCAAATTCTCGTTGTTTTTTTTTGTCCTGTTGTTTGTAACCGGAGAGTTTTTTATTAATGATGCTAACATCAATATCACTTATTGTTGTGTCATTATCATCGAAAACAACTCTTCGAAGTTGATTTATTTTTCGTACTCTGGATACTGCGAGATAGACTAAATTCGACCATTCGATGTGATTATCCACCATCCAAACAATTGTATCCGATATAGTCAATCCCTGTGAAGAGTGTATTGTTGCTGCGTATCCTAGAGTCCACGGGGATTTATTAGCACGCAATGCATCTTCAACGACATTGATATCAACCAGCACAATATCATTTAACACGAGAATCTGCTTTTCACTCTGTCCTGGAATATCAACTTCAATATTCTGTTTTCGTGTATCCGATGGCCTATAACACAACGGCACTGGAAGAGTTGCAAATTTTTGTTTATGCAATTCAAATAACTTCATCTGAAGTGTATCCCTGACTATTTTTCTACTTGCAATTATCAAATCATTTGGTTTCCATGTTTCCCAGAAATCGTTTATTTGAGTTTCTGAAATCACTTCACGCGCTATTTCGCACTGGATTCTATCCGGTTGTAATCTAATTAGCGCTTTGAACTCGCGTAATCGTTCATCAAGTGATCTATAATCAGTGGTGATTTCTTCATAGTAGTCTACAAAACCCCTTAGCCATTCATGTGGAGATGCACCGACAAATGGTGGTGGTTGGCCGTGATCACCGCACATGACGACTTTTGTGTTTTTGTTTAACAACCACTCAAGAAATGTCTGTAATACATCTAATGACACTGTGCATATTTCATCCCAAATTATGATTTCAGGAATGAATTTATCACCCATACGCTCAGGAGTCCATTTGTCACCCTTCCATCGAAAGAAACTATGGTAAGTACAGGCATTTACCCCTCGCTGTATCATCTCTCTGGCGAGTCTGTGAGTCGGTGTTAGCACAATCATGGTTGACCGACGAAATAATTCAATTGCACGAGTTGTCTTTCCTGACCCACCACAACCGTTTAAATAAACTGTTTTATATCTACAGATTGGATCAGATACCGGTGGTGCATTAGAAAATTCTGATTGATTTTCAATACGGTTACAACAAAGATATTTATCATCCATGGCAACGTCTGCGGATTCACAATACTCATGTAGCATCTCCCTTTTAAATCGCCAACGCCCCCACGCTTCCTCGGGATCTGTGAATTTAGCTACAGCTGATTTGTATTTATTGTGTATATACATCGAATCAGTGGCCACTCTAACCGCGGTATTAGGAAATCTATTTATCATCGAAAATAGATTAATAGAAGCATAGGCTAGCATTGAACTTCTCAAATGTGTGTACTGGGAATTATATCCATCACAGTAGGTAACAACCGTACCTAATTTCTCACCATTGGATAGAAAAGCATCCTTACGGGATACAAGTTTTCCCTGTTTCATTAAATCCGCTACAAGAAAATCGTATTCAGCGACATCTATGATCAACCGCGAAGAATATTTTGCGTTGTCGTACCGTCCACCTTGAGTGAATTTACCGATTATTCTTCGTCCGAGATCCTTTGCTTGTTCTTTTTTAATTTCAAATAACTTCTTAGACCAATTCATGATTTGTTCTTCATTGAAATCAGGGAATTGTTTTCGCAATTCGCTGATTATTCTATCTAGATCGGGTTGTGGTAGCCAAACTTCTTTCTGAGCTCGATAGCATATAATAGCATCGGAAACAATCAACGATATTAGCATACCACAATCAATCATATATCTCAATAGCACTATTGGCATCCAGGCCTTTTCAGATAGGTGTCTACCGAGCCAAACATAACTACACGGATGTAACCCTGTAGCTAATTCAAATGATATCACACGAGCGAATCCGGTTAAATCAAAATCAGGCAATGGTCCATTAATCGCAACACGAGTCATTTCATGCGTGGGGTGTCCAAATCGTTTGAAGTACTCAGCGCATTCCCCATACCCGAGAAAACTTCCGGGATAACACGCGGCTATATCAATTGAAATCATACCATCACGTGAGTATTTCGTATTCCACAATCCTCCATGACCAAATTCGACGCAACTCGATTTAACATCCTCGAGAAAATCACTTCGTGTTGGACGCCATGAGTTTTTTTCTCTTGCGAAGTGAGCTACCACTGATGGAATAGTAAAACTATCCGTGAGTAGTTTTTCATGGAAACTCTCCGGTGAAAAATCATTAGCGATTTTTCTCATTCTGTTATCTAATTCTTCAACGCGATATAATTCACCATTTGGTTTTACAAATTGATCGAATCCTTCATCACTTCTAAGTAACCACACTGACACAGGATCATCCTTACACAACGCATTAATAGCATCAAATAATCTCTCTTCATAGAAAACATCCCCGACTAATTCCCCGGAAAATTCCGGTGGGATATATTTCACGGTTCGTTCTCGTGGAAATACTGTTACCGCAGGTGTCCACGCGTGTTTGTTATGATCAATAATCTGTATTGGTGCTCCATTTTTGTTATATTTCGGTTCGTATAAAACCTCTCCGGTTATCGTCATAACTGTTATTGGAAATCTTAATGATGTTTCTAACTTAGCTATATCAGAAATCTTTGCACCGTTCTGTTTCACTGTCAGTTCCCACTCGGTTATTTTTTTTCGTCTTAGATCAGTTAGTTTATTTCCTCGGGATGCATTTGTGAAGTGCTCCATTACCCGTGTTGCTACACAATTAAGCCCTGACGAATATTTCATAGGAGCTAGTTTTGCGATATCGGGTTTATCATTTAACGGATATAGCCCATAAACCATTGCTGTTACGGGATAAGATCTTTCGTAGTATGGTTTGTCAATGCCGGTTAGAATCCCTGGTTTGGAATCTCTACTCACAATGACAGCTTTTTTATTCTTGAGGATTGGTTCAAATTTATCCCTAATAATCCATTTGTCATCGACTTCAATAATGAATTTGATTCGGAAAAAATACCGTTTTTCCCCAACACGTGAAATTATCACTGCTGCTTTTTCATCATTCATGGTAGCGTCAACAACACCATCAATTCGAAATGTTGACCAACAATAGGATGCTCCATCACGCTTGAATTCATTAAAACAGTCTCTGATTTTATTAATCATGGCTTTATCAAGAATTTTATTCTTTGGTGTATCAGAGACTATATCGAGATTGAATTGAGCATCCTTCCAGGGTAATTTCTTGGACGCTTTTGAAATCCGAAGGATTTTGGGTTTCTCGAGATTAAATTTGTTACGTTTTTTTGGTCTATCGAGATTAAATCTAGGACTGATTTTCAATAATCTCTTAAACTCTTTCATGTTTCCGTCTCTTGGACGTTTGATACGTTTTTTGGGTCTATCGAGATTAAATCTAGGATTGATTTTTAATAATCTCTTAAACTCTTTCATGTTTCCGTCTCTTGGACGTTTGATACGTTTTTTGGGTCTATCGAGATTAAATCTAGGATTGATTTTTAATAATCTCTTAAACTCTTTCATGTTTCCGTCTCTTGGACGTTTGATACGTTTTTTGGGTCTATCGAGATTAAATCTAGGATTGATTTTTAATAATCTCTTAAACTCTTTATCAACATTGAATTCAGCATTTTTCGAAGGCGTTTTCCTTAATTCCTTCATGCTATAATTAAAACAAGCATTTAAATGAAAGATTTTTATATAATGAATCACTGCAAGTGGCTTATGATTGGATCAGTAATCCCGTGTAACAAATCATGCAGAAGTGAGTTTTGTGGGTATCATATGCAAAGCTTTCGACGTGGAAGCCTTGGTCCGTTACCTTGTATTCTATGTGGGGTTGGGGTCAGGGGGAAATCGCAGTTGTGTTTGAATTGCGGTGGAAAGCGATACAGGGAGTTGAAGCGATATTATGATAAAAGAATAAAAAATGGACAATCAATCAGAAATTATGACCCTGACGCTGACAAAGTCAGTATTCTTGACGCTGACAAAGTCAGTATCAAGGATAAAATCATAAGAACTCCTCAAGACTACATCGAAAGATTTATCATTAAACCAAACAATGAATTAGACAAACAATAGTATAATATATAAATGAACCAAGAATTCAGACAACACCCTGTGATCACAAATTATGAAGCATCCAGTGATGGTGTTGTAAGAAACCGCAGACTGAAGAAACCAGTTGGGTGGGATAATGGTATGGGGTATTTGATGTTTGGTGCTGGAAAGAAGAAATATTACTGCCATCGTTTCGTGTACGAGTGTTTCAATGGATTGATCGAGGATGATTTTGTTATTGATCATATCGATTCTAATCCGAAAAACAATTCTTTATCAAATCTGCAGGCTATCACACAAAGTGAAAATTCCGAACGAGGGGGGACTGGGAAATACTCGAAAAAAGCGAGACCTGTGAAATCTTTGAATACGATAACTAACGAAGAAAAAATATTTCAATCAATGAATGAAGCCAGTAGGCACTTCGATATTTGTATATCCTCAGTACGATTCGTTGCAGAGGGAATAACCAAGACGGCTATTTCAAAAAAGACCGAACAAAAAATTAAATTTAGTTATGTCTGATGCGTCATATTTTTCATTTAGAAATATGTCATTGCTATAGAATAATGAATTCTGAAAACATGAATAGCATCATATCCGAGATTTCAAAATTGAAAGGTTGGGATATTGAACTATCAGATGGGTTAAATCCTGATCAAATCATGTCTGATTTTCAGGATATAGAATACGGAGTTAACAACAATAAATACATGCTGCCAAAGAAGTATGCGCTCATCAAGAGAATTCAGAATTCTATTAAGGACTCTCTCGCATTCTCCAGTGACGTAAGTGTGTTCGCTCCGTTGTATACCATCGTAGAACGAATACGAAAAGAATTGGGATACGAATACGAATTGAAAAAGGAGGTTAATTCTAAAGTTAGAAACCTACGGGCGTTAATTCAAGAAAATGAACAATTTTGATTGACCGACTATTTATCATTATTTGATTGACCGACTATTTATCATTCCGTCCCTCATTGAGATTTTATTTTTTTTTAGCATTTTTCGATTGACAATGTCAAAATCAGTGAATAAAAAATTGATGGCTGGTTGGTCCGGTATCAAATACACTAAAAAATTCAAAATGTGGAATCGGCACATTACATTTTATTATTATATGAAAAAGTGCCGTTTCCACACCGATCGTAGAAGCTGTTATAGGATGAAATAACACTTCCATGTCTGTGTTAAAAATCATCCGACATGTCTGACATGTAACAAAAAGTGTTTTCGTCTGTTAGGTCGGGATTGAAAAATTGTTTTGCAATTGAAACATTGTTTCTGATTTCAAATAATGGTCAATGAAGCATTAACAACCCGATTAGCTCGTGAACGATTAGATGCAATTAAGAGATTTGTACCAATTCGTGACTCTGTACGGAATAAACTGCAACAACGACAGAGTTTTCAGACTGATTTTGCTGCGGGATCTGAAGAATTGTTTAAACCAGTAACAACAGCAACGAAGGGAGTAGAGCGCGCTATACTGGGAGATGATCCCGAGACGGGAAAATCTGTTATCGGTGAACTCGAAAAAATAGCAGCGAAAACTGAACAAACAGAACAGGCTGTACAAAAAATGGAATCAAAAAGAACAGTAGATGATTTACGCGTGAGATTTAACGAGGAAGGGTTAGCAGCAATTGATAAGACTGATTCAACAGAAATTCCTGCGCTTGTTGTTTCGACTTATGAAAACAGGAAAAATATGTTGAAACCAGAACATCATAAGTTTGTTAGAAGTATAACTCACTGGGCTGATATATTCTATAAGATCAAAACTGGAAAAAGTCAAAAAAAGACAGATAGTGCATCATACATCAAATATATCAAGATGGTGGGTGAAGTGTATAATCAATTTGAAGAACTAAAACAACAACAAAAACCACCAAAATTGCAAAGGCGGCGACAGCAACCTGCAAAGAAAATATCTTTTTCACCTAAAAAACAACAACCTGCAAAGATATTTTTCTCGCCTAAAAAACAACAAATACCACGTGATGATGATGATCCTCTTAGTTATTTACAACTCATGGATGAAGAAGAAAAAATGGATGAAGCAACTGGTTATAGCGGAAGCGGATTGCAAGATTCCAGTGTTTCATGTCCTGGTAGTGTTCTCAGTGATATATCACGATTAGAGGTTCTCATCGGAGGGTTCCGAGCTGGAAATAACTCTCCAGAAATAATTAATGAAGCAGCTGATATCTGTAGACGATTATTTCAGGGTGGTATCATGGATATCAGCACATATCGAGATTTCATTGACGAGTTAGCAAATGGGTATCACAGTGATTAATTGATAAATTGTTTTACAATTGAAAAATTGTTTCTGATTTCAAATAATGATCATACACTACAATCATGATAAACCAACCCCCGTCTACGTAGTTAATTCACGGTTTCCGGTTTATAGAGCATACTACGGAGATGGTTTAGGTAATACCATTTTAGGGTTATTTGCGAGAATGGCTCCAAAAGTGATGCCGTTGGCTAAACAATTAGGAATGAAAGCAATTGATGTTATTCGTGATAAGGGTATTGGTGCTGTTGGAGATCTTGCGGAAAAGCGTTTTCAACTGCGAAGAATAAAATAACATCATTAGTGAAATCACGGATGAAATCCAAAGGATTTTCAAAACCGTTACCGTCTACAGCGGAAATGCCTGCAAGTGTTAGTAGAATTATAAATAACGCAGTAGACGAAAAATTAGCGTCGATGGTTTTAACCCCCGACCAAAGCAATATTGCAAACATGATAGCAGGAAGTGGCTTTAAAAAACTACGACGATGAAATGGGAAATCGCGATTTAGACTCTGATAAATAGAATAAAATGTTCAAACAGTCACGTGATCCAGCATTTGATATAGACGCCCCAGTTGGCAAGGATGATTCTGTACGCGATTATCAATATTACGCCTATCATGCCATAGACTCAAATAGTCGAGCAAGAATTGATCTTCAAGTCCATGATACCAGTAAATACTTTTTGCCCTGTGAAGCGTTTATTGAAGTAGAAGGAGAACTTGTAACAGCTGCTGATACTCCTGCTGTACCAGCACCGTATCCAGTTGGTACTCAAGTCGGTTTTGTCAATAATGGTATCATGGCGCTATTTGAGAGTGCTAGATATCTCATTGATGGAAAAGAAATCGAGTCGATAGATCGCGATGTTGATGTGGCTACAACAATAATCGGGTTAGCGAGATATTCTGATGATTATACAAGATCAGCAGGACCCTCTATGATGTTTGCAAAAGATGGTAAGAATACCGCTGGAGGAAATCCATTTGTTGTAAGACGACCAAAGAATAATGCTGGCACCGCTAATATTGATGCCGAGGATATGATTATAAACAACGATGCTAATTTCAATCTAGGAGCTGCAACACGAAACTCAATGTTGGGAGTAGGGCGTAAATCATTTTCATGCGCGATTCCACTGCATCATATATTTGGATTCTGTAGAAACGTCAGAAAAGTTATCTATGGAGCGAAGCATACAGTATCGCTTGTACGAAAGAGTGATGATAATGACGCAATCTGGAGGATTCCAGCAGACAATGCAAATCCAAATGCTGATGCCGGTAAAGTCAATTTAACAAAAATATCATTGTGGATGCCAGTGTTGACTCCAGCAATCACCGCAGAAGAACGATTACTATCATTTATGGACCAAGGAGGAAAGTCGTTGTTGAGTTGGTTATCAGTGAGTACAGATGTGAAGCAATCAAATATCAACGGGTTATTCACTTGGAACCTAGCATCAAAACAAGGTGTTGCTGCGCCACGTCATATATTCGTAGCGTTACAAGATAACGCACGAGTTGGCAATCAACTCTCCAGCCATATGATATTTGATCAGTTAGGTGTTAAAGACGTCTCACTGAGAATAAACGGCCAACAGGAACCATCCGAGGATATACAACTTAATTACACAGAAAATCATATCGCACGAGTTTATCATCGTCTGTTGTCATTTATGGCACGCGACCAAAATGTGGATACTGGTTTGCAAATATCACAATACGACTTTAAAAATCTGTATCCGATCTATTACTTCTCACTGGAACATCTCGATTTGATGAGACAATCTGTCGTTGATATACACTTTAGAGCTAATGTGCTTCGTGGTGCTATTGCTGATTATAGAGCGGTTGCTGTTATTCTCAGTGATAAATCAATGCTACTCGAAGGTGTTGGAGGAAGAATGAGAGTGGTAGATGCCCCAGTAGAAAATCTTTAAAAGATTTTTCCATTAGAATCAATCTATTATGTATAATGTCATATAGTGTTATTAGTGTTACGTTAACTCCCGGTCAATTAAAAAAATTGCAATCAGAATCGGCTAAGCGATGTGGAACCACAATCACGTTGAAACCCAACCAAATGACTGGTGGTGCAAATAAACTATCGCTGACAACTCGTCAGGTGAAACATTTCAATGATGCACTTGCAGCCAAAAAAGGTGTTCAGATTACTCTCTCTGCGGCTGCTATCAAAAATATGATTAAAACAGGTGGTATATTTCCATTGTTTGCTGCGTTACCAGCGTTGTTTGCGGCAGCGGCCCCAGCAGTTGCAAAAGCAGTCGCATTGGGGGCAGCTGGAGGCTTGGGGGCAAAAGCGGTACAGAGCATTGCTGAATCATATGAACCGAAGAAAGGTCGAGGGTATAAAAAAAAGGGAAAGGGTCTAAGACTACCAGGAACCCCGTATTCGTGGTACAGCGGAAAGGGTCTAAGACTAGGACCGGTTTATTAATTCAGAAATCTTCGATTTCCGAACCTATGGTTCCCAAATCTTCGATGGTTCCCATGTCCAATTTTGATTTAATGGATGCTGCTAAAAAACTAGCGATTAAAAATTTCAGAGGTGTCTTTATGAAAGATCAATTACCACATCAACCAAACAAAATTGAAACAGGTATTATTAATCTCGATAACAGCACCGGACCTGGAACTCACTGGGTTGCATACGCTATTGATCCACGTGGGATTGTTTATTTCGATTCATATGGATTAGCCCCACCAAAAGAGTTTTTGCGTTATATAAAAACCCTTCCAATGAAGACTTGGTATTCTACGCTACCAACACAACAAATGAATGACCCACCAATATGTGGCAGCGAAGTATTAAATGTCCTTAACGCTATTTCTAACTCCTTGAGTAACCCAAGCGGAAAACCACCACATGTTGTCGTTAATGAATACACTAGTAATCGCTGGCAACGACGGAGTCGTCAAAAACGATTTTAAAGAGAGAAAGAGTTTTACAATAACATGATTGATATTTGGGGGAGATCTTTGAAACCCAAACCCGATGGCACTGCACCACCTGATTCTGTCAAGGATGTAAAAAAACTAATCAAAGATGAAATAGCTGAGACGTTGAACTTAACAAATGTTGATCCTAATGAAATAGTTGTATTTCAAGACAAACAGGGTAAATTGAAAAGCAGTGATGTGTCCTTGGATGATATTTTAGTTAAACAACGAAACGCAATCGAGAACACCGTTGCGTTATTTTCCGATCAGGGTAAATTGAAAACCAGTAATATTTCTCTGGATGATATTTTGGTTAAACAACAAAACGCAATCGAGAACACCGTTGCGTTATTTTCCGATCAGGGTAAATTGAAAACCAGTAATATTTCTCTGGATGATATTTTGGTTAAACAACAAAACGCAATCGAGAACACCGTTGCGTTATTTTCCGATCAGGGTAAACTCAAACCGGGTGTAATCGTTTCGACGATTACAGATCGATTAAAAACTATCAACGATGAGTTAAACAATTCTATAGTTGTACTAAAAACACTTGAATCTAAAATTGAAGAAAACGGAAAACAGTTTATATCATTTCGTAGAAATATCATTGATAAATTTATTGGAACCCAGTTGGATAAAATAGAAATAAAACTCCCTGATATTAAAAAATCCATCGATGAGACGAAAAACTTCATCGAAGCCGTCAAAGGTGATTTTTCGAGGATGATAACAATCATTGAAAAAACAAAAATTCCTCATGAGAAAACCAACAACGTGGTATACACAATCCAACACGGATCATTTGAGTGGACACCTACAAACAACAAATTAAATATCACTGCAACCGTTAAGGGTATTTATCGATTAACACTAGTAACACCATTAACTCAATTTAATATATCATCGTCGAGTTCATCCGGGGTTAATAATACGATTTCAACGATCATCGACAAGGATACAACTGAAAAGTTCACTATAACAGCTACTGATAAAAATTTGATTGGGGTTTCAGTAACCTGGTATGTGGAATTCGTAGCGGATTTAAGTAAATAACTAAATTGAAAGGATTTCACAATTGAAAACGCTAGTGTTTTTAAAATAAAAATGATTTCATCAACGCAATGTCGCTATGATCAGGTCAGAGAATTTCAGAATAGACTCAAAACCCTCACTGAGGAGTATCAAATAAAAATGAAAAAATACCGACGAAGAATCACCGCAATTGATGTTATTATGTACTCGGTGTCAAGCGTTCTCACTGGAGCCGGAATAATACTTGCATCAGTTACAATGATTGCCCCGGTCGTAGTTCCAATTTGCATTTCTGCGTTGACTACAATCGGGGGTATATCAACCGGGATAGCAAAAAGGATATCATCATGCAGCCAACGCAAACTGCAGAATTACTTACTTCAATTTCATATTGCATCAACCGCATATTCGCAGTTATCATTGATGATAGCGTCGTCACTCGATAATACAATTATATCAGATTATGAATTCTCAGAGATGGTCAGTATTTTTAATTCTGCAATATCGAAATTAGAGCAACAACATGAGTATAATAACAATGACAACACAGATGGAATCAGAAAAAACAAACCCAAAAAACAAAATGATCTCAATAATATCAACATTACCAGATTGTGAGTTCTCGGTGATGGTCAGTATTTATGATTCCTCGATACCAAAATTAGAAATACAACATGAATATAATGACGACACCGCAGGAATTACTTCAACGAATAGTGGAGAACACGAACCCAGTACAAACAAGCATGATATCAATAACATCAACGAATCCAGAATTCAGTGTGAATTTCCCCTCTCCGGTTCCGGTGAAGGAGATAGCGCTAGCAAAACTACGAGTGTATCACAGTTGGCCTAATATCAGATCAAAATCATTTGGTGGTCAACAACCCAATAATTCTTTAGTGTTTGCAAATAAGAATAAAGACGACGGAACCCCAGACTGGAACGTCGTTTCAATACCAACAGGGTCATACCAAATCGAGCAAATCAATAATGAATTCGCGCGTAGAATAAAATCGATTACTGGAGTAGAGTCAAAAATCGCTATAACAGTTCATGAACCGACGCTATCATCCGCAATTGAAATAAACGCAGAAGAATACGTCGTAGATATCTATCAAAGCTCAATAAGAACCGTACTAGGATGGCCTGAATTACCACCCCGGGGGGGAACAGTTAATATACCCGAACCACAAAAAAATGATTATATCACCGACAGAATAAACCCCGATAATCCAATAAAAAGTTATAAAGATTACCAAACCAGTGATTTTCTTTATTTCTTCTACACCCCAATTGAAGAAGAGGATGTGTTGGTGAATCAAGAAGGATATTATGTTGCTGACGATCTTAAAGTTATGGATAATTTTAGATCGATGGAATATGATTTTTTACTATTGTTAATATCCATTAAATCCGGCTCTCTCACCCGAGATGAATTTATCAGCGTTATAAAAATATGTAACAAAATCATCAATGACATGGAAACATTTAATTCACAAATTATTCGAGTTATACTAGATGATAATCACCCCAAGTCGAGAACAGAATTTGCACTGATCTATAATATCCGCGTTGAAGATATTCCAACATTCAAACTACAAGGATATAACGTACCGGAACTAAAAAAACTACTCAGTGATGCCATCGATGTTGGTTTTAAAATAATTCATGATGCATGGAAAAAAACATCATCACCGGAAATAAAAATCCTCAAACACAATAATGACCCAGATGGTGGCGGTAGGCATATCGCTCCGTTCAACGTGAATATTTCATCGGTGATTGCACTTAATTTAGTGTGTGATGTTATCGAAGGAAGCTATCAAATTAATCTCGAACGATCAAATCAAGCTCAGCAAGGATATATTCTTTATTCGTTTGCACCAACAGCTCCTCCAGGATTTTTAATTATTGAAAACCCAATTAATCCTGTCTATATGCGATGCCATAATAATTCATTAACCAGAATTAATTTCAAACTCACCGACCAGTCAAATAATCTGATTGATTTACAAGAAGAGGTGTTAGTGATTAGTCTGTTTGTGAGATCATAAATGATTTTCATCCTAAGAACTTTCATTATAAAGACTAGATCAAATCATTTTATTATTTTTTGTTAACCCATAGCAGCAGAGAGGGTGGATGACAACAAGTTGCGACCAAAATTGATTAAAAAATCGTTTTCATTTTTTTAGTTAAAATGATTTCGTAGGGAGATTTCAATCAATTTTTTGTCTGAAAACGTTGTAGGATTCGCCATCTTTTGGTTAAAATAAGATTATAGGACGGCTCGTTTTAGGATTTCAATCAAATTTTGTCTGAAAACGTTGTAGGATTCACCCTCTCTGCTGCTCCACCATTTTTTTCAGCATGACTTTTGATGAAAAACGGACTTTTTGGTTTTTCATGTTATGGATCAGTTGGGCTTAGATAAAAGCTTTTTGAAACCCTTTACCCCGCTTGGATTTGGTTAATACTTGGTTTATTGGATGCGCACCATTGGATAGTACGTCACCATACTTTAAAACCGGTTCCCACCATTTTTTTCAGCATGACTTTTGATGAAAAACGGACTTTTTGGTTTTTCATGTTATGGATCAGTTGGGCTTAGATAAAAGCTGTTGAAACCCTTTACCCCGCTTGGATTTGGTTAATACTTGGTTTATTGGATGCGCACCATTGGATAGTACGTCACCATACTTTAAAACCGGTTCCCACCATTTTTTTCAGCATGACTTTTGATGAAAAACGGACTTTTTGGTTTTTCATGTTATGGATCAGTTGGGCTTAGATAAAAGCTTTTTGAAACCCTTTACCCCGCTTGGATTTGGTTAATACTTGGTTTATTGGATGCGCACCATTGGATAGTACGTCACCATACTTTAAAACCGGTTCCCACCATTTTTTTCAGCATGACTTTTGATGAAAAACGGACTTTTTGGTTTTTCATGTTATGGATCAGTTGGGCTTAGATAAAAGCTGTTGAAACCCTTTACCCCGCTTGGATTTGGTTAATACTTGGTTTATTGGATGCGCACCATTGGATAGTACGTCACCATACTTTAAAACCGGTTCCCACCATTTTTTTCAGCATGACTTTTGATGAAAAACGGACTTTTTGGTTTTTCATGTTATGGATCAGTTGGGCTTAGATAAAAGCTTTTTGAAACCCTTTACCCCGCTTGCATTTGGTTAATACTTGGTTTATTGGATGCGCACCATTGGATAGTACGTCACCATACTTTAAAACCGGTTCCCACCATTTTTTTCAGCATGACTTTTGATGAAAAACGGACTTTTTGGTTTTTCATGTTATGGATCAGTTGGGCTTAGATAAAAGCTTTTTGAAACCCTTTACCCCGCTTGGATTTGGTTAATACTTGGTTTATTGGATGCGCACCATTGGATAGTACGTCACCATACTTTAAAACCGGTTCCCACCATTTTTTTCAGCATGACTTTTGATGAAAAACGGACTTTTTGGTTTTTCATGTTATGGATCAGTTGGGCTTAGATAAAAGCTGTTGAAACCCTTTACCCCGCTTGGATTTGGTTAATACTTGGTTTATTGGATGCGCACCATTGGATAGTACGTCACCATACTTTAAAACCGGTTCCCACCATTTTTTTCAGCATGACTTTTGATGAAAAACGGACTTTTTGGTTTTTCATGTTATGGATCAGTTGGGCTTAGATAAAAGCTTTTTGAAACCCTTTACCCCGCTTGGATTTGGTTAATACTTGGTTTATTGGATGCGCACCATTGGATAGTACGTCACCATACTTTAAAACCGGTTCCCACCATTTTTTTCAGCATGACTTTTGATGAAAAACGGACTTTTTGGTTTTTCATGTTATGGATCAGTTGGGCTTAGATAAAAGCTGTTGAAACCCTTTACCCCGCTTGGATTTGGTTAATACTTGGTTTATTGGATGCGCACCATTGGATAGTACGTCACCATACTTTAAAACCGGTTCCCACCATTTTTTTCAGCATGACTTTTGATGAAAAACGGACTTTTTGGTTTTTCATGTTATGGATCAGTTGGGCTTAGATAAAAGCTTTTTGAAACCCTTTACCCCGCTTGGATTTGGTTAATACTTGGTTTATTGGATGCGCACCATTGGATAGTACGTCACCATACTTTAAAACCGGTTCCCACCATTTTTTTCAGCATGACTTTTGATGAAAAACGGACTTTTTGGTTTTTCATGTTATGGATCAGTTGGGCTTAGATAAAAGCTTTTTGAAACCCTTTACCCCGCTTGGATTTGGTTAATACTTGGTTTATTGGATGCGCACCATTGGATAGTACGTCACCATACTTTAAAACCGGTTCCCACCATTTTTTTCAGCATGACTTTTGATGAAAAACGGACTTTTTGGTTTTTCATGTTATGGATCAGTTGGGCTTAGATAAAAGCTGTTGAAACCCTTTACCCCGCTTGGATTTGGTTAATACTTGGTTTATTGGATGCGCACCATTGGATAGTACGTCACCATACTTTAAAACCGGTTCCCACCATTTTTTTCAGCATGACTTTTGATGAAAAACGGACTTTTTGGTTTTTCATGTTATGGATCAGTTGGGCTTAGATAAAAGCTGTTGAAACCCTTTACCCCGCTTGGATTTGGTTAATACTTGGTTTATTGGATGCGCACCATTGGATAGTACGTCACCATACTTTAAAACCGGTTCCCACCATTTTTTTCAGCATGACTTTTGATGAAAAACGGACTTTTTGGTTTTTCATGTTATGGATCAGTTGGGCTTAGATAAAAGCTTTTTGAAACCCTTTACCCCGCTTGGATTTGGTTAATACTTGGTTTATTGGATGCGCACCATTGGATAGTACGTCACCATACTTTAAAACCGGTTCCCACCATTTTTTTCAGCATGACTTTTGATGAAAAACGGACTTTTTGGTTTTTCATGTTATGGATCAGTTGGGCTTAGATAAAAGCTGTTGAAACCCTTTACCCCACTTGGATTTGGTTAATACTTGGTTTATTGGATGCGCACCATTGGATAGTACGTCACCATACTTTAAAACCGGTTCCCACCATTTTTTTCAGCATGACTTTTGATGAAAAACGGACTTTTTGGTTTTTCATGTTATGGATCAGTTGGGCTTAGATAAAAGCTTTTTGAAACCCTTTACCCCGCTTGGATTTGGTTAATACTTGGTTTATTGGATGCGCACCATTGGATAGTACGTCACCATACTTTAAAACCGGTTCCCACCATTTTTTTCAGCATGACTTTTGATGAAAAACGGACTTTTTGGTTTTTCATGTTATGGATCAGTTGGGCTTAGATAAAAGCTTTTTGAAACCCTTTACCCCGCTTGGATTTGGTTAATACTTGGTTTATTGGATGCGCACCATTGGATAGTACGTCACCATACTTTAAAACCGGTTCCCACCATTTTTTTCAGCATGACTTTTGATGAAAAACGGACTTTTTGGTTTTTCATGTTATGGATCAGTTGGGCTTAGATAAAAGCTGTTGAAACCCTTTACCCCGCTTGGATTTGGTTAATACTTGGTTTATTGGATGCGCACCATTGGATAGTACGTCACCATACTTTAAAACCGGTTCCCACCATTTTTTTCAGCATGACTTTTGATGAAAAACGGACTTTTTGGTTTTTCATGTTATGGATCAGTTGGGCTTAGATAAAAGCTTTTTGAAACCCTTTACCCCGCTTGGATTTGGTTAATACTTGGTTTATTGGATGCGCACCATTGGATAGTACGTCACCATACTTTAAAACCGGTTCCCACCATTTTTTTCAGCATGACTTTTGATGAAAAACGGACTTTTTGGTTTTTCATGTTATGGATCAGTTGGGCTTAGATAAAAGCTGTTGAAACCCTTTACCCCGCTTGGATTTGGTTAATACTTGGTTTATTGGATGCGCACCATTGGATAGTACGTCACCATACTTTAAAACCGGTTCCCACCATTTTTTTCAGCATGACTTTTGATGAAAAACGGACTTTTTGGTTTTTCATGTTATGGATCAGTTGGGCTTAGATAAAAGCTTTTTGAAACCCTTTACCCCGCTTGGATTTGGTTAATACTTGGTTTATTGGATGCGCACCATTGGATAGTACGTCACCATACTTTAAAACCGGTTCCCACCATTTTTTTCAGCATGACTTTTGATGAAAAACGGACTTTTTGGTTTTTCATGTTATGGATCAGTTGGGCTTAGATAAAAGCTGTTGAAACCCTTTACCCCGCTTGGATTTGGTTAATACTTGGTTTATTGGATGCGCACCATTGGATAGTACGTCACCATACTTTAAAACCGGTTCCCACCATTTTTTTCAGCATGACTTTTGATGAAAAACGGACTTTTTGGTTTTTCATGTTATGGATCAGTTGGGCTTAGATAAAAGCTTTTGAAACCCTTTACCCCGCTTGGATTTGGTTAATACTTGGTTTATTGGATGCGCACCATTGGATAGTACGTCACCATACTTTAAAACCGGTTCCCACCATTTTTTTCAGCATGACTTTTGATGAAAAACGGACTTTTTGGTTTTTCATGTTATGGATCAGTTGGGCTTAGATAAAAGCTTTTTGAAACCCTTTACCCCGCTTGGATTTGGTTAATACTTGGTTTATTGGATGCGCACCATTGGATAGTACGTCACCATACTTTAAAACCGGTTCCCACCATTTTTTTCAGCATGACTTTTGATGAAAAACGGACTTTTTGGTTTTTCATGTTATGGATCAGTTGGGCTTAGATAAAAGCTGTTGAAACCCTTTACCCCGCTTGGATTTGGTTAATACTTGGTTTATTGGATGCGCACCATTGGATAGTACGTCACCATACTTTAAAACCGGTTCCCACCATTTTTTTCAGCATGACTTTTGATGAAAAACGGACTTTTTGGTTTTTCATGTTATGGATCAGTTGGGCTTAGATAAAAGCTTTTTGAAACCCTTTACCCCGCTTGGATTTGGTTAATACTTGGTTTATTGGATGCGCACCATTGGATAGTACGTCACCATACTTTAAAACCGGTTCCCACCATTTTTTTCAGCATGACTTTTGATGAAAAACGGACTTTTTGGTTTTTCATGTTATGGATCAGTTGGGCTTAGATAAAAGCTGTTGAAACCCTTTACCCCGCTTGGATTTGGTTAATACTTGGTTTATTGGATGCGCACCATTGGATAGTACGTCACCATACTTTAAAACCGGTTCCCACCATTTTTTTCAGCATGACTTTTGATGAAAAACGGACTTTTTGGTTTTTCATGTTATGGATCAGTTGGGCTTAGATAAAAGCTTTTTGAAACCCTTTACCCCGCTTGGATTTGGTTAATACTTGGTTTATTGGATGCGCACCATTGGATAGTACGTCACCATACTTTAAAACCGGTTCCCACCATTTTTTTCAGCATGACTTTTGATGAAAAACGGACTTTTTGGTTTTTCATGTTATGGATCAGTTGGGCTTAGATAAAAGCTGTTGAAACCCTTTACCCCGCTTGGATTTGGTTAATACTTGGTTTATTGGATGCGCACCATTGGATAGTACGTCACCATACTTTAAAACCGGTTCCCACCATTTTTTTCAGCATGACTTTTGATGAAAAACGGACTTTTTGGTTTTTCATGTTATGGATCAGTTGGGCTTAGATAAAAGCTTTTTGAAACCCTTTACCCCGCTTGGATTTGGTTAATACTTGGTTTATTGGATGCGCACCATTGGATAGTACGTCACCATACTTTAAAACCGGTTCCCACCATTTTTTTCAGCATGACTTTTGATGAAAAACGGACTTTTTGGTTTTTCATGTTATGGATCAGTTGGGCTTAGATAAAAGCTTTTTGAAACCCTTTACCCCGCTTGGATTTGGTTAATACTTGGTTTATTGGATGCGCACCATTGGATAGTACGTCACCATACTTTAAAACCGGTTCCCACCATTTTTTTCAGCATGACTTTTGATGAAAAACGGACTTTTTGGTTTTTCATGTTATGGATCAGTTGGGCTTAGATAAAAGCTGTTGAAACCCTTTACCCCGCTTGGATTTGGTTAATACTTGGTTTATTGGATGCGCACCATTGGATAGTACGTCACCATACTTTAAAACCGGTTCCCACCATTTTTTTCAGCATGACTTTTGATGAAAAACCGACTTTTTGGTTTTTCATGTTATGGATCAGTTGGGCTTAGATAAAAGCTTTTTGAAACCCTTTACCCCGCTTGGATTTGGTTAATACTTGGTTTATTGGATGCGCACCATTGGATAGTACGTCACCATACTTTAAAACCGGTTCCCACCATTTTTTTCAGCATGACTTTTGATGAAAAACGGACTTTTTGGTTTTTCATGTTATGGATCAGTTGGGCTTAGATAAAAGCTGTTGAAACCCTTTACCCCGCTTGGATTTGGTTAATACTTGGTTTATTGGATGCGCACCATTGGATAGTACGTCACCATACTTTAAAACCGGTTCCCACCATTTTTTTCAGCATGACTTTTGATGAAAAACGGACTTTTTGGTTTTTCATGTTATGGATCAGTTGGGCTTAGATAAAAGCTTTTTGAAACCCTTTACCCCGCTTGGATTTGGTTAATACTTGGTTTATTGGATGCGCACCATTGGATAGTACGTCACCATACTTTAAA
>JARLTB010000646.1:0-29387 GCA_030141615.1 Unio pictorum
CACCTAATATCACTTGAATGATTTGCAAATGAAATGTTTCCATATCATTGATGATTTTGTTGCATGTTTCTACGACGCTGATAAATTCATCTCGGGTGAGAGAGCCGGATTTAAGGGGTATTAACAACAGCGAAAAATCATTATTCATTGCTGTGAAATTTTCATCGATTTTAAGATCGTCAGCAACAAGAAATTTCCCTCCCCCAACATTATCGTGAAAGATCTTAAAAAAATCTCTAGTGATTGTGCGATCTTGATAACTCTTTATTGGATTATCAGATTTTATTCTGTCGGTGATATAATCAGTTTTTTGTGGTTCTGGTAAATCAACGGTTTTTCCCCCTGGTGGTAATTCAGGCCATCCTAGTACGGTTCTAATAGAACTCTGATAGATATCTACGACGTATCCTTCTGTGCTTATCTCAATTGCGGATGATAGCGTCGGCTCATGAACTGTTATAGCGATTTTCGATTCTGTTCCAGTAATCGATTTTATTCTACGCGCGAATTCATCATTGATTTGTTCGATTTGGTATGACCCGGTTGGTATGGAAACAACTTTCCAGTCTGGGGTTCCGTCGTCTTTATTCTTATTTGCAAATACCAGTGAATTATTCGGTTGTTGACCACCAAATGATTTTGATCTGATATTAGGCCAACTGTGATACACTCGTAATTTTGCTAGCGCTATCTCCTTCACGGGGACTGGGCTAGGGAAATTCACACTAAACTCGGGTTCCGTTGATGTTATTGATATCATACTTGTTTGTACTGGGTTCGTGTTCTCCACTATTTGTTGAAGTAATTCCATCGGTGTCGTCATTGTTATTATACTGTTGTTGTCGCTCTAATTTTGACACCGCGGAATCATAAATACTGACCATCACTGAGAACTCACACTTTGGTATGGTTGAGGTTATTGAGATCATTCTGGTTTTTGGGTTCGTGTTTTCTAATTCCATCGGTGTTGTCATTGTTATTATATTCATGTTGTTGCTCTAATTTCGATATCGCTGAATCAAAAATACTGACCATCGCTGAGAATTCACTATCTGATATAATTGTATTATCGAGTGACGACGATATCATCAGGGATAACTGCGAATATGCGGTTGATGCAATATGAAATTGAATTAAGTAATTCTGCAGTTTACTCTGGCTGCATGATGATATCTTTTTTGCTATCCCGGTTGATATACCCCCGATTGTAGCCACCGCAGAAATGCAAATTGGAACTACGACCGGGGCAATCATTGTAACCGATGCAAGTATTATTCCGGCGCCAGCGAGAACGCTTGACACCGAGTACACAATAACATCAATTGCGGTGATTCTTCGTCGGTATTTTTTTATTTTTATTTGATACTCCTCAGTGAGGGTTTTGAGTCTATTTTGAAATTCTCTGACCTGATCATAGCGACATTGCGTTGATGAAATCATTTTTATTTTAAAAATACTAGTGTTTTCAATTGTGAAATCCGAACGATTTTCCTTTCAATTTAGTTATTTACTTAAATCCGCTACGAATTCCACATACCAGGTTGCTGAAACCCTAATCAAATTTTTATCAGTAGCTGTTATAGTGAACTTTTCAGTTGTATCCTTGTCGATGATCGTTGAAATCGTATTGTTGACCCCGGATGAACTCGACGATGATATATTAAATTGAGTCAATGGTGTCACCAGTGTTAATCGATAAATACCCTTAACTGTTGCAGTGATATCTAATTTGTTGTTTGTAGGTGTCCACGCAAATGATCCGTGTTGGATGGTGTACACGACGTTGTTGGTTTTCTCATGAGGAATTTTTGTTTTTTCAATGACTGTTATCATCCTCGAAAAATCACCTTTGATGGCTTCGATGAAGGATTTCGTCTCATCGATGGATTTTTTAATATCAGGGAGTTTTATTTCAACTTTATCCAACGGGGTTCCAATAAATTTCTCGATGATATTTTTACGAAAAACTGAAAACTGTTTTCCGTTTTCTTCAATTTTAGATTGAAGTGTTGTTAGTTCTAACAGAGAATTATCCAACTCATTTTCATGGGTAGCAATCTTATTGTCGTGGGCGGCAATCCTGTTGTCGTTGTCGGCAATCATGCGGTTGTTGGTGATAATCATCTTGTCGTGGGTGGCAATCGCGTCTGTGATCGTAGACACAAGTGCACCTGGTTTAAGTCGTCCGTCGCTGGAATACAACGCAATAGAGTTTTCAGTGGCGTCTTGCTGCCGTTTTAAAATGTCATCCGCGGGTATATTACTGGCTTTAAGTCGTCCGTCGTTGGAATACAGCGCAATAGAGTTTTCAGCGGCGTCGCGCTGCCGTATCAAAATATCATCCAATGACACATCACTGCTTTTCAATTTACCCTGCTTGTCTTGAAATACAACTATTTCGTTCGGATCAACACTTGTTAAATTCAACGTCTCAGCTATTTCATCTTTGATTTTTTTTTTTATATCCTTGATAGAATCAGGGGGTGCAGTGCCATCGGGTTTGGGTTTCAAAGATCTCCCCCAAATATCAATCATGTTATTGTAAAACTCTTTCTCTCTCTAAAATCGTTTTTGACGACTTCGTTGAAAAATCTTCGATTTTCTCCAGCGATTACTAGTGTATTCATTCACGACAACATGTGGTGGTTTTCCGCTTGGGTTACTCAAGGAGTTAGAAATAGCGTTAAGGACATTTAATACTTCGCTGCCACATATTGGTGGGTCATTCATTTGTTGTGTTGGTAGCGTAGAATACCAAGTCTTCATTGGAAGGGTTTTTATATAACGCAAAAACTCTTTTGGTGGGGCTAATCCATATGAATCAAAATAGACAATCCCACGTGGATCAATAGCGTATGCAACCCAGTGAGTTCCGGGTCCGGTGCTGTTATCTAAATTAATGATTCCGGTTTCAACGCTGTTTGGTTGATGTGGTAGTTGATCTTTCATAAAGACACCTCTGAAGTTTTTAATCGCTAGTTTTTTAGCAGCATCCATTAAATCAAAATTGGACATGGGAACCATCGAAGATTTGGGAACCATAGGTTCCTCAATTAATAAACCGGTCCTAGTCTTAGACCCTTTCCGCTGTACCACGAATACGGGGTTCCTGGTAGTCTTAGACCCAATCCGTGAACGGATCGTCCCTTTTTTTTATATCCTTTCCCAGTTGCCTTCTTTAGTGCCATTCCTGCTGCAGTACCAACGGCTCCTAACGCTGCCGCTTTAGCCACCGCTGGGGCTGCTGCTGCAATCAATGCTGGTATCGCAGCTAACAACGGGAATATACCGCCTGTTTTAATCATATTTTTGATAGCAGCCGCAGAGAGAGTAATCTGAACACCCTTTTTTGCTACTAGTGCATCATTGAAATGTTTCACCTGACGAGTTGTCAGCGATAGTTTATTTGCACCACCAGTCATTTGGTTGGGTTTCAACGTGATTGTGGTTCCACATTTTTTAGCTGATTCCGATTGCAATTTTTTTAATTGACCGGGAGTTAACGCAACACTAATAACACTATATGACATTATACATAATAGATTGATTCTAAATCGTTTACAATTTCAATTACATGTTTTCCACTGGTGCATCTACCACTCTCATTCTTCCACCAACACCTTCAAGTAGCATTGATTTGTCGCTGAGAATGACAGCAACCGCTCTATAATTCGGGATAAGGATAGGAGGTACCCCACCAACTGGTGGACCAGTCGGACGGGTTACACGGGCTCTAAAGTGTATATCAACGACAGATTGTCTTGTTAAATCAAGATGTTCCAGTGAGAAGTAATAAATCGGATAGAGGCTTTTAAAATCCAATTGTGATATTTGCAAACCAGTATCCACATTTTGATCACGTGACATATATGACAACAGGTTATGATACACGCGTGCAATATGATTCTGACCGTAATCAAGTTGTATATCCTCGGATGGTTCCTGCTGTCCGTTTATTCTCAGCGAGACTTCATTAACACCTAACTGATCAAATATCATATGACTTCGTTCTTGATTACCAACTCGCGCATTATTCTGTAACGCTACAAATATATGACGTGGTGCTGAAACACCTTGTTTTGATGCCAGGTGCCATGTGAATGTACCATCAACACTGTCTTGTTTAATATCCGTGGTCACTGATAACCAACTTAACAACGACTTTCCTCCTTGGTCCATAAATGGTAGTAGTCGTTGTTCTTCGGTGATTGATGGAGTTAACACTGGCATCCAAAATGATAGTTTTGTTAAAATGACTTTACCGGGAGCAACCCCAGCATTACGCCAGATTGCATCATCATCAGTACCCTTTCGTACAAGCGCTACTGTGTGTTTAGCTCCATAAATAACTCTTCGGACGTTTCTACAGAATCCGAAAATATGATGCAGTGGAATCGCACATGAAAATCGTCGACGCTGCCCATGCAACGTTGCTACGCGTGTTGCAAATCCTAAATTGAGATTACCATTAACGCCTCCGAGAATATCAAACGCAGCTCCGGGTCTAGTCCGACGTTCTGGATTAGCTGCTTCCTGTTGATCGGCTTCTGCATTATCTCTTGCTGTTAACACTTTAATGAATTGAAGGTGGTCAGCGTTATCAGAGGTATCCTTTGCAAACATCATAGACGGACCAGCCGATCTTGTATAATCATCAGAATATCTCGCTAACCCTATGATTGTTGTAGCCACATCAACTTCACGGTCAATGGATTCAATTTCTTTTCCATCAATGAGATATCTAGCGCTTTCAAATAACGCCATAATACCGTTATTAACAAAACCAACTCGGACATTTGCGTTATTGTCATATGGGGTATCAGCTGCAACATTTGTTACAAGTTCTCCTTCGATTTCGATAAATGCCTCACACGGTAGAAAATATTTACTGGTATCATGAACTTGAAGTTCAATTCGCGATCGGAGATCTGGTTGTACTGCGTGATAAGAATAAAATTGAAAATCGCGTACAGAATCATTCTTGAGAACTGGGGTATCCATATCAAATGCTGGATCAGGTGACCTTTTGAACATTTTATTCTATTTATCAGAGTCTAAATCGTAAAATCGTAAACGATTTTTCATCGTCGTGGTTTTTTAAAGCCACTTCCCGCTATCATGTTTGCTATCATGTTATTTTGGTCCCCTTGATTTATCAAGGGAGTCACCAATGACGCTAATTTTTCATCTACTGCGTTATTTATAATTCTACTAACACTTGCAGGCATTTCCGCTGTAGACGGTAACGGTTTTGAAAATCCTTTGGATTTCATCCGTGATTTCACTAATGATGTTAATTTATTCTTCGCAGTTGAAAACGCTTTTCCAGCAAGATCTCCAACAGCACCAATACCCTTATCACGAATAACATCAATTGCTTTCATTCCTAATTGTTTAGCCAACGGCATCACTTTTGGAGCCATTCTCGCAAATAACCCTAAAATGGTATTACCTAAACCATCTCCGTAGTATGCTCTATAAACCGGAAACCGTGAATTAACTACGTAGACGGGGGTTGGTTTATCATGATTGTAGTGTATGATCATTATTTGAAATCAGAAACAATTTTTCAATTGACTTTTCAATTCAGTCACTATGATACCCACTTTCCACTAACTCGCCAATGAAATCTCGATATGTGCTGATATCCATGATACCACCCTGAAATAATCGTCTACAGATATCAGCTGCTTCATTAATTATTTCCGGTGAGTTATTTCCGGCTCGGAACCCTCCTACAAGAACCTCTAATCGTGATATATCACTGAGAACACTACCAGGACATACCCCACTTTGGGGTCCACTGGAATCTCTTAATCCACTTCCGCTATAACCCATTGCTACATCCATTTTTTCTAAATCCGTGGATTGTAAATAATCATCATCATCATCAGGTGGTAGTTGTTGTTTTTTAGGTGAAAAAGATATTTTCTTTGCAGGTTGCTGTCGCCGCCTTTGCGTTTTTTGCGGTTTTTGTTGTTGTTTAAACTCTTCGTATTGATTATACACGTGATCCACCTTATTGATATAATCAATATATGATGCACTATCTTTCTTAATCAGACCTTTTTCAGTTTTGATTTTATAGAATATATCAGCCCAGTGAGTTATATTTCTAACATATTTATGATGTTCTGGTTTCAACCATTTTTTTCTGTTTTCATAGGACGTAACAACAAGCGCAGGAATTTCTGCTGGATCAGTCTTATCAATTTCTGCTAACCCTTCTTCGTTAAATCTCACGAGTAAATCATCTACTGTTCTTTTTGATTCTATTTTTTGTACGGCCTGTTCTGTTTGTTCAGTTTTCGCTGCTATTTTTTCGAGTTCACCAATAACAGATTTCCTTGTCTCGGGAACATCTCCCCGTATAGCACGCTCTATCCCCTTCGTTGCTGTAGTTACTGGTTTAAACAATTCTTCAGATCCCGCAGCAAAATCAGTCTGAAGACTCTGTCGTTGTTGTAGTTTATTCCGTACAGAGTCACGAATTGGTACAAATCTCTTAATTGCATCTAATCGTTCACGAGCCAATCGGGTTGTTAATGCTTCATTGACCATTATTTGAAATCAGAAACAATTTTTCAATTGTAAAACAATTTTTCAATCCCGACCTAACACCATCGGATGGTCATGGAAGTGTTATTTCATCCTATAACGGCTTCTATCAATGATGGCGAAAGTCACATAATTGCTATAAATAATAATAATACTGTGACTTTCGCCATTCTATTTTTGATCAATCCGAACCAGCCATCAATTTTTTATTCACTGTTTCTGACATTATCAATCAAAAAATGCTAAAAAAAATTAAAATCTCTATGAGGGACGGTCACAATCAAATAATGATAAATGGTCGGTCAATCAAATAATGATAAATGGTCGGGCAATCAAAATTGTTCATTTTCTTGAATTAACGCCCGTAGGTTTCTAACTTTAGAATTAACCTCCTTTTTCAATTCGTATTCGTACCCCAATTCTTTTCGTATTCGTTCTACGATGGTATACAACGGAGCGAACACACTTACGTCACTGGAAAATGCGAGAGAGTCCCGAATAGAATTCTGAATTCTTTTGATGAGCGCGTATTTCTTTGGCAGCATGTATTTATTGTTGTTAACTCCGTATTCAATATCCTGAAAATCAGACATGATTTGATCAGGATTTAACCCATCTGATAGTTCAATATCCCAACTTTTCAATTTTGAAATCTCGGATAAAATGCTGTTCATGTTTTCAGAATTCATTATTCTATAATAATGATATATTTCTAAATGAAAAATATGACGCATTAGACATAACTAAATCGAATTTTTTGTCCCGTCCCTTTTGAAATCGCAGATCGACAAACCCCCTCTGCAACATATCGTACTGAGGGTCTACAAATATTGAAATACTTGCCGGCTTCATATATTGATTGAAATATTTTTTCTTCGTTAGTTATCGTATTCAAAGATTTTACTGGTTTCGTTTTTTTTGAACAATTGCCAGTCCTTCCTCGTTTGGAATTCTCACTCTGTGTGATTGCTTGCAGATTTGATAAGGAATTGTTCTTCGGATTAGAATCGATATGATCAATAACAAAACCATCTTTGATCAATCCATGGAAACATTCAAATATGAAACGATGATTGTAATATTTCTTCTTTCCAACAGTAAACATCAAATACCCCATACCATTATCCCTCCCAACTGGGTTCTTCAGTCTACGGTTTCTTACAACACCATCACTGGATGCTTCATAATTTGTACTCACAGGGTGCTGTCTGAATTCTTGGGTCATTCGTATACTATACTATTTGTCTAATTCAATGACTGATCCATTGCAGGGGATTCATTATACATAAATCTTTCATTTAGACACTTGTTTTTAGTATAGCATGAAAGAGTTCAAGAGATTGACTTCGAAAAATGCTGAATTCAATGTTGATAAGGAGTTTAAGAGATTGTTGAAAATCAATCCTAAATTTAATATCGATAGACCCAAAAAACGTCCAAGAGACGGAAACATGAAAGAGTTTAAGAGATTATTAAAAATTAGTCCTAAATTTAATATCGATAGACCAAAAAAACGTAACAAACGTCCAAGAGACGGAAATATGAAAGAGTTTAAGAGATTATTGAAAATCAATCCTAGATTTAATCTCGATAAACCCAAAAAACGTCCAATAGACGGAAACATGAAAGAGTTTAAGAGATTATTGAAAATCAATCCTAAATTTAATCTCGATAGACCCAAAAAACGTAACAAGAGATTATTGAAAATCAATCCTAGATTTAATCTCGATAAACCCAAAAAACGTCCAATAGACGGAAACATGAAAGAGTTTAAGAGATTATTGAAAATCAATCCTAAATTTAATCTCGATAAACCAAAAAAACGTAACAAGAAATTACCCTGGAAAGATGCTCAATTCAATCTCGATATAGTTTCTAATACACCAAAGAATACAATTCTTGATAAAGCCATGATTAGTAAAATCAGAGATTGTTTTACTGAATTCAAACGTGATGGAGCATCTTATTGTTGGTCAACATTTCGAATTGATGGTGTTGTTGACGCTACCATGAATGATGAAAAAGCAGCAGTGATAATTTCACGTGTTGGGGAAAAACGGTATTTTTTCCGAATCAAATTCATTATTGAAGTCGATGGCAAATGGATTATTAGGGATAAATTTGAACCAATCCTCAAGAATAAAAAAGCTGTCATTGTGAGTAGAGATTCCAAACCAGGAATTCTAACCGGCATTGACAAACCATACTACGAAAGATCTTATCCCGTAACAGCAATGGTTTATGGGATATATCCGTTAAATGATAAACCCGATATCGCAAAACTAGCTCCTATGAAATATTCGTCAGGGCTTAATTGTGTAGCAGAACGAATAATAGAACACTTCACAAATGCATCCCGAGGAAATAAACTAACTGATCTGCGACGTAGGAAAATAACCGAGTGGGAACTGACAGTGAAACAGCATGGTGCAAAGATTTCTGATATAGCTAAATTAGAAACATCATTAAGATTTCCAATAACAGTTATGACGATAACCGGAGAGGTTTTATACGAACCGAAATATAACAAAAATGGAGCACCAATACAGATTATTGATCATAATAAACACGCGTGGACACCTGCGGTAACAGTATTTCCACGAGAACGAACCGTGAAATATATCCCTAAGGAGTTCGTCCGGGATGTTTTCTATGAAGAGAGATTATTTGATACTATTCATGCGTTGTGTAAGGATGATCCTGTGTCAGTGTGGTTACTTAGAAGTGATGAAGATCCCGAAATAGGATTCGATCAATTTGTAAAACCAAATGGTGAATTATATCGCGTTGAAGAATTAGATAACAGAATGAGAAAAATCGCTAGTGATTTTTCACCGGAGAATTCCCATGAAAAACTACTCACGGATAGTTTTACTATTCCATCAGTGGTAGCTCACTTCGCAAGAGAAAAAAACTCATGGCGTCCAACACGAAGTGATTTTCTCGAAGATGTTAAATTGAGTTGCGTCGAATTTGGTCATGGAGGACTGTGGAATACGAAATACTCACGTGATGGTATGATTTCAATTGATATAGCCGCGTGTTATCCTGGAAGTTTTCTCGGATATGGGGAATGTGCTGAGTACTTCAAACGATTTGGACACCCCACGCATGAAATGACTCGTGTTGCGATTAATGGACCATTGCCTGATTTTGATTTAACCGGATTCGCTCGTGTGATATCATTTGAATTAGCTACAGGGTTACATCCGTGTAGTTATGTTTGGCTCGGTAGACATCTATCTGAAAAGGCCTGGATGCCAATAGTGCTATTGAGATATATGATTGATTGTGGTATGCTAATATCGTTGATTGTTTCCGAGGCTATTATATGCTATCGAGCTCAGAAAGAAGTTTGGCTACCACAACCCGATCTAGATCGTATAATCAGCGAACAGCGAAAACAATTCCCTGATTTCAATGAAGAACAAATCATGAATTTGTCTATGAAGTTATTTGAAATTAAAAAAGAACAAGCAAAAGATTTTGGACGAAGAATAATCGGTAAATTCACTCAAGGTGGACGGTACGACAACGCAAAATATTCTTCGCGGTTGATCATAGACGTCGCTGAATACGATTTTATTGTAGCGGATTTAATGAAACAGGGAAAACTTGTATCCCGTAAGGATGCTTTTCTATCCAATGGTGAGAAAATGGGTACGGTTGTTACCTACTGTGATGGATATAATTCCCAGTACACACATTTGAGAAGTTCAATGCTAGCCTATGCTTCTATTAATCTATTTTCGATGATAAATAGATTTCCTAATACCGCGGTTAGAGTGGCCACTGATTCGATGTATATACACAATAAGTACAAATCAGCTGTAGCTAAATTCACAGATCCCGAAGAAAATTGGGGGCGTTGGCGATTTAAAAAGGAGATGCTACATGAGTATTGTGAATCCGCAGACGTTGCCATGGATGATAAATATCTTTGTTGTAACCGTATTGAAATTCAATCAGAATTTTCTAATGCACCACCGGTATCTGATCCAGTATGTAGATACAAGACAATTTATTTAAACGGTTGTGGTGGGTCAGGAAAGACAACTCGTGCAATTGAATTATTTCGTCGGTCAACCATGATTGTGCTAACACCGACTCACAGACTCGCCAGAGAGATGATACAGCGAGGGGTAAATGCCTGTACTTACCATAGTTTCTTTCGATGGAAGGGTGACAAATGGACTCCTGAGCGTATGGGTGATAAATTCATTCCTGAAATCATCATTTGGGATGAAATATGCACAGTGTCATTAGATGTATTACAAACATTTCTTGAGTGGTTGTTAAACAAAAACACAAAAGTCGTCATGTGCGGTGATCACGGCCAACCACCACCATTTGTCGGTTCATCTCCACATGAATGGCTAAGGGGTTTTGTAGACTACTATGAAGAAATCACCACTGATTATAGATCACTTGATGAACGATTACGCGAGTTCAAAGCGCTAATTAGATTACAACCGGATAGAATCCAATGCGAAATAGCGCGTGAAGTGATTTCAGAAACTCCAATGAATGATTTCTGGGAAACATGGAGACCAAATGATTTGATAATTGCAAGTAGAAAAATAGTCAGGGACACACTTCAGATGAAGTTATTTGAATTGCATAAAGAAAAATTTGCAACGCTTCCAGTACCCCTTTGTTATAGGCCATCGGATACACGAAAACAGAATATTGAAGTTGATATTCCAGGACAGAGTGAAAAACAAATTCTCGTATTAAATGATATTGTGCTGGTTGATATCAATGTCGTTGAAGATGCATTGCGTGCTAATAAATCCCCGTGGACGCTAGGATACGCAGCAACAATACACTCTTCACAGGGATTGACTATATCGGATACAATTGTTTGGATGGTGGATAATCACATCGAATGGTCGAATTTAGTCTATCTCGCAGTATCCAGAGTACGAAAAATAAATCAACTTCGAAGAGTTGTTTTCGATGATAATGACACAACAATAAGTGATATTGATGTTAGCATCATTAATAAAAAACTCTCCGGTTACAAACAACAGGACAAAAAAAAACAACGAGAATTTGATATTGATGCTAAATTAATAATTACGCTGAAACAACAACAGAATAATCACTGCGCGAGTTGCAATTGTATAATGCGTTGGCAGTATTCGGATAAGGATCCTCGCCAATTCACCGTAGACAGAAAAAATAACAATCTCGGTCATGTCAGAAACAATGTGATGTTGACTTGTCTTGAGTGGAATAGACGCAACGGTGCTAGTTAAGACCATGCGGTGGCAATTGAGTATCCTCGGGAATTACCTGTAGTTGTTGTCTAGTAAATCCTCGCTGAGGGGCAGTTGAATCCAGTTTATAGACTGGAGGTCTACCAGTTGATCGTGTTATACTAGATATCTTGTGTGCAGTAACACTCCAAATAGGATCAGTAGCCCTTTTTCTACCCCCTTCAAGCTCTCCTGGTTCATATAAATACCTAACAGTGACATTACTATGAAGAATTGGTTCTTTGAAATCTTTTTGTGGTTGTACGGGTATTGACTTGTTTTTAATCGCGTTGATAGGTTTCATGTTGATTGTTCTAGTAATCTCGTTATTCAGTGCAGTAATCACAGATGGTAATCTTTTAACCCATTCACGGGATCTTTTTTCTTGGATGAATTCTTTTGCGTATTGATATCCAAATAACCGCTCAGCAATCGTCCGATTAAATCGTTCTACAATGGCCTGATCGCGATGTAGCGCAGTATGCCCTCGTCGTATGGTGACATTATGATGTTTCATTGTAGATAACACTGCACCCTGAAATTCCTTGCCAGGATCAACCTGCAATAGATTTGGCCAGTGCAGAGGACCTCGTCGATAAATCCTTTCAAATGCAGAAGCGACTTCAGTGGCTGATTTTGTTTTTAACGGTTCTGCTTCTTTGTATCGACTTGCAATATCAACTACGGTTAAAGCGTATTTGTAACCACGATCATGTGGCAGAAATAATATATCATCCTGATGAACTTCATTAGGAGCGGTCACATCAAAATGCGAGAATTGAATTTGTTTAGGCGGTGGTAGATAAATTTGCCATAGTGCCTGTTTGGATAACCAATTAGCCGCAGAGGTTTTTTTTCACTTTTGCAGCGCTAGCGAGTTTATGGACTGCTGATTTACCCCTCCAGTATCCTCTTGGGGAATAATAAATTGATTCCATATTATTAATTACCGGCACCTAACATCAATTTGCTTTTCATAGCCGATTTTATCAAAAATGAAGCCAATTTTTCTTTGAAGGATTTATCAGGAATAGCATTTAACGCATGAATTAATTTCACATCTGCGAGATGCCTGTGTTGCAGATTGCTGCTTTTATAAGCAACATCATGAAGGTGACAGGCCTTATCAATGGCGTTTATTGGTTCTTCACCGGGGTTGGGTTGATTTTGATATCAAGTCTTGGTTCCCGGTCCACAGTAGCTATATCCGGGAAGGTGCTTTTCTCCGGGGTATTTTGCCCATGGGGTTCCAGGGAGCTTTGCCAATTTGGCTGCGATATCACCTCCTCGTTTTTTTTTAAATCAGATCTCATAGACACAAATCTAAATTTCTTTGTACCACATTGCACGCATTTACCAGAAAGCGCTGATCGGTTATTTTTAGTTGTAACCGTCGTCACATCATCTGTGCCAGTACGCGTTTTACACTTCACACAATATAGATCCATAATTTATGTATAGAAATATGGATATAATTGATTTTTCAGCGACTAAAAGAAGAGAACCGGTTAAGCATCATGCAGCGCTACCAAACTCTATCCGGATGATTATAATCGGGCCATCTGGATCCGGTAAAACGCAATTGTTACTCAATTTAATAATGAGATGGATGAAGTGGGATAAGTTGTATTTAATTGCCCCTAGCGTAGATGATCAACGATGTTATGAAGTGCTAAAAGATTTTAATGAAAACGCTTCAGAAATTAAGGGTGAGAACGCCATTGAATTTATAACCGATATCGATGAAGCACCGAGTATTGATGATATTGATGGAGATATTAACAATTTAGTCGTATACGACGATATAATGTTGGATAAACAAAAAAATCCTGCTAGGATCTTTTCCCGGGGGCGTCACAAAAAAACTGACGTGATATATGTCACTCAACGCTACACTCAGGTTCCAAAAGTCATCAGAGATAACTGCAATATTCTTTCTGTATTCAACGGCGTTGATACTCATACTCTTAGAAATATATGGCAGACATGGTGTTCTGATATTGGACTTCAATCAATTTCGAGATTTCTTTAGTCATGCTCAGTCAAAACCACACGGATTCGCAACAATAAATATGCATGATCCTCGGACACGATATCGTATCGGACTGGATCAAATATTCGGTTAAAATCATTTATTATTTTTTGTTAATCTAGAACTGAAAGTTCTAGCAGCAGAGAGGGTGATGACAACAAGTTGCGACCAAAATTGATTAAACAATCGTAAAAATCTCCGTTTTCATTTTTTTAGTTAAAATGAGATTTCGTAGGGAAGGCTCGTTAAGATTTTCAATAAATTTTTTGTCTGAAAACGTTGTAGGGTTTGCCCCTGAGATATTTTTTTTTGGTTAAAATGAGATTATAGGACGGCTCGTTTTAGGATTTCAATCAAAAAATTGATTGAAAAATCGTAAAATCTCCGTTTTCATTTTTTCAGTTAAAATGAGATTTCGTAGGGAAGGCTCGTTTTAGGATTTCAATCAAAATTTTGTCTGAAAACGTTGTAGGGTTCGCCCTTTTTTTGGTTAAAAATGAGATTATCTAGGACGGCTCGTTTTAGGATTTCAATCAAATTTTGTCTCAAAACGTTGTAGGGATTCACCCTCTCTGCTGCTACTTTTGATGAAAAACGGACTTTTTTGTTTTTCATGTTATGGATCAGTTGGGGCTTAGATAAAAGCTGTTGAAAACCCTTTACCCCGCTTGGATTTGGTAAATACTTGGTTTATTGGCTGCGCACCATTGGATAGTACGTCACCATACTTTAAAACCGGTTCCCACCATTTTTTTCAGCATGACTTTTGATGAAAAACGGACTTTTTTGTTTTTCATGTTACTGGATCAGTTGGGCTTAGATAAAAGCTGTTGAAACCCTTTACCCCGCTTGGATTTGGTTAATACTTGGTTTATTGGCTGCGCCACCATTGGATAGTACGTCACCATACTTTAAAAACCGGTTCCCACCATTTTTTTCAGCATGACTTTTGATGAAAAACGGACTTTTTTGTTTTTCATGTTATGGATCAGTTGGGCTTAGATAAAAGCTGTTGAAACCCTTTACCCCGCTTGGATTTGGTTAATACTTGGTTTATTGGCTGCGCACCATTGGATAGTACGTCACCATACTTTAAAACCGGTTCCCACCATTTTTTTCAGCATGTCTTTTGATGAAAAACGGACTTTTTTGTTTTTCATTTTATGGATCAGTTGGGCTTAGATAAAAGCTGTTGAAACCCTTTACCCCGCTTGGATTTGGTTAATACTTGGTTTATTGCTGCGCACCATTCATTGGATAGTACGTCACCATACTTTAAAACCGGTTCCCACCATTTTTTTCAGCATGACTTTTGATGAAAAACGGACTTTTTTGTTTTTCATGTTATGGATCAGTTGGGCTTAGATAAAAGCTGTTGAAACCCTTTACCCCGCTTGGATTTGGTTAATACTTGGTTTATTGGCTGCGCACCATTGGATAGTACGTCACCATACTTTAAAACCGGTTCCCACCATTTTTTTCAGCATGACTTTTGATGAAAAACGGACTTTTTTGTTTTTCATGTTATGGATCAGTTGGGCTTAGATAAAAGCTGTTGAAACCCTTTACCCCGCTTGGATTTGGTTAATACTTGGTTTATTGGCTGCGCACCATTGGATAGTACGTCTCACCATACTTTAAAACCGGTTCCCACCATTTTTTTCAGCATGACTTTTGATGAAAAACGGACTTTTTTGTTTTTCATGTTATGGATCAGTTGGGCTTAGATAAAAGCTGTTGAAACCCTTTACCCCGCTTGGATTTGGTTAATACTTGGTTTATTGGCTGCGCACCATTGGATAGTACGTCACCATACTTTAAAACCGGTTCCCACCATTTTTTTCAGCATGACTTTTGATGAAAAACGGACTTTTTTGTTTTTCATGTTATGGATCAGTTGGGCTTAGATAAAAGCTGTTGAAACCCTTTACCCCGCTTGGATTTGGTTAATACTTGGTTTATTGGCTGCGCACCATTGGATAGTACGTCACCATACTTTAAAACCGGTTCCCACCATTTTTTTCAGCATGACTTTTGATGAAAAACGGACTTTTTTGTTTTTCATGTTATGGATCAGTTGGGCTTAGATAAAAGCTGTTGAAACCCTTTACCCCGCTTGGATTTGGTTAATACTTGGTTTATTGGCTGCGCACCATTGGATAGTACGTCACCATACTTTAAAACCGGTTCCCACCATTTTTTTCAGCATGACTTTTGATGAAAAACGGACTTTTTTGTTTTTCATGTTATGGATCAGTTGGGCTTAGATAAAAGCTGTTGAAACCCTTTACCCCGCTTGGATTTGGTTAATACTTGGTTTATTGGCTGCGCACCATTGGATAGTACGTCACCATACTTTAAAACCGGTTCCCACCATTTTTTTCAGCATGACTTTTGATGAAAAACGGACTTTTTTGTTTTTCATGTTATGGATCAGTTGGGCTTAGATAAAAGCTGTTGAAACCCTTTACCCCGCTTGGATTTGGTTAATACTTGGTTTATTGGCTGCGCACCATTGGATAGTACGTCACCATACTTTAAAACCGGTTCCCACCATTTTTTTCAGCATGACTTTTGATGAAAAACGGACTTTTTTGTTTTTCATGTTATGGATCAGTTGGGCTTAGATAAAAGCTGTTGAAACCCTTTACCCCGCTTGGATTTGGTTAATACTTGGTTTATTGGCTGCGCACCATTGGATAGTACGTCACCATACTTTAAAACCGGTTCCCACCATTTTTTTCAGCATGACTTTTGATGAAAAACGGACTTTTTTGTTTTTCATGTTATGGATCAGTTGGGCTTAGATAAAAGCTGTTGAAACCCTTTACCCCGCTTGGATTTGGTTAATACTTGGTTTATTGGCTGCGCACCATTGGATAGTACGTCACCATACTTTAAAACCGGTTCCCACCATTTTTTTCAGCATGACTTTTGATGAAAAACGGACTTTTTTGTTTTTCATGTTATGGATCAGTTGGGCTTAGATAAAAGCTGTTGAAACCCTTTACCCCGCTTGGATTTGGTTAATACTTGGTTTATTGGCTGCGCACCATTGGATAGTACGTCACCATACTTTAAAACCGGTTCCCACCATTTTTTTCAGCATGACTTTTGATGAAAAACGGACTTTTTTGTTTTTCATGTTATGGATCAGTTGGGCTTAGATAAAAGCTGTTGAAACCCTTTACCCCGCTTGGATTTGGTTAATACTTGGTTTATTGGCTGCGCACCATTGGATAGTACGTCACCATACTTTAAAACCGGTTCCCACCATTTTTTTCAGCATGACTTTTGATGAAAAACGGACTTTTTTGTTTTTCATGTTATGGATCAGTTGGGCTTAGATAAAAGCTGTTGAAACCCTTTACCCCGCTTGGATTTGGTTAATACTTGGTTTATTGGCTGCGCACCATTGGATAGTACGTCACCATACTTTAAAACCGGTTCCCACCATTTTTTTCAGCATGACTTTTGATGAAAAACGGACTTTTTTGTTTTTCATGTTATGGATCAGTTGGGCTTAGATAAAAGCTGTTGAAACCCTTTACCCCGCTTGGATTTGGTTAATACTTGGTTTATTGGCTGCGCACCATTGGATAGTACGTCACCATACTTTAAAACCGGTTCCCACCATTTTTTTCAGCATGACTTTTGATGAAAAACGGACTTTTTTGTTTTTCATGTTATGGATCAGTTGGGCTTAGATAAAAGCTGTTGAAACCCTTTACCCCGCTTGGATTTGGTTAATACTTGGTTTATTGGCTGCGCACCATTGGATAGTACGTCACCATACTTTAAAACCGGTTCCCACCATTTTTTTCAGCATGACTTTTGATGAAAAACGGACTTTTTTGTTTTTCATGTTATGGATCAGTTGGGCTTAGATAAAAGCTGTTGAAACCCTTTACCCCGCTTGGATTTGGTTAATACTTGGTTTATTGGCTGCGCACCATTGGATAGTACGTCACCATACTTTAAAACCGGTTCCCACCATTTTTTTCAGCATGACTTTTGATGAAAAACGGACTTTTTTGTTTTTCATGTTATGGATCAGTTGGGCTTAGATAAAAGCTGTTGAAACCCTTTACCCCGCTTGGATTTGGTTAATACTTGGTTTATTGGCTGCGCACCATTGGATAGTACGTCACCATACTTTAAAACCGGTTCCCACCATTTTTTTCAGCATGACTTTTGATGAAAAACGGACTTTTTTGTTTTTCATGTTATGGATCAGTTGGGCTTAGATAAAAGCTGTTGAAACCCTTTACCCCGCTTGGATTTGGTTAATACTTGGTTTATTGGCTGCGCACCATTGGATAGTACGTCACCATACTTTAAAACCGGTTCCCACCATTTTTTTCAGCATGACTTTTGATGAAAAACGGACTTTTTTGTTTTTCATGTTATGGATCAGTTGGGCTTAGATAAAAGCTGTTGAAACCCTTTACCCCGCTTGGATTTGGTTAATACTTGGTTTATTGGCTGCGCACCATTGGATAGTACGTCACCATACTTTAAAACCGGTTCCCACCATTTTTTTCAGCATGACTTTTGATGAAAAACGGACTTTTTTGTTTTTCATGTTATGGATCAGTTGGGCTTAGATAAAAGCTGTTGAAACCCTTTACCCCGCTTGGATTTGGTTAATACTTGGTTTATTGGCTGCGCACCATTGGATAGTACGTCACCATACTTTAAAACCGGTTCCCACCATTTTTTTCAGCATGACTTTTGATGAAAAACGGACTTTTTTGTTTTTCATGTTATGGATCAGTTGGGCTTAGATAAAAGCTGTTGAAACCCTTTACCCCGCTTGGATTTGGTTAATACTTGGTTTATTGGCTGCGCACCATTGGATAGTACGTCACCATACTTTAAAACCGGTTCCCACCATTTTTTTCAGCATGACTTTTGATGAAAAACGGACTTTTTTGTTTTTCATGTTATGGATCAGTTGGGCTTAGATAAAAGCTGTTGAAACCCTTTACCCCGCTTGGATTTGGTTAATACTTGGTTTATTGGCTGCGCACCATTGGATAGTACGTCACCATACTTTAAAACCGGTTCCCACCATTTTTTTCAGCATGACTTTTGATGAAAAACGGACTTTTTTGTTTTTCATGTTATGGATCAGTTGGGCTTAGATAAAAGCTGTTGAAACCCTTTACCCCGCTTGGATTTGGTTAATACTTGGTTTATTGGCTGCGCACCATTGGATAGTACGTCACCATACTTTAAAACCGGTTCCCACCATTTTTTTCAGCATGACTTTTGATGAAAAACGGACTTTTTTGTTTTTCATGTTATGGATCAGTTGGGCTTAGATAAAAGCTGTTGAAACCCTTTACCCCGCTTGGATTTGGTTAATACTTGGTTTATTGGCTGCGCACCATTGGATAGTACGTCACCATACTTTAAAACCGGTTCCCACCATTTTTTTCAGCATGACTTTTGATGAAAAACGGACTTTTTTGTTTTTCATGTTATGGATCAGTTGGGCTTAGATAAAAGCTGTTGAAACCCTTTACCCCGCTTGGATTTGGTTAATACTTGGTTTATTGGCTGCGCACCATTGGATAGTACGTCACCATACTTTAAAACCGGTTCCCACCATTTTTTTCAGCATGACTTTTGATGAAAAACGGACTTTTTTGTTTTTCATGTTATGGATCAGTTGGGCTTAGATAAAAGCTGTTGAAACCCTTTACCCCGCTTGGATTTGGTTAATACTTGGTTTATTGGCTGCGCACCATTGGATAGTACGTCACCATACTTTAAAACCGGTTCCCACCATTTTTTTCAGCATGACTTTTGATGAAAAACGGACTTTTTTGTTTTTCATGTTATGGATCAGTTGGGCTTAGATAAAAGCTGTTGAAACCCTTTACCCCGCTTGGATTTGGTTAATACTTGGTTTATTGGCTGCGCACCATTGGATAGTACGTCACCATACTTTAAAACCGGTTCCCACCATTTTTTTCAGCATGACTTTTGATGAAAAACGGACTTTTTTGTTTTTCATGTTATGGATCAGTTGGGCTTAGATAAAAGCTGTTGAAACCCTTTACCCCGCTTGGATTTGGTTAATACTTGGTTTATTGGCTGCGCACCATTGGATAGTACGTCACCATACTTTAAAACCGGTTCCCACCATTTTTTTCAGCATGACTTTTGATGAAAAACGGACTTTTTTGTTTTTCATGTTATGGATCAGTTGGGCTTAGATAAAAGCTGTTGAAACCCTTTACCCCGCTTGGATTTGGTTAATACTTGGTTTATTGGCTGCGCACCATTGGATAGTACGTCACCATACTTTAAAACCGGTTCCCACCATTTTTTTCAGCATGACTTTTGATGAAAAACGGACTTTTTTGTTTTTCATGTTATGGATCAGTTGGGCTTAGATAAAAGCTGTTGAAACCCTTTACCCCGCTTGGATTTGGTTAATACTTGGTTTATTGGCTGCGCACCATTGGATAGTACGTCACCATACTTTAAAACCGGTTCCCACCATTTTTTTCAGCATGACTTTTGATGAAAAACGGACTTTTTTGTTTTTCATGTTATGGATCAGTTGGGCTTAGATAAAAGCTGTTGAAACCCTTTACCCCGCTTGGATTTGGTTAATACTTGGTTTATTGGCTGCGCACCATTGGATAGTACGTCACCATACTTTAAAACCGGTTCCCACCATTTTTTTCAGCATGACTTTTGATGAAAAACGGACTTTTTTGTTTTTCATGTTATGGATCAGTTGGGCTTAGATAAAAGCTGTTGAAACCCTTTACCCCGCTTGGATTTGGTTAATACTTGGTTTATTGGCTGCGCACCATTGGATAGTACGTCACCATACTTTAAAACCGGTTCCCACCATTTTTTTCAGCATGACTTTTGATGAAAAACGGACTTTTTTGTTTTTCATGTTATGGATCAGTTGGGCTTAGATAAAAGCTGTTGAAACCCTTTACCCCGCTTGGATTTGGTTAATACTTGGTTTATTGGCTGCGCACCATTGGATAGTACGTCACCATACTTTAAAACCGGTTCCCACCATTTTTTTCAGCATGACTTTTGATGAAAAACGGACTTTTTTGTTTTTCATGTTATGGATCAGTTGGGCTTAGATAAAAGCTGTTGAAACCCTTTACCCCGCTTGGATTTGGTTAATACTTGGTTTATTGGCTGCGCACCATTGGATAGTACGTCACCATACTTTAAAACCGGTTCCCACCATTTTTTTCAGCATGACTTTTGATGAAAAACGGACTTTTTTGTTTTTCATGTTATGGATCAGTTGGGCTTAGATAAAAGCTGTTGAAACCCTTTACCCCGCTTGGATTTGGTTAATACTTGGTTTATTGGCTGCGCACCATTGGATAGTACGTCACCATACTTTAAAACCGGTTCCCACCATTTTTTTCAGCATGACTTTTGATGAAAAACGGACTTTTTTGTTTTTCATGTTATGGATCAGTTGGGCTTAGATAAAAGCTGTTGAAACCCTTTACCCCGCTTGGATTTGGTTAATACTTGGTTTATTGGCTGCGCACCATTGGATAGTACGTCACCATACTTTAAAACCGGTTCCCACCATTTTTTTCAGCATGACTTTTGATGAAAAACGGACTTTTTTGTTTTTCATGTTATGGATCAGTTGGGCTTAGATAAAAGCTGTTGAAACCCTTTACCCCGCTTGGATTTGGTTAATACTTGGTTTATTGGCTGCGCACCATTGGATAGTACGTCACCATACTTTAAAACCGGTTCCCACCATTTTTTTCAGCATGACTTTTGATGAAAAACGGACTTTTTTGTTTTTCATGTTATGGATCAGTTGGGCTTAGATAAAAGCTGTTGAAACCCTTTACCCCGCTTGGATTTGGTTAATACTTGGTTTATTGGCTGCGCACCATTGGATAGTACGTCACCATACTTTAAAACCGGTTCCCACCATTTTTTTCAGCATGACTTTTGATGAAAAACGGACTTTTTTGTTTTTCATGTTATGGATCAGTTGGGCTTAGATAAAAGCTGTTGAAACCCTTTACCCCGCTTGGATTTGGTTAATACTTGGTTTATTGGCTGCGCACCATTGGATAGTACGTCACCATACTTTAAAACCGGTTCCCACCATTTTTTTCAGCATGACTTTTGATGAAAAACGGACTTTTTTGTTTTTCATGTTATGGATCAGTTGGGCTTAGATAAAAGCTGTTGAAACCCTTTACCCCGCTTGGATTTGGTTAATACTTGGTTTATTGGCTGCGCACCATTGGATAGTACGTCACCATACTTTAAAACCGGTTCCCACCATTTTTTTCAGCATGACTTTTGATGAAAAACGGACTTTTTTGTTTTTCATGTTATGGATCAGTTGGGCTTAGATAAAAGCTGTTGAAACCCTTTACCCCGCTTGGATTTGGTTAATACTTGGTTTATTGGCTGCGCACCATTGGATAGTACGTCACCATACTTTAAAACCGGTTCCCACCATTTTTTTCAGCATGACTTTTGATGAAAAACGGACTTTTTTGTTTTTCATGTTATGGATCAGTTGGGCTTAGATAAAAGCTGTTGAAACCCTTTACCCCGCTTGGATTTGGTTAATACTTGGTTTATTGGCTGCGCACCATTGGATAGTACGTCACCATACTTTAAAACCGGTTCCCACCATTTTTTTCAGCATGACTTTTGATGAAAAACGGACTTTTTTGTTTTTCATGTTATGGATCAGTTGGGCTTAGATAAAAGCTGTTGAAACCCTTTACCCCGCTTGGATTTGGTTAATACTTGGTTTATTGGCTGCGCACCATTGGATAGTACGTCACCATACTTTAAAACCGGTTCCCACCATTTTTTTCAGCATGACTTTTGATGAAAAACGGACTTTTTTGTTTTTCATGTTATGGATCAGTTGGGCTTAGATAAAAGCTGTTGAAACCCTTTACCCCGCTTGGATTTGGTTAATACTTGGTTTATTGGCTGCGCACCATTGGATAGTACGTCACCATACTTTAAAACCGGTTCCCACCATTTTTTTCAGCATGACTTTTGATGAAAAACGGACTTTTTTGTTTTTCATGTTATGGATCAGTTGGGCTTAGATAAAAGCTGTTGAAACCCTTTACCCCGCTTGGATTTGGTTAATACTTGGTTTATTGGCTGCGCACCATTGGATAGTACGTCACCATACTTTAAAACCGGTTCCCACCATTTTTTTCAGCATGACTTTTGATGAAAAACGGACTTTTTTGTTTTTCATGTTATGGATCAGTTGGGCTTAGATAAAAGCTGTTGAAACCCTTTACCCCGCTTGGATTTGGTTAATACTTGGTTTATTGGCTGCGCACCATTGGATAGTACGTCACCATACTTTAAAACCGGTTCCCACCATTTTTTTCAGCATGACTTTTGATGAAAAACGGACTTTTTTGTTTTTCATGTTATGGATCAGTTGGGCTTAGATAAAAGCTGTTGAAACCCTTTACCCCGCTTGGATTTGGTTAATACTTGGTTTATTGGCTGCGCACCATTGGATAGTACGTCACCATACTTTAAAACCGGTTCCCACCATTTTTTTCAGCATGACTTTTGATGAAAAACGGACTTTTTTGTTTTTCATGTTATGGATCAGTTGGGCTTAGATAAAAGCTGTTGAAACCCTTTACCCCGCTTGGATTTGGTTAATACTTGGTTTATTGGCTGCGCACCATTGGATAGTACGTCACCATACTTTAAAACCGGTTCCCACCATTTTTTTCAGCATGACTTTTGATGAAAAACGGACTTTTTTGTTTTTCATGTTATGGATCAGTTGGGCTTAGATAAAAGCTGTTGAAACCCTTTACCCCGCTTGGATTTGGTTAATACTTGGTTTATTGGCTGCGCACCATTGGATAGTACGTCACCATACTTTAAAACCGGTTCCCACCATTTTTTTCAGCATGACTTTTGATGAAAAACGGACTTTTTTGTTTTTCATGTTATGGATCAGTTGGGCTTAGATAAAAGCTGTTGAAACCCTTTACCCCGCTTGGATTTGGTTAATACTTGGTTTATTGGCTGCGCACCATTGGATAGTACGTCACCATACTTTAAAACCGGTTCCCACCATTTTTTTCAGCATGACTTTTGATGAAAAACGGACTTTTTTGTTTTTCATGTTATGGATCAGTTGGGCTTAGATAAAAGCTGTTGAAACCCTTTACCCCGCTTGGATTTGGTTAATACTTGGTTTATTGGCTGCGCACCATTGGATAGTACGTCACCATACTTTAAAACCGGTTCCCACCATTTTTTTCAGCATGACTTTTGATGAAAAACGGACTTTTTTGTTTTTCATGTTATGGATCAGTTGGGCTTAGATAAAAGCTGTTGAAACCCTTTACCCCGCTTGGATTTGGTTAATACTTGGTTTATTGGCTGCGCACCATTGGATAGTACGTCACCATACTTTAAAACCGGTTCCCACCATTTTTTTCAGCATGACTTTTGATGAAAAACGGACTTTTTTGTTTTTCATGTTATGGATCAGTTGGGCTTAGATAAAAGCTGTTGAAACCCTTTACCCCGCTTGGATTTGGTTAATACTTGGTTTATTGGCTGCGCACCATTGGATAGTACGTCACCATACTTTAAAACCGGTTCCCACCATTTTTTTCAGCATGACTTTTGATGAAAAACGGACTTTTTTGTTTTTCATGTTATGGATCAGTTGGGCTTAGATAAAAGCTGTTGAAACCCTTTACCCCGCTTGGATTTGGTTAATACTTGGTTTATTGGCTGCGCACCATTGGATAGTACGTCACCATACTTTAAAACCGGTTCCCACCATTTTTTTCAGCATGACTTTTGATGAAAAACGGACTTTTTTGTTTTTCATGTTATGGATCAGTTGGGCTTAGATAAAAGCTGTTGAAACCCTTTACCCCGCTTGGATTTGGTTAATACTTGGTTTATTGGCTGCGCACCATTGGATAGTACGTCACCATACTTTAAAACCGGTTCCCACCATTTTTTTCAGCATGACTTTTGATGAAAAACGGACTTTTTTGTTTTTCATGTTATGGATCAGTTGGGCTTAGATAAAAGCTGTTGAAACCCTTTACCCCGCTTGGATTTGGTTAATACTTGGTTTATTGGCTGCGCACCATTGGATAGTACGTCACCATACTTTAAAACCGGTTCCCACCATTTTTTTCAGCATGACTTTTGATGAAAAACGGACTTTTTTGTTTTTCATGTTATGGATCAGTTGGGCTTAGATAAAAGCTGTTGAAACCCTTTACCCCGCTTGGATTTGGTTAATACTTGGTTTATTGGCTGCGCACCATTGGATAGTACGTCACCATACTTTAAAACCGGTTCCCACCATTTTTTTCAGCATGACTTTTGATGAAAAACGGACTTTTTTGTTTTTCATGTTATGGATCAGTTGGGCTTAGATAAAAGCTGTTGAAACCCTTTACCCCGCTTGGATTTGGTTAATACTTGGTTTATTGGCTGCGCACCATTGGATAGTACGTCACCATACTTTAAAACCGGTTCCCACCATTTTTTTCAGCATGACTTTTGATGAAAAACGGACTTTTTTGTTTTTCATGTTATGGATCAGTTGGGCTTAGATAAAAGCTGTTGAAACCCTTTACCCCGCTTGGATTTGGTTAATACTTGGTTTATTGGCTGCGCACCATTGGATAGTACGTCACCATACTTTAAAACCGGTTCCCACCATTTTTTTCAGCATGACTTTTGATGAAAAACGGACTTTTTTGTTTTTCATGTTATGGATCAGTTGGGCTTAGATAAAAGCTGTTGAAACCCTTTACCCCGCTTGGATTTGGTTAATACTTGGTTTATTGGCTGCGCACCATTGGATAGTACGTCACCATACTTTAAAACCGGTTCCCACCATTTTTTTCAGCATGACTTTTGATGAAAAACGGACTTTTTTGTTTTTCATGTTATGGATCAGTTGGGCTTAGATAAAAGCTGTTGAAACCCTTTACCCCGCTTGGATTTGGTTAATACTTGGTTTATTGGCTGCGCACCATTGGATAGTACGTCACCATACTTTAAAACCGGTTCCCACCATTTTTTTCAGCATGACTTTTGATGAAAAACGGACTTTTTTGTTTTTCATGTTATGGATCAGTTGGGCTTAGATAAAAGCTGTTGAAACCCTTTACCCCGCTTGGATTTGGTTAATACTTGGTTTATTGGCTGCGCACCATTGGATAGTACGTCACCATACTTTAAAACCGGTTCCCACCATTTTTTTCAGCATGACTTTTGATGAAAAACGGACTTTTTTGTTTTTCATGTTATGGATCAGTTGGGCTTAGATAAAAGCTGTTGAAACCCTTTACCCCGCTTGGATTTGGTTAATACTTGGTTTATTGGCTGCGCACCATTGGATAGTACGTCACCATACTTTAAAACCGGTTCCCACCATTTTTTTCAGCATGACTTTTGATGAAAAACGGACTTTTTTGTTTTTCATGTTATGGATCAGTTGGGCTTAGATAAAAGCTGTTGAAACCCTTTACCCCGCTTGGATTTGGTTAATACTTGGTTTATTGGCTGCGCACCATTGGATAGTACGTCACCATACTTTAAAACCGGTTCCCACCATTTTTTTCAGCATGACTTTTGATGAAAAACGGACTTTTTTGTTTTTCATGTTATGGATCAGTTGGGCTTAGATAAAAGCTGTTGAAACCCTTTACCCCGCTTGGATTTGGTTAATACTTGGTTTATTGGCTGCGCACCATTGGATAGTACGTCACCATACTTTAAAACCGGTTCCCACCATTTTTTTCAGCATGACTTTTGATGAAAAACGGACTTTTTTGTTTTTCATGTTATGGATCAGTTGGGCTTAGATAAAAGCTGTTGAAACCCTTTACCCCGCTTGGATTTGGTTAATACTTGGTTTATTGGCTGCGCACCATTGGATAGTACGTCACCATACTTTAAAACCGGTTCCCACCATTTTTTTCAGCATGACTTTTGATGAAAAACGGACTTTTTTGTTTTTCATGTTATGGATCAGTTGGGCTTAGATAAAAGCTGTTGAAACCCTTTACCCCGCTTGGATTTGGTTAATACTTGGTTTATTGGCTGCGCACCATTGGATAGTACGTCACCATACTTTAAAACCGGTTCCCACCATTTTTTTCAGCATGACTTTTGATGAAAAACGGACTTTTTTGTTTTTCATGTTATGGATCAGTTGGGCTTAGATAAAAGCTGTTGAAACCCTTTACCCCGCTTGGATTTGGTTAATACTTGGTTTATTGGCTGCGCACCATTGGATAGTACGTCACCATACTTTAAAACCGGTTCCCACCATTTTTTTCAGCATGACTTTTGATGAAAAACGGACTTTTTTGTTTTTCATGTTATGGATCAGTTGGGCTTAGATAAAAGCTGTTGAAACCCTTTACCCCGCTTGGATTTGGTTAATACTTGGTTTATTGGCTGCGCACCATTGGATAGTACGTCACCATACTTTAAAACCGGTTCCCACCATTTTTTTCAGCATGACTTTTGATGAAAAACGGACTTTTTTGTTTTTCATGTTATGGATCAGTTGGGCTTAGATAAAAGCTGTTGAAACCCTTTACCCCGCTTGGATTTGGTTAATACTTGGTTTATTGGCTGCGCACCATTGGATAGTACGTCACCATACTTTAAAACCGGTTCCCACCATTTTTTTCAGCATGACTTTTGATGAAAAACGGACTTTTTTGTTTTTCATGTTATGGATCAGTTGGGCTTAGATAAAAGCTGTTGAAACCCTTTACCCCGCTTGGATTTGGTTAATACTTGGTTTATTGGCTGCGCACCATTGGATAGTACGTCACCATACTTTAAAACCGGTTCCCACCATTTTTTTCAGCATGACTTTTGATGAAAAACGGACTTTTTTGTTTTTCATGTTATGGATCAGTTGGGCTTAGATAAAAGCTGTTGAAACCCTTTACCCCGCTTGGATTTGGTTAATACTTGGTTTATTGGCTGCGCACCATTGGATAGTACGTCACCATACTTTAAAACCGGTTCCCACCATTTTTTTCAGCATGACTTTTGATGAAAAACGGACTTTTTTGTTTTTCATGTTATGGATCAGTTGGGCTTAGATAAAAGCTGTTGAAACCCTTTACCCCGCTTGGATTTGGTTAATACTTGGTTTATTGGCTGCGCACCATTGGATAGTACGTCACCATACTTTAAAACCGGTTCCCACCATTTTTTTCAGCATGACTTTTGATGAAAAACGGACTTTTTTGTTTTTCATGTTATGGATCAGTTGGGCTTAGATAAAAGCTGTTGAAACCCTTTACCCCGCTTGGATTTGGTTAATACTTGGTTTATTGGCTGCGCACCATTGGATAGTACGTCACCATACTTTAAAACCGGTTCCCACCATTTTTTTCAGCATGACTTTTGATGAAAAACGGACTTTTTTGTTTTTCATGTTATGGATCAGTTGGGCTTAGATAAAAGCTGTTGAAACCCTTTACCCCGCTTGGATTTGGTTAATACTTGGTTTATTGGCTGCGCACCATTGGATAGTACGTCACCATACTTTAAAACCGGTTCCCACCATTTTTTTCAGCATGACTTTTGATGAAAAACGGACTTTTTTGTTTTTCATGTTATGGATCAGTTGGGCTTAGATAAAAGCTGTTGAAACCCTTTACCCCGCTTGGATTTGGTTAATACTTGGTTTATTGGCTGCGCACCATTGGATAGTACGTCACCATACTTTAAAACCGGTTCCCACCATTTTTTTCAGCATGACTTTTGATGAAAAACGGACTTTTTTGTTTTTCATGTTATGGATCAGTTGGGCTTAGATAAAAGCTGTTGAAACCCTTTACCCCGCTTGGATTTGGTTAATACTTGGTTTATTGGCTGCGCACCATTGGATAGTACGTCACCATACTTTAAAACCGGTTCCCACCATTTTTTTCAGCATGACTTTTGATGAAAAACGGACTTTTTTGTTTTTCATGTTATGGATCAGTTGGGCTTAGATAAAAGCTGTTGAAACCCTTTACCCCGCTTGGATTTGGTTAATACTTGGTTTATTGGCTGCGCACCATTGGATAGTACGTCACCATACTTTAAAACCGGTTCCCACCATTTTTTTCAGCATGACTTTTGATGAAAAACGGACTTTTTTGTTTTTCATGTTATGGATCAGTTGGGCTTAGATAAAAGCTGTTGAAACCCTTTACCCCGCTTGGATTTGGTTAATACTTGGTTTATTGGCTGCGCACCATTGGATATTACGTCACCATACTTTAAAACCGGTTCTCACCATTTTTTTCAGCATGACTTTTGATGAAAAACGGACTTTTTTGTTTTTCATGTTATGGATCAGTTGGGCTTAGATAAAAGCTGTTGAAACCCTTTACCCCGCTTGGATTTGGTTAATACTTGGTTTATTGGCTGCGCACCATTGGATAGTACGTCACCATACTTTAAAACCGGTTCCCACCATTTTTTTCAGCATGACTTTT
>JARLTB010000647.1:0-34097 GCA_030141615.1 Unio pictorum
GCATCGCTGTCCTCTCACTAAACACCCTGTAACTATATTTGTTAACAATTACTAAAGGCTATATAAGCAGATATGTGTTACTCAGGAAGTCACCCCATCATAAACACATAAATTAACTGATTGGACCCCTAATAAATAGTTTTGAATGAGCAATACAAAATAGAATCTGTCTCTCATACATTTTAAATGTATGGCTCATTTTGACTTACAAAGATATTTTCTCTGACAAAATTTGACAAATATCCATCAGTGTAGCTTGTATATGGTGTAGGAGTATAAACATGCTGATATCATTTGATATAATTTCCCAAAATTTTATCTATGTGCATTTTAAGGGGCAATTTTAATTTTTTTATTTTTTTAAAAAAAATTATTAAAATTTTAAAAATAAAATCAATTTTTAAATTCTAATGTCATTTTCTATTTTAAATATTAATATATATAACGCCTTCAAATTTCATGTGTTGATCATTAATAATAAAAATTTTATTAGCAATTTAAAGTTTAATAATAACTGCCTGTACAGGCCATACACCACAATTAATTTTACTATATGTTCTCTACATATATTTCTCAGCACTGACCTTTCCACAGTGTGACAATCAATACAAATCATATGAAAATCTAAAATACCCCCAAAGATGACTTCACGGTGAAATTCTTGTCAAGGGTTGACCGGCATTTGGTGAGCTGCTGCACTGTAAACATAACAGCATGTACACAGACACATATTTCACTTCCGGATCATTACCAAGGCCTTATAACTCCATGTGCACTGTCGCCAAATTACACACTGACAACCACCCTCTCTGCTCAATTCTCAAGAATAAACAATTACCTTTAAACCCCTACCAAATATGCATCAATATAACTCTTCTATCACCACCAAAATGAGAGAGGAAAAAATGTTCTAAAATAGACTGGAACTACATTCGTGGGTACTGAACTGGAAGTATTAATTGTGATGCGATTCCTGACAGGCCCAACTTGTTGGGGCAAATTTTAGTAAAACTTTTATATTTGAATGCCACACCTATTTGAACTTTATACATGAAGTCTTTTTGAATTTCCTTGCATACAAGACATGTGACACCTGCTGGAAAGTGTGTAGTGCTGGTGTTCCACAGGGTGCAAATGCTGATCTATGTGCTCTTGAGAAACCAAAACTAAATTTGCTATATCTTCCTTAATTATAGGACTTTTTCAATTCTGTAAAAACCTAATTGTACTACAAGATAAGGCCTGTCTGAAAATATGTTTAAAGTTTATACATTGTGATCAATTAAAATTTTAATGGAAATTTAAATAAACATTTAAATTTATAAACTAAATTTTATTGAAAAAAAAATTTTCATAAAAGTTTGAAAACAGATTTTGTCAAAGTTTAGACAGAAAAGTTGATCAATCAATGGTCTTTAAAATAAATGGTGGTTTGGGTCTGTGTAACTGAGAACATTTTTCCCAGGGGTAGTGAAGTAGCATGACTCATAGTGATTTTGGCAACAAACCGCAATATGCCTGTCAAGGTGCATATAGGTGTACACACTAAAGAAGCAACAACAGGTGCTATGTTCCATATTTATTGTGTCAGGTATTTAGGCAGTTATTTGTATAACTAATAGTGCACTCAGATTTAAACATCTAATGGGACCACTTCCATGTTTTATAGGAAAATTGCATTACATTTCAGTGTCGATAACTACAAAAAGCGACAATAAGATAGGAAAATACATTTTTAGGCAGGCTTTACCTTACTGAACAATGGTGCTAATCTCTCTCATGAAGATCTAAGCCATGTCCTTGAGGTGCTGTATATTAGTATGGTGATATAATGATCACTTATGGCAGTACACTGCATATGTCCTTATGAAACCTTGCTATCACCACCAGACTACTGGAGAGCTTCCAAGCTGATCCACCACTAACACTTTGTTCCAGATACCAGCCTAGACCTGAAAAGATATAAAATGTTTCACTTATATCTAGAAAACAGTAAGATGTATGCAAATGAAGTTAAATGTGTTAGATACAGTGATTTCCAAATAACATTCAGCTGCAAGCATAGGAAATAAATATTAAACTTGACAGAGTGACACTCAGAAATGTGAAGTAATAGTCATGTATTAAAGTAATAAATTCATCCTAAAAGTATATGAAGTTTATATAAGCATATCTGGTCATTTACAGGTTAAATAACTAATCAGTAGACTATGCATCACAAACTTTTAAGGAAATGCGGGGACGGTGAGGTTTGATCATTGGTGGAAACATTAGTACATGCCAGTATACAGAAAGTAAAGCGACAATGTAGTAATAAAGAATATATTACTATAAGCAATCTTATTCATGAGGGAAATAATAATTCTGGATATTGCAAGAGAATACAGCCAAATGTGGCCACACATATCAACTACAGGTACCAATACATCCTATATCATAAACTAAATGTGAAATTCTGATCCCCAAAACTTGTAAACAAGAATGGAAATTTGCATATGTGGGACATATACAATGTAATTGTTATGATCAAATGTGCAAAAATAATTCCAATGATCTGTTTGAACATTTAAAGTGTATTTGTAAGGATGTTTGATACCAATTATTAACCTCAATGGTTCAATAGAATCAGATATCAGCTGATATTACAATACCGCACTCTATCCAAGTACTGAACTGAAATATGTTACCATACATGGGCATATTAATGAAGAAAATAACATTTTGGGATACATTTAGTGCACACAGCCAGAAATGTGTCTTACAGATTCACTGTAGGCACATTGTCAGCCTATATGATATACTGAATGTGAACTTTGGATCCCAAACATTCTAAAATATGTGAATATTTGTTCATGTGGGATATGTAACCATGCTAAGATCAGTTATACACAGTTAAACTCAAAATATATGTTTGAATATATCTTATGCAATCTTTAGAGTGTCAGTTAACAAATATTATTAGTAATTAACAATGCATAAATTAAGATGGATCATTAGAATTCACATAACATCATACAGGCCACAATGCCGCACTTCACTAATCAATACCTTAGCCAAATTAAACAATAACATTGAATGCATTTTGTGTTCAACTTACATCATTTTGCTGTTTTCATACATCCAAGGGTAAATATACATGTGGAAAGTATATTTTATCCCTTCAGCCTGCATTTCATTCTCAGAAAGTTTAAACTGATTTAGTAGAGAACTTGAGTAGGTTCTAGTATAAAATTTGCATCGCTGTCCTCTCACTAAACACCCTGTAACTATATTTGTTAACAATTACTAAAGGCTATATAAGCAGATATGTGTTACTCAGGAAGTCACCCCATCATAAACACATAAATTAACTGATTGGACCCCTAATAAATAGTTTGAATGAGCAATACAAAATAGAATCTGTCTCTCATACATTTTAAATGTATGGCTCATTTTGACTTACAAAGATATTTTCTCTGACAAAATTTGACAAATATCCATCAGTGTAGCTTGTATATGGTGTAGGAGTATAAACATGCTGATATCATTTGATATAATTTCCCAAAATTTTATCTATGTGCATTTTAAGGGGCAAATTTTAATTTTTTTATTTTTTTAAAAAAAATTATTAAAATTTTAAAAAATAAAATCAATTTTTAAATTCTAATGTCATTTTTCTATTTTAAATATTAATATATATAACGCCTTCAAATTTCATGTGTTGATCATTAATAATAAAAATTTTATAGCAATTTAAAGTTTAATAATAACTGCCTGTACAGGCCATACACCACAATTAATTTTACTATATGTTCTCTACATATATTTCTCAGCACTGACCTTTCCACAGTGTGACAATCAATACAAATCATATGAAAATCTAAAATACCCCCAAAGATGACTTCACGGTGAAATTCTTGTCAAGGGTTGACCGGCATTTTGGTGAGCTGCTGCACTGTAAACATAACAGCATGTACACAGACCACATATTTCACTTCCGGATCATTACCAAGGCCTTATAACTCCATGTGCACTGTCGCCAAATTACACACTGACAACCACCCTCTCTGCTCACATTCTCAAGAATAAACAATTACCTTTAAACCCCTACCAAATATGCATCAATATAACTCTTCTATCACCACCAAAATGAGAGAGGAAAAAATGTTCTAAAAATAGACTGGAACTACATTCGTGGGTACTGAACTGGAAGTATTAATTGTGATGCGATTCCTGACAGGCCCAACTTGTTGGGGCAAATTTTAGTAAAACTTTTATATTTGAATGCCACACCTATTTGAACTTTATACATGAAGTCTTTTTGAATTTCCTTGCATACAAGACATGTGACACCTGCTGGAAAGTGTGTAGTGCTGGTGTTCCACAGGGTGCAAATGCTGATCTATGTGCTCTTGAGAAACCAAAACTAAATTTGCTATATCTTCCTTAATTATAGGACTTTTTCAATTCTGTAAAAACCTAATTGTACTACAAGATAAGGCCTGTCTGAAAATATGTTTAAAGTTTATACATTGTGATCAATTAAAATTTTAATGGAAATTTAAATAAACATTTAAATTTATAAACTAAATTTTATTGAAAAAAAAATTTTCATAAAAGTTTGAAAACAGATTTTGTCAAAGTTTAGACAGAAAAGTTGATCAATCAATGGTCTTTAAAATAAATGGTGGTTTGGGTCTGTGTAACTGAGAACATTTTTCCCAGGGGTAGTGAAGTAGCATGACTCATAGTGATTTTGGCAACAAACCGCAATATGCCTGTCAAGGTGCATATAGGTGTACACACTAAAGAAGCAACAACAGGTGCTATGTTCCATATTTATTGTGTCAGGTATTTAGGCAGTTATTTGTATAACTAATAGTGCACTCAGATTTAAACATCTAATGGGACCACTTCCATGTTTTATAGGAAAATTGCATTACATTTCAGTGTCGATAACTACAAAAAGCGACAATAAGATAGGAAAATACATTTTTTAGGCAGGCTTTACCTTACTGAACAATGGTGCTAATCTCTCTCATGAAGATCTAAGCCATGTCCTTGAGGTGCTGTATATTAGTATGGTGATATAATGATCACTTATGGCAGTACACTGCATATGTCCTTATGAAACCTTGCTATCACCACCAGACTACTGGAGAGCTTCCAAGCTGATCCACCACTAACACTTTGTTCCAGATACCAGCCTAGACCTGAAAAGATATAAAATGTTTCACTTATATCTAGAAAACAGTAAGATGTATGCAAATGAAGTTAAAATGTGTTAGATACAGTGATTTCCAAATAACATTCAGGCTGCAAGCATAGGAAATAAATATTAAACTTGACAGAGTGACACTCAGAAATGTGAAGTAATAGTCATGTATTAAAGTAATAAATTCATCCTAAAAGTATATGAAGTTTATATAAGCATATCTGGTCATTTACAGGTTAAATAACTAATCAGGTAGACTATGCATCACAAACTTTAAGGAAATGCGGGGACGGTGAGGTTTGATCATTGGTGGAAACATTAGTACATGCCAGTATACAGGAAAGTAAAGCGACAATGTAGTAATAAAGAATATATTACTATAAGCAATCTTATTCATGAGGGAAATAATAATTCTGGATATTGCAAGAGAATACAGCCAAATGTGGCCACACATATCAACTACAGGTACCAATACATCCTATATCATAAACTAAATGTGAAATTCTGATCCCCAAAACTTGTAAACAAGAATGGAAATTTGCATATGTGGGACATATACAATGTAATTGTTATGATCAAATGTGCAAAAATAATTCCAATGATCTGTTTGAACATTTAAAGTGTATTTGTAAGGATGTTTGATACCAATTATTAACCTCAATGGTTCAATAGAATCAGATATCAGCTGATATTACAATACCGCACTCTATCCAAGTACTGAACTGAAATATGTTACCATACATGGGCATATTAATGAAGAAAATAACATTTTGGGATACATTTAGTGCACACAGCCAGAAATGTGTCTTACAGATTCACTGTAGGCACATTGTCAGCCTATATGATATACTGAATGTGAACTTTGGATCCCAAACATTCTAAAATATGTGAATATTTGTTCATGTGGGATATGTAACCATGCTAAGATCAGTTATACACAGTTAAACTCAAAATATATGTTTGAATATATCTTATGCAATCTTTAGAGTGTCAGTTAACAAATATTATTAGTAATTAACAATGCATAAATTAAGATGGATCATTAGAATTCACATAACATCATACAGGCCACAATGCCGCACTTCACTAATCAATACCTTAGCCAAATTAAACAATAACATTGAATGCATTTTGTGTTCAACTTACATCATTTTGCTGTTTTCATACATCCAAGGGTAAATATACATGTGGAAAGTATATTTTATCCCTTCAGCCTGCATTTCATTCTCAGAAAGTTTAAACTGATTTAGTAGAGAACTTGAGTAGGTTCTAGTATAAAATTTGCATCGCTGTCCTCTCACTAAACACCCTGTAACTATATTTGTTAACAATTACTAAAGGCTATATAAGCAGATATGTGTTACTCAGGAAGTCACCCCATCATAAACACATAAATTAACTGATTGGACCCCTAATAAATAGTTTGAATGAGCAATACAAAATAGAATCTGTCTCTCATACATTTTAAATGTATGGCTCATTTTGACTTACAAAGATATTTTCTCTGACAAAATTTGACAAATATCCATCAGTGTAGCTTGTATATGGTGTAGGAGTATAAACATGCTGATATCATTTGATATAATTTCCCAAAATTTTATCTATGTGCATTTTAAGGGGCAAATTTTAATTTTTTTATTTTTTTAAAAAAAATTATTAAAATTTTAAAAAATAAAATCAATTTTTAAATTCTAATGTCATTTTTCTATTTTAAATATTAATATATATAACGCCTTCAAATTTCATGTGTTGATCATTAATAATAAAAATTTTATAGCAATTTAAAGTTTAATAATAACTGCCTGTACAGGCCATACACCACAATTAATTTTACTATATGTTCTCTACATATATTTCTCAGCACTGACCTTTCCACAGTGTGACAATCAATACAAATCATATGAAAATCTAAAATACCCCCAAAGATGACTTCACGGTGAAATTCTTGTCAAGGGTTGACCGGCATTTTGGTGAGCTGCTGCACTGTAAACATAACAGCATGTACACAGACCACATATTTCACTTCCGGATCATTACCAAGGCCTTATAACTCCATGTGCACTGTCGCCAAATTACACACTGACAACCACCCTCTCTGCTCACATTCTCAAGAATAAACAATTACCTTTAAACCCCTACCAAATATGCATCAATATAACTCTTCTATCACCACCAAAATGAGAGAGGAAAAAATGTTCTAAAAATAGACTGGAACTACATTCGTGGGTACTGAACTGGAAGTATTAATTGTGATGCGATTCCTGACAGGCCCAACTTGTTGGGGCAAATTTTAGTAAAACTTTTATATTTGAATGCCACACCTATTTGAACTTTATACATGAAGTCTTTTTGAATTTCCTTGCATACAAGACATGTGACACCTGCTGGAAAGTGTGTAGTGCTGGTGTTCCACAGGGTGCAAATGCTGATCTATGTGCTCTTGAGAAACCAAAACTAAATTTGCTATATCTTCCTTAATTATAGGACTTTTTCAATTCTGTAAAAACCTAATTGTACTACAAGATAAGGCCTGTCTGAAAATATGTTTAAAGTTTATACATTGTGATCAATTAAAATTTTAATGGAAATTTAAATAAACATTTAAATTTATAAACTAAATTTTATTGAAAAAAAAATTTTCATAAAAGTTTGAAAACAGATTTTGTCAAAGTTTAGACAGAAAAGTTGATCAATCAATGGTCTTTAAAATAAATGGTGGTTTGGGTCTGTGTAACTGAGAACATTTTTCCCAGGGGTAGTGAAGTAGCATGACTCATAGTGATTTTGGCAACAAACCGCAATATGCCTGTCAAGGTGCATATAGGTGTACACACTAAAGAAGCAACAACAGGTGCTATGTTCCATATTTATTGTGTCAGGTATTTAGGCAGTTATTTGTATAACTAATAGTGCACTCAGATTTAAACATCTAATGGGACCACTTCCATGTTTTATAGGAAAATTGCATTACATTTCAGTGTCGATAACTACAAAAAGCGACAATAAGATAGGAAAATACATTTTTTAGGCAGGCTTTACCTTACTGAACAATGGTGCTAATCTCTCTCATGAAGATCTAAGCCATGTCCTTGAGGTGCTGTATATTAGTATGGTGATATAATGATCACTTATGGCAGTACACTGCATATGTCCTTATGAAACCTTGCTATCACCACCAGACTACTGGAGAGCTTCCAAGCTGATCCACCACTAACACTTTGTTCCAGATACCAGCCTAGACCTGAAAAGATATAAAATGTTTCACTTATATCTAGAAAACAGTAAGATGTATGCAAATGAAGTTAAAATGTGTTAGATACAGTGATTTCCAAATAACATTCAGGCTGCAAGCATAGGAAATAAATATTAAACTTGACAGAGTGACACTCAGAAATGTGAAGTAATAGTCATGTATTAAAGTAATAAATTCATCCTAAAAGTATATGAAGTTTATATAAGCATATCTGGTCATTTACAGGTTAAATAACTAATCAGGTAGACTATGCATCACAAACTTTAAGGAAATGCGGGGACGGTGAGGTTTGATCATTGGTGGAAACATTAGTACATGCCAGTATACAGGAAAGTAAAGCGACAATGTAGTAATAAAGAATATATTACTATAAGCAATCTTATTCATGAGGGAAATAATAATTCTGGATATTGCAAGAGAATACAGCCAAATGTGGCCACACATATCAACTACAGGTACCAATACATCCTATATCATAAACTAAATGTGAAATTCTGATCCCCAAAACTTGTAAACAAGAATGGAAATTTGCATATGTGGGACATATACAATGTAATTGTTATGATCAAATGTGCAAAAATAATTCCAATGATCTGTTTGAACATTTAAAGTGTATTTGTAAGGATGTTTGATACCAATTATTAACCTCAATGGTTCAATAGAATCAGATATCAGCTGATATTACAATACCGCACTCTATCCAAGTACTGAACTGAAATATGTTACCATACATGGGCATATTAATGAAGAAAATAACATTTTGGGATACATTTAGTGCACACAGCCAGAAATGTGTCTTACAGATTCACTGTAGGCACATTGTCAGCCTATATGATATACTGAATGTGAACTTTGGATCCCAAACATTCTAAAATATGTGAATATTTGTTCATGTGGGATATGTAACCATGCTAAGATCAGTTATACACAGTTAAACTCAAAATATATGTTTGAATATATCTTATGCAATCTTTAGAGTGTCAGTTAACAAATATTATTAGTAATTAACAATGCATAAATTAAGATGGATCATTAGAATTCACATAACATCATACAGGCCACAATGCCGCACTTCACTAATCAATACCTTAGCCAAATTAAACAATAACATTGAATGCATTTTGTGTTCAACTTACATCATTTTGCTGTTTTCATACATCCAAGGGTAAATATACATGTGGAAAGTATATTTTATCCCTTCAGCCTGCATTTCATTCTCAGAAAGTTTAAACTGATTTAGTAGAGAACTTGAGTAGGTTCTAGTATAAAATTTGCATCGCTGTCCTCTCACTAAACACCCTGTAACTATATTTGTTAACAATTACTAAAGGCTATATAAGCAGATATGTGTTACTCAGGAAGTCACCCCATCATAAACACATAAATTAACTGATTGGACCCCTAATAAATAGTTTGAATGAGCAATACAAAATAGAATCTGTCTCTCATACATTTTAAATGTATGGCTCATTTTGACTTACAAAGATATTTTCTCTGACAAAATTTGACAAATATCCATCAGTGTAGCTTGTATATGGTGTAGGAGTATAAACATGCTGATATCATTTGATATAATTTCCCAAAATTTTATCTATGTGCATTTTAAGGGGCAAATTTTAATTTTTTTATTTTTTTAAAAAAAATTATTAAAATTTTAAAAAATAAAATCAATTTTTAAATTCTAATGTCATTTTTCTATTTTAAATATTAATATATATAACGCCTTCAAATTTCATGTGTTGATCATTAATAATAAAAATTTTATAGCAATTTAAAGTTTAATAATAACTGCCTGTACAGGCCATACACCACAATTAATTTTACTATATGTTCTCTACATATATTTCTCAGCACTGACCTTTCCACAGTGTGACAATCAATACAAATCATATGAAAATCTAAAATACCCCCAAAGATGACTTCACGGTGAAATTCTTGTCAAGGGTTGACCGGCATTTTGGTGAGCTGCTGCACTGTAAACATAACAGCATGTACACAGACCACATATTTCACTTCCGGATCATTACCAAGGCCTTATAACTCCATGTGCACTGTCGCCAAATTACACACTGACAACCACCCTCTCTGCTCACATTCTCAAGAATAAACAATTACCTTTAAACCCCTACCAAATATGCATCAATATAACTCTTCTATCACCACCAAAATGAGAGAGGAAAAAATGTTCTAAAAATAGACTGGAACTACATTCGTGGGTACTGAACTGGAAGTATTAATTGTGATGCGATTCCTGACAGGCCCAACTTGTTGGGGCAAATTTTAGTAAAACTTTTATATTTGAATGCCACACCTATTTGAACTTTATACATGAAGTCTTTTTGAATTTCCTTGCATACAAGACATGTGACACCTGCTGGAAAGTGTGTAGTGCTGGTGTTCCACAGGGTGCAAATGCTGATCTATGTGCTCTTGAGAAACCAAAACTAAATTTGCTATATCTTCCTTAATTATAGGACTTTTTCAATTCTGTAAAAACCTAATTGTACTACAAGATAAGGCCTGTCTGAAAATATGTTTAAAGTTTATACATTGTGATCAATTAAAATTTTAATGGAAATTTAAATAAACATTTAAATTTATAAACTAAATTTTATTGAAAAAAAAATTTTCATAAAAGTTTGAAAACAGATTTTGTCAAAGTTTAGACAGAAAAGTTGATCAATCAATGGTCTTTAAAATAAATGGTGGTTTGGGTCTGTGTAACTGAGAACATTTTTCCCAGGGGTAGTGAAGTAGCATGACTCATAGTGATTTTGGCAACAAACCGCAATATGCCTGTCAAGGTGCATATAGGTGTACACACTAAAGAAGCAACAACAGGTGCTATGTTCCATATTTATTGTGTCAGGTATTTAGGCAGTTATTTGTATAACTAATAGTGCACTCAGATTTAAACATCTAATGGGACCACTTCCATGTTTTATAGGAAAATTGCATTACATTTCAGTGTCGATAACTACAAAAAGCGACAATAAGATAGGAAAATACATTTTTTAGGCAGGCTTTACCTTACTGAACAATGGTGCTAATCTCTCTCATGAAGATCTAAGCCATGTCCTTGAGGTGCTGTATATTAGTATGGTGATATAATGATCACTTATGGCAGTACACTGCATATGTCCTTATGAAACCTTGCTATCACCACCAGACTACTGGAGAGCTTCCAAGCTGATCCACCACTAACACTTTGTTCCAGATACCAGCCTAGACCTGAAAAGATATAAAATGTTTCACTTATATCTAGAAAACAGTAAGATGTATGCAAATGAAGTTAAAATGTGTTAGATACAGTGATTTCCAAATAACATTCAGGCTGCAAGCATAGGAAATAAATATTAAACTTGACAGAGTGACACTCAGAAATGTGAAGTAATAGTCATGTATTAAAGTAATAAATTCATCCTAAAAGTATATGAAGTTTATATAAGCATATCTGGTCATTTACAGGTTAAATAACTAATCAGGTAGACTATGCATCACAAACTTTAAGGAAATGCGGGGACGGTGAGGTTTGATCATTGGTGGAAACATTAGTACATGCCAGTATACAGGAAAGTAAAGCGACAATGTAGTAATAAAGAATATATTACTATAAGCAATCTTATTCATGAGGGAAATAATAATTCTGGATATTGCAAGAGAATACAGCCAAATGTGGCCACACATATCAACTACAGGTACCAATACATCCTATATCATAAACTAAATGTGAAATTCTGATCCCCAAAACTTGTAAACAAGAATGGAAATTTGCATATGTGGGACATATACAATGTAATTGTTATGATCAAATGTGCAAAAATAATTCCAATGATCTGTTTGAACATTTAAAGTGTATTTGTAAGGATGTTTGATACCAATTATTAACCTCAATGGTTCAATAGAATCAGATATCAGCTGATATTACAATACCGCACTCTATCCAAGTACTGAACTGAAATATGTTACCATACATGGGCATATTAATGAAGAAAATAACATTTTGGGATACATTTAGTGCACACAGCCAGAAATGTGTCTTACAGATTCACTGTAGGCACATTGTCAGCCTATATGATATACTGAATGTGAACTTTGGATCCCAAACATTCTAAAATATGTGAATATTTGTTCATGTGGGATATGTAACCATGCTAAGATCAGTTATACACAGTTAAACTCAAAATATATGTTTGAATATATCTTATGCAATCTTTAGAGTGTCAGTTAACAAATATTATTAGTAATTAACAATGCATAAATTAAGATGGATCATTAGAATTCACATAACATCATACAGGCCACAATGCCGCACTTCACTAATCAATACCTTAGCCAAATTAAACAATAACATTGAATGCATTTTGTGTTCAACTTACATCATTTTGCTGTTTTCATACATCCAAGGGTAAATATACATGTGGAAAGTATATTTTATCCCTTCAGCCTGCATTTCATTCTCAGAAAGTTTAAACTGATTTAGTAGAGAACTTGAGTAGGTTCTAGTATAAAATTTGCATCGCTGTCCTCTCACTAAACACCCTGTAACTATATTTGTTAACAATTACTAAAGGCTATATAAGCAGATATGTGTTACTCAGGAAGTCACCCCATCATAAACACATAAATTAACTGATTGGACCCCTAATAAATAGTTTGAATGAGCAATACAAAATAGAATCTGTCTCTCATACATTTTAAATGTATGGCTCATTTTGACTTACAAAGATATTTTCTCTGACAAAATTTGACAAATATCCATCAGTGTAGCTTGTATATGGTGTAGGAGTATAAACATGCTGATATCATTTGATATAATTTCCCAAAATTTTATCTATGTGCATTTTAAGGGGCAAATTTTAATTTTTTTATTTTTTTAAAAAAAATTATTAAAATTTTAAAAAATAAAATCAATTTTTAAATTCTAATGTCATTTTTCTATTTTAAATATTAATATATATAACGCCTTCAAATTTCATGTGTTGATCATTAATAATAAAAATTTTATAGCAATTTAAAGTTTAATAATAACTGCCTGTACAGGCCATACACCACAATTAATTTTACTATATGTTCTCTACATATATTTCTCAGCACTGACCTTTCCACAGTGTGACAATCAATACAAATCATATGAAAATCTAAAATACCCCCAAAGATGACTTCACGGTGAAATTCTTGTCAAGGGTTGACCGGCATTTTGGTGAGCTGCTGCACTGTAAACATAACAGCATGTACACAGACCACATATTTCACTTCCGGATCATTACCAAGGCCTTATAACTCCATGTGCACTGTCGCCAAATTACACACTGACAACCACCCTCTCTGCTCACATTCTCAAGAATAAACAATTACCTTTAAACCCCTACCAAATATGCATCAATATAACTCTTCTATCACCACCAAAATGAGAGAGGAAAAAATGTTCTAAAAATAGACTGGAACTACATTCGTGGGTACTGAACTGGAAGTATTAATTGTGATGCGATTCCTGACAGGCCCAACTTGTTGGGGCAAATTTTAGTAAAACTTTTATATTTGAATGCCACACCTATTTGAACTTTATACATGAAGTCTTTTTGAATTTCCTTGCATACAAGACATGTGACACCTGCTGGAAAGTGTGTAGTGCTGGTGTTCCACAGGGTGCAAATGCTGATCTATGTGCTCTTGAGAAACCAAAACTAAATTTGCTATATCTTCCTTAATTATAGGACTTTTTCAATTCTGTAAAAACCTAATTGTACTACAAGATAAGGCCTGTCTGAAAATATGTTTAAAGTTTATACATTGTGATCAATTAAAATTTTAATGGAAATTTAAATAAACATTTAAATTTATAAACTAAATTTTATTGAAAAAAAAATTTTCATAAAAGTTTGAAAACAGATTTTGTCAAAGTTTAGACAGAAAAGTTGATCAATCAATGGTCTTTAAAATAAATGGTGGTTTGGGTCTGTGTAACTGAGAACATTTTTCCCAGGGGTAGTGAAGTAGCATGACTCATAGTGATTTTGGCAACAAACCGCAATATGCCTGTCAAGGTGCATATAGGTGTACACACTAAAGAAGCAACAACAGGTGCTATGTTCCATATTTATTGTGTCAGGTATTTAGGCAGTTATTTGTATAACTAATAGTGCACTCAGATTTAAACATCTAATGGGACCACTTCCATGTTTTATAGGAAAATTGCATTACATTTCAGTGTCGATAACTACAAAAAGCGACAATAAGATAGGAAAATACATTTTTTAGGCAGGCTTTACCTTACTGAACAATGGTGCTAATCTCTCTCATGAAGATCTAAGCCATGTCCTTGAGGTGCTGTATATTAGTATGGTGATATAATGATCACTTATGGCAGTACACTGCATATGTCCTTATGAAACCTTGCTATCACCACCAGACTACTGGAGAGCTTCCAAGCTGCTCCACCACTAACACTTTGTTCCAGATACCAGCCTAGACCTGAAAAGATATAAAATGTTTCACTTATATCTAGAAAACAGTAAGATGTATGCAAATGAAGTTAAAATGTGTTAGATACAGTGATTTCCAAATAACATTCAGGCTGCAAGCATAGGAAATAAATATTAAACTTGACAGAGTGACACTCAGAAATGTGAAGTAATAGTCATGTATTAAAGTAATAAATTCATCCTAAAAGTATATGAAGTTTATATAAGCATATCTGGTCATTTACAGGTTAAATAACTAATCAGGTAGACTATGCATCACAAACTTTAAGGAAATGCGGGGACGGTGAGGTTTGATCATTGGTGGAAACATTAGTACATGCCAGTATACAGGAAAGTAAAGCGACAATGTAGTAATAAAGAATATATTACTATAAGCAATCTTATTCATGAGGGAAATAATAATTCTGGATATTGCAAGAGAATACAGCCAAATGTGGCCACACATATCAACTACAGGTACCAATACATCCTATATCATAAACTAAATGTGAAATTCTGATCCCCAAAACTTGTAAACAAGAATGGAAATTTGCATATGTGGGACATATACAATGTAATTGTTATGATCAAATGTGCAAAAATAATTCCAATGATCTGTTTGAACATTTAAAGTGTATTTGTAAGGATGTTTGATACCAATTATTAACCTCAATGGTTCAATAGAATCAGATATCAGCTGATATTACAATACCGCACTCTATCCAAGTACTGAACTGAAATATGTTACCATACATGGGCATATTAATGAAGAAAATAACATTTTGGGATACATTTAGTGCACACAGCCAGAAATGTGTCTTACAGATTCACTGTAGGCACATTGTCAGCCTATATGATATACTGAATGTGAACTTTGGATCCCAAACATTCTAAAATATGTGAATATTTGTTCATGTGGGATATGTAACCATGCTAAGATCAGTTATACACAGTTAAACTCAAAATATATGTTTGAATATATCTTATGCAATCTTTAGAGTGTCAGTTAACAAATATTATTAGTAATTAACAATGCATAAATTAAGATGGATCATTAGAATTCACATAACATCATACAGGCCACAATGCCGCACTTCACTAATCAATACCTTAGCCAAATTAAACAATAACATTGAATGCATTTTGTGTTCAACTTACATCATTTTGCTGTTTTCATACATCCAAGGGTAAATATACATGTGGAAAGTATATTTTATCCCTTCAGCCTGCATTTCATTCTCAGAAAGTTTAAACTGATTTAGTAGAGAACTTGAGTAGGTTCTAGTATAAAATTTGCATCGCTGTCCTCTCACTAAACACCCTGTAACTATATTTGTTAACAATTACTAAAGGCTATATAAGCAGATATGTGTTACTCAGGAAGTCACCCCATCATAAACACATAAATTAACTGATTGGACCCCTAATAAATAGTTTGAATGAGCAATACAAAATAGAATCTGTCTCTCATACATTTTAAATGTATGGCTCATTTTGACTTACAAAGATATTTTCTCTGACAAAATTTGACAAATATCCATCAGTGTAGCTTGTATATGGTGTAGGAGTATAAACATGCTGATATCATTTGATATAATTTCCCAAAATTTTATCTATGTGCATTTTAAGGGGCAAATTTTAATTTTTTTATTTTTTTAAAAAAAATTATTAAAATTTTAAAAAATAAAATCAATTTTTAAATTCTAATGTCATTTTTCTATTTTAAATATTAATATATATAACGCCTTCAAATTTCATGTGTTGATCATTAATAATAAAAATTTTATAGCAATTTAAAGTTTAATAATAACTGCCTGTACAGGCCATACACCACAATTAATTTTACTATATGTTCTCTACATATATTTCTCAGCACTGACCTTTCCACAGTGTGACAATCAATACAAATCATATGAAAATCTAAAATACCCCCAAAGATGACTTCACGGTGAAATTCTTGTCAAGGGTTGACCGGCATTTTGGTGAGCTGCTGCACTGTAAACATAACAGCATGTACACAGACCACATATTTCACTTCCGGATCATTACCAAGGCCTTATAACTCCATGTGCACTGTCGCCAAATTACACACTGACAACCACCCTCTCTGCTCACATTCTCAAGAATAAACAATTACCTTTAAACCCCTACCAAATATGCATCAATATAACTCTTCTATCACCACCAAAATGAGAGAGGAAAAAATGTTCTAAAAATAGACTGGAACTACATTCGTGGGTACTGAACTGGAAGTATTAATTGTGATGCGATTCCTGACAGGCCCAACTTGTTGGGGCAAATTTTAGTAAAACTTTTATATTTGAATGCCACACCTATTTGAACTTTATACATGAAGTCTTTTTGAATTTCCTTGCATACAAGACATGTGACACCTGCTGGAAAGTGTGTAGTGCTGGTGTTCCACAGGGTGCAAATGCTGATCTATGTGCTCTTGAGAAACCAAAACTAAATTTGCTATATCTTCCTTAATTATAGGACTTTTTCAATTCTGTAAAAACCTAATTGTACTACAAGATAAGGCCTGTCTGAAAATATGTTTAAAGTTTATACATTGTGATCAATTAAAATTTTAATGGAAATTTAAATAAACATTTAAATTTATAAACTAAATTTTATTGAAAAAAAAATTTTCATAAAAGTTTGAAAACAGATTTTGTCAAAGTTTAGACAGAAAAGTTGATCAATCAATGGTCTTTAAAATAAATGGTGGTTTGGGTCTGTGTAACTGAGAACATTTTTCCCAGGGGTAGTGAAGTAGCATGACTCATAGTGATTTTGGCAACAAACCGCAATATGCCTGTCAAGGTGCATATAGGTGTACACACTAAAGAAGCAACAACAGGTGCTATGTTCCATATTTATTGTGTCAGGTATTTAGGCAGTTATTTGTATAACTAATAGTGCACTCAGATTTAAACATCTAATGGGACCACTTCCATGTTTTATAGGAAAATTGCATTACATTTCAGTGTCGATAACTACAAAAAGCGACAATAAGATAGGAAAATACATTTTTTAGGCAGGCTTTACCTTACTGAACAATGGTGCTAATCTCTCTCATGAAGATCTAAGCCATGTCCTTGAGGTGCTGTATATTAGTATGGTGATATAATGATCACTTATGGCAGTACACTGCATATGTCCTTATGAAACCTTGCTATCACCACCAGACTACTGGAGAGCTTCCAAGCTGATCCACCACTAACACTTTGTTCCAGATACCAGCCTAGACCTGAAAAGATATAAAATGTTTCACTTATATCTAGAAAACAGTAAGATGTATGCAAATGAAGTTAAAATGTGTTAGATACAGTGATTTCCAAATAACATTCAGGCTGCAAGCATAGGAAATAAATATTAAACTTGACAGAGTGACACTCAGAAATGTGAAGTAATAGTCATGTATTAAAGTAATAAATTCATCCTAAAAGTATATGAAGTTTATATAAGCATATCTGGTCATTTACAGGTTAAATAACTAATCAGGTAGACTATGCATCACAAACTTTAAGGAAATGCGGGGACGGTGAGGTTTGATCATTGGTGGAAACATTAGTACATGCCAGTATACAGGAAAGTAAAGCGACAATGTAGTAATAAAGAATATATTACTATAAGCAATCTTATTCATGAGGGAAATAATAATTCTGGATATTGCAAGAGAATACAGCCAAATGTGGCCACACATATCAACTACAGGTACCAATACATCCTATATCATAAACTAAATGTGAAATTCTGATCCCCAAAACTTGTAAACAAGAATGGAAATTTGCATATGTGGGACATATACAATGTAATTGTTATGATCAAATGTGCAAAAATAATTCCAATGATCTGTTTGAACATTTAAAGTGTATTTGTAAGGATGTTTGATACCAATTATTAACCTCAATGGTTCAATAGAATCAGATATCAGCTGATATTACAATACCGCACTCTATCCAAGTACTGAACTGAAATATGTTACCATACATGGGCATATTAATGAAGAAAATAACATTTTGGGATACATTTAGTGCACACAGCCAGAAATGTGTCTTACAGATTCACTGTAGGCACATTGTCAGCCTATATGATATACTGAATGTGAACTTTGGATCCCAAACATTCTAAAATATGTGAATATTTGTTCATGTGGGATATGTAACCATGCTAAGATCAGTTATACACAGTTAAACTCAAAATATATGTTTGAATATATCTTATGCAATCTTTAGAGTGTCAGTTAACAAATATTATTAGTAATTAACAATGCATAAATTAAGATGGATCATTAGAATTCACATAACATCATACAGGCCACAATGCCGCACTTCACTAATCAATACCTTAGCCAAATTAAACAATAACATTGAATGCATTTTGTGTTCAACTTACATCATTTTGCTGTTTTCATACATCCAAGGGTAAATATACATGTGGAAAGTATATTTTATCCCTTCAGCCTGCATTTCATTCTCAGAAAGTTTAAACTGATTTAGTAGAGAACTTGAGTAGGTTCTAGTATAAAATTTGCATCGCTGTCCTCTCACTAAACACCCTGTAACTATATTTGTTAACAATTACTAAAGGCTATATAAGCAGATATGTGTTACTCAGGAAGTCACCCCATCATAAACACATAAATTAACTGATTGGACCCCTAATAAATAGTTTGAATGAGCAATACAAAATAGAATCTGTCTCTCATACATTTTAAATGTATGGCTCATTTTGACTTACAAAGATATTTTCTCTGACAAAATTTGACAAATATCCATCAGTGTAGCTTGTATATGGTGTAGGAGTATAAACATGCTGATATCATTTGATATAATTTCCCAAAATTTTATCTATGTGCATTTTAAGGGGCAAATTTTAATTTTTTTATTTTTTTAAAAAAAATTATTAAAATTTTAAAAAATAAAATCAATTTTTAAATTCTAATGTCATTTTTCTATTTTAAATATTAATATATATAACGCCTTCAAATTTCATGTGTTGATCATTAATAATAAAAATTTTATAGCAATTTAAAGTTTAATAATAACTGCCTGTACAGGCCATACACCACAATTAATTTTACTATATGTTCTCTACATATATTTCTCAGCACTGACCTTTCCACAGTGTGACAATCAATACAAATCATATGAAAATCTAAAATACCCCCAAAGATGACTTCACGGTGAAATTCTTGTCAAGGGTTGACCGGCATTTTGGTGAGCTGCTGCACTGTAAACATAACAGCATGTACACAGACCACATATTTCACTTCCGGATCATTACCAAGGCCTTATAACTCCATGTGCACTGTCGCCAAATTACACACTGACAACCACCCTCTCTGCTCACATTCTCAAGAATAAACAATTACCTTTAAACCCCTACCAAATATGCATCAATATAACTCTTCTATCACCACCAAAATGAGAGAGGAAAAAATGTTCTAAAAATAGACTGGAACTACATTCGTGGGTACTGAACTGGAAGTATTAATTGTGATGCGATTCCTGACAGGCCCAACTTGTTGGGGCAAATTTTAGTAAAACTTTTATATTTGAATGCCACACCTATTTGAACTTTATACATGAAGTCTTTTTGAATTTCCTTGCATACAAGACATGTGACACCTGCTGGAAAGTGTGTAGTGCTGGTGTTCCACAGGGTGCAAATGCTGATCTATGTGCTCTTGAGAAACCAAAACTAAATTTGCTATATCTTCCTTAATTATAGGACTTTTTCAATTCTGTAAAAACCTAATTGTACTACAAGATAAGGCCTGTCTGAAAATATGTTTAAAGTTTATACATTGTGATCAATTAAAATTTTAATGGAAATTTAAATAAACATTTAAATTTATAAACTAAATTTTATTGAAAAAAAAATTTTCATAAAAGTTTGAAAACAGATTTTGTCAAAGTTTAGACAGAAAAGTTGATCAATCAATGGTCTTTAAAATAAATGGTGGTTTGGGTCTGTGTAACTGAGAACATTTTTCCCAGGGGTAGTGAAGTAGCATGACTCATAGTGATTTTGGCAACAAACCGCAATATGCCTGTCAAGGTGCATATAGGTGTACACACTAAAGAAGCAACAACAGGTGCTATGTTCCATATTTATTGTGTCAGGTATTTAGGCAGTTATTTGTATAACTAATAGTGCACTCAGATTTAAACATCTAATGGGACCACTTCCATGTTTTATAGGAAAATTGCATTACATTTCAGTGTCGATAACTACAAAAAGCGACAATAAGATAGGAAAATACATTTTTTAGGCAGGCTTTACCTTACTGAACAATGGTGCTAATCTCTCTCATGAAGATCTAAGCCATGTCCTTGAGGTGCTGTATATTAGTATGGTGATATAATGATCACTTATGGCAGTACACTGCATATGTCCTTATGAAACCTTGCTATCACCACCAGACTACTGGAGAGCTTCCAAGCTGATCCACCACTAACACTTTGTTCCAGATACCAGCCTAGACCTGAAAAGATATAAAATGTTTCACTTATATCTAGAAAACAGTAAGATGTATGCAAATGAAGTTAAAATGTGTTAGATACAGTGATTTCCAAATAACATTCAGGCTGCAAGCATAGGAAATAAATATTAAACTTGACAGAGTGACACTCAGAAATGTGAAGTAATAGTCATGTATTAAAGTAATAAATTCATCCTAAAAGTATATGAAGTTTATATAAGCATATCTGGTCATTTACAGGTTAAATAACTAATCAGGTAGACTATGCATCACAAACTTTAAGGAAATGCGGGGACGGTGAGGTTTGATCATTGGTGGAAACATTAGTACATGCCAGTATACAGGAAAGTAAAGCGACAATGTAGTAATAAAGAATATATTACTATAAGCAATCTTATTCATGAGGGAAATAATAATTCTGGATATTGCAAGAGAATACAGCCAAATGTGGCCACACATATCAACTACAGGTACCAATACATCCTATATCATAAACTAAATGTGAAATTCTGATCCCCAAAACTTGTAAACAAGAATGGAAATTTGCATATGTGGGACATATACAATGTAATTGTTATGATCAAATGTGCAAAAATAATTCCAATGATCTGTTTGAACATTTAAAGTGTATTTGTAAGGATGTTTGATACCAATTATTAACCTCAATGGTTCAATAGAATCAGATATCAGCTGATATTACAATACCGCACTCTATCCAAGTACTGAACTGAAATATGTTACCATACATGGGCATATTAATGAAGAAAATAACATTTTGGGATACATTTAGTGCACACAGCCAGAAATGTGTCTTACAGATTCACTGTAGGCACATTGTCAGCCTATATGATATACTGAATGTGAACTTTGGATCCCAAACATTCTAAAATATGTGAATATTTGTTCATGTGGGATATGTAACCATGCTAAGATCAGTTATACACAGTTAAACTCAAAATATATGTTTGAATATATCTTATGCAATCTTTAGAGTGTCAGTTAACAAATATTATTAGTAATTAACAATGCATAAATTAAGATGGATCATTAGAATTCACATAACATCATACAGGCCACAATGCCGCACTTCACTAATCAATACCTTAGCCAAATTAAACAATAACATTGAATGCATTTTGTGTTCAACTTACATCATTTTGCTGTTTTCATACATCCAAGGGTAAATATACATGTGGAAAGTATATTTTATCCCTTCAGCCTGCATTTCATTCTCAGAAAGTTTAAACTGATTTAGTAGAGAACTTGAGTAGGTTCTAGTATAAAATTTGCATCGCTGTCCTCTCACTAAACACCCTGTAACTATATTTGTTAACAATTACTAAAGGCTATATAAGCAGATATGTGTTACTCAGGAAGTCACCCCATCATAAACACATAAATTAACTGATTGGACCCCTAATAAATAGTTTGAATGAGCAATACAAAATAGAATCTGTCTCTCATACATTTTAAATGTATGGCTCATTTTGACTTACAAAGATATTTTCTCTGACAAAATTTGACAAATATCCATCAGTGTAGCTTGTATATGGTGTAGGAGTATAAACATGCTGATATCATTTGATATAATTTCCCAAAATTTTATCTATGTGCATTTTAAGGGGCAAATTTTAATTTTTTTATTTTTTTAAAAAAAATTATTAAAATTTTAAAAAATAAAATCAATTTTTAAATTCTAATGTCATTTTTCTATTTTAAATATTAATATATATAACGCCTTCAAATTTCATGTGTTGATCATTAATAATAAAAATTTTATAGCAATTTAAAGTTTAATAATAACTGCCTGTACAGGCCATACACCACAATTAATTTTACTATATGTTCTCTACATATATTTCTCAGCACTGACCTTTCCACAGTGTGACAATCAATACAAATCATATGAAAATCTAAAATACCCCCAAAGATGACTTCACGGTGAAATTCTTGTCAAGGGTTGACCGGCATTTTGGTGAGCTGCTGCACTGTAAACATAACAGCATGTACACAGACCACATATTTCACTTCCGGATCATTACCAAGGCCTTATAACTCCATGTGCACTGTCGCCAAATTACACACTGACAACCACCCTCTCTGCTCACATTCTCAAGAATAAACAATTACCTTTAAACCCCTACCAAATATGCATCAATATAACTCTTCTATCACCACCAAAATGAGAGAGGAAAAAATGTTCTAAAAATAGACTGGAACTACATTCGTGGGTACTGAACTGGAAGTATTAATTGTGATGCGATTCCTGACAGGCCCAACTTGTTGGGGCAAATTTTAGTAAAACTTTTATATTTGAATGCCACACCTATTTGAACTTTATACATGAAGTCTTTTTGAATTTCCTTGCATACAAGACATGTGACACCTGCTGGAAAGTGTGTAGTGCTGGTGTTCCACAGGGTGCAAATGCTGATCTATGTGCTCTTGAGAAACCAAAACTAAATTTGCTATATCTTCCTTAATTATAGGACTTTTTCAATTCTGTAAAAACCTAATTGTACTACAAGATAAGGCCTGTCTGAAAATATGTTTAAAGTTTATACATTGTGATCAATTAAAATTTTAATGGAAATTTAAATAAACATTTAAATTTATAAACTAAATTTTATTGAAAAAAAAATTTTCATAAAAGTTTGAAAACAGATTTTGTCAAAGTTTAGACAGAAAAGTTGATCAATCAATGGTCTTTAAAATAAATGGTGGTTTGGGTCTGTGTAACTGAGAACATTTTTCCCAGGGGTAGTGAAGTAGCATGACTCATAGTGATTTTGGCAACAAACCGCAATATGCCTGTCAAGGTGCATATAGGTGTACACACTAAAGAAGCAACAACAGGTGCTATGTTCCATATTTATTGTGTCAGGTATTTAGGCAGTTATTTGTATAACTAATAGTGCACTCAGATTTAAACATCTAATGGGACCACTTCCATGTTTTATAGGAAAATTGCATTACATTTCAGTGTCGATAACTACAAAAAGCGACAATAAGATAGGAAAATACATTTTTTAGGCAGGCTTTACCTTACTGAACAATGGTGCTAATCTCTCTCATGAAGATCTAAGCCATGTCCTTGAGGTGCTGTATATTAGTATGGTGATATAATGATCACTTATGGCAGTACACTGCATATGTCCTTATGAAACCTTGCTATCACCACCAGACTACTGGAGAGCTTCCAAGCTGATCCACCACTAACACTTTGTTCCAGATACCAGCCTAGACCTGAAAAGATATAAAATGTTTCACTTATATCTAGAAAACAGTAAGATGTATGCAAATGAAGTTAAAATGTGTTAGATACAGTGATTTCCAAATAACATTCAGGCTGCAAGCATAGGAAATAAATATTAAACTTGACAGAGTGACACTCAGAAATGTGAAGTAATAGTCATGTATTAAAGTAATAAATTCATCCTAAAAGTATATGAAGTTTATATAAGCATATCTGGTCATTTACAGGTTAAATAACTAATCAGGTAGACTATGCATCACAAACTTTAAGGAAATGCGGGGACGGTGAGGTTTGATCATTGGTGGAAACATTAGTACATGCCAGTATACAGGAAAGTAAAGCGACAATGTAGTAATAAAGAATATATTACTATAAGCAATCTTATTCATGAGGGAAATAATAATTCTGGATATTGCAAGAGAATACAGCCAAATGTGGCCACACATATCAACTACAGGTACCAATACATCCTATATCATAAACTAAATGTGAAATTCTGATCCCCAAAACTTGTAAACAAGAATGGAAATTTGCATATGTGGGACATATACAATGTAATTGTTATGATCAAATGTGCAAAAATAATTCCAATGATCTGTTTGAACATTTAAAGTGTATTTGTAAGGATGTTTGATACCAATTATTAACCTCAATGGTTCAATAGAATCAGATATCAGCTGATATTACAATACCGCACTCTATCCAAGTACTGAACTGAAATATGTTACCATACATGGGCATATTAATGAAGAAAATAACATTTTGGGATACATTTAGTGCACACAGCCAGAAATGTGTCTTACAGATTCACTGTAGGCACATTGTCAGCCTATATGATATACTGAATGTGAACTTTGGATCCCAAACATTCTAAAATATGTGAATATTTGTTCATGTGGGATATGTAACCATGCTAAGATCAGTTATACACAGTTAAACTCAAAATATATGTTTGAATATATCTTATGCAATCTTTAGAGTGTCAGTTAACAAATATTATTAGTAATTAACAATGCATAAATTAAGATGGATCATTAGAATTCACATAACATCATACAGGCCACAATGCCGCACTTCACTAATCAATACCTTAGCCAAATTAAACAATAACATTGAATGCATTTTGTGTTCAACTTACATCATTTTGCTGTTTTCATACATCCAAGGGTAAATATACATGTGGAAAGTATATTTTATCCCTTCAGCCTGCATTTCATTCTCAGAAAGTTTAAACTGATTTAGTAGAGAACTTGAGTAGGTTCTAGTATAAAATTTGCATCGCTGTCCTCTCACTAAACACCCTGTAACTATATTTGTTAACAATTACTAAAGGCTATATAAGCAGATATGTGTTACTCAGGAAGTCACCCCATCATAAACACATAAATTAACTGATTGGACCCCTAATAAATAGTTTGAATGAGCAATACAAAATAGAATCTGTCTCTCATACATTTTAAATGTATGGCTCATTTTGACTTACAAAGATATTTTCTCTGACAAAATTTGACAAATATCCATCAGTGTAGCTTGTATATGGTGTAGGAGTATAAACATGCTGATATCATTTGATATAATTTCCCAAAATTTTATCTATGTGCATTTTAAGGGGCAAATTTTAATTTTTTTATTTTTTTAAAAAAAATTATTAAAATTTTAAAAAATAAAATCAATTTTTAAATTCTAATGTCATTTTTCTATTTTAAATATTAATATATATAACGCCTTCAAATTTCATGTGTTGATCATTAATAATAAAAATTTTATAGCAATTTAAAGTTTAATAATAACTGCCTGTACAGGCCATACACCACAATTAATTTTACTATATGTTCTCTACATATATTTCTCAGCACTGACCTTTCCACAGTGTGACAATCAATACAAATCATATGAAAATCTAAAATACCCCCAAAGATGACTTCACGGTGAAATTCTTGTCAAGGGTTGACCGGCATTTTGGTGAGCTGCTGCACTGTAAACATAACAGCATGTACACAGACCACATATTTCACTTCCGGATCATTACCAAGGCCTTATAACTCCATGTGCACTGTCGCCAAATTACACACTGACAACCACCCTCTCTGCTCACATTCTCAAGAATAAACAATTACCTTTAAACCCCTACCAAATATGCATCAATATAACTCTTCTATCACCACCAAAATGAGAGAGGAAAAAATGTTCTAAAAATAGACTGGAACTACATTCGTGGGTACTGAACTGGAAGTATTAATTGTGATGCGATTCCTGACAGGCCCAACTTGTTGGGGCAAATTTTAGTAAAACTTTTATATTTGAATGCCACACCTATTTGAACTTTATACATGAAGTCTTTTTGAATTTCCTTGCATACAAGACATGTGACACCTGCTGGAAAGTGTGTAGTGCTGGTGTTCCACAGGGTGCAAATGCTGATCTATGTGCTCTTGAGAAACCAAAACTAAATTTGCTATATCTTCCTTAATTATAGGACTTTTTCAATTCTGTAAAAACCTAATTGTACTACAAGATAAGGCCTGTCTGAAAATATGTTTAAAGTTTATACATTGTGATCAATTAAAATTTTAATGGAAATTTAAATAAACATTTAAATTTATAAACTAAATTTTATTGAAAAAAAAATTTTCATAAAAGTTTGAAAACAGATTTTGTCAAAGTTTAGACAGAAAAGTTGATCAATCAATGGTCTTTAAAATAAATGGTGGTTTGGGTCTGTGTAACTGAGAACATTTTTCCCAGGGGTAGTGAAGTAGCATGACTCATAGTGATTTTGGCAACAAACCGCAATATGCCTGTCAAGGTGCATATAGGTGTACACACTAAAGAAGCAACAACAGGTGCTATGTTCCATATTTATTGTGTCAGGTATTTAGGCAGTTATTTGTATAACTAATAGTGCACTCAGATTTAAACATCTAATGGGACCACTTCCATGTTTTATAGGAAAATTGCATTACATTTCAGTGTCGATAACTACAAAAAGCGACAATAAGATAGGAAAATACATTTTTTAGGCAGGCTTTACCTTACTGAACAATGGTGCTAATCTCTCTCATGAAGATCTAAGCCATGTCCTTGAGGTGCTGTATATTAGTATGGTGATATAATGATCACTTATGGCAGTACACTGCATATGTCCTTATGAAACCTTGCTATCACCACCAGACTACTGGAGAGCTTCCAAGCTGATCCACCACTAACACTTTGTTCCAGATACCAGCCTAGACCTGAAAAGATATAAAATGTTTCACTTATATCTAGAAAACAGTAAGATGTATGCAAATGAAGTTAAAATGTGTTAGATACAGTGATTTCCAAATAACATTCAGGCTGCAAGCATAGGAAATAAATATTAAACTTGACAGAGTGACACTCAGAAATGTGAAGTAATAGTCATGTATTAAAGTAATAAATTCATCCTAAAAGTATATGAAGTTTATATAAGCATATCTGGTCATTTACAGGTTAAATAACTAATCAGGTAGACTATGCATCACAAACTTTAAGGAAATGCGGGGACGGTGAGGTTTGATCATTGGTGGAAACATTAGTACATGCCAGTATACAGGAAAGTAAAGCGACAATGTAGTAATAAAGAATATATTACTATAAGCAATCTTATTCATGAGGGAAATAATAATTCTGGATATTGCAAGAGAATACAGCCAAATGTGGCCACACATATCAACTACAGGTACCAATACATCCTATATCATAAACTAAATGTGAAATTCTGATCCCCAAAACTTGTAAACAAGAATGGAAATTTGCATATGTGGGACATATACAATGTAATTGTTATGATCAAATGTGCAAAAATAATTCCAATGATCTGTTTGAACATTTAAAGTGTATTTGTAAGGATGTTTGATACCAATTATTAACCTCAATGGTTCAATAGAATCAGATATCAGCTGATATTACAATACCGCACTCTATCCAAGTACTGAACTGAAATATGTTACCATACATGGGCATATTAATGAAGAAAATAACATTTTGGGATACATTTAGTGCACACAGCCAGAAATGTGTCTTACAGATTCACTGTAGGCACATTGTCAGCCTATATGATATACTGAATGTGAACTTTGGATCCCAAACATTCTAAAATATGTGAATATTTGTTCATGTGGGATATGTAACCATGCTAAGATCAGTTATACACAGTTAAACTCAAAATATATGTTTGAATATATCTTATGCAATCTTTAGAGTGTCAGTTAACAAATATTATTAGTAATTAACAATGCATAAATTAAGATGGATCATTAGAATTCACATAACATCATACAGGCCACAATGCCGCACTTCACTAATCAATACCTTAGCCAAATTAAACAATAACATTGAATGCATTTTGTGTTCAACTTACATCATTTTGCTGTTTTCATACATCCAAGGGTAAATATACATGTGGAAAGTATATTTTATCCCTTCAGCCTGCATTTCATTCTCAGAAAGTTTAAACTGATTTAGTAGAGAACTTGAGTAGGTTCTAGTATAAAATTTGCATCGCTGTCCTCTCACTAAACACCCTGTAACTATATTTGTTAACAATTACTAAAGGCTATATAAGCAGATATGTGTTACTCAGGAAGTCACCCCATCATAAACACATAAATTAACTGATTGGACCCCTAATAAATAGTTTGAATGAGCAATACAAAATAGAATCTGTCTCTCATACATTTTAAATGTATGGCTCATTTTGACTTACAAAGATATTTTCTCTGACAAAATTTGACAAATATCCATCAGTGTAGCTTGTATATGGTGTAGGAGTATAAACATGCTGATATCATTTGATATAATTTCCCAAAATTTTATCTATGTGCATTTTAAGGGGCAAATTTTAATTTTTTTATTTTTTTAAAAAAAATTATTAAAATTTTAAAAAATAAAATCAATTTTTAAATTCTAATGTCATTTTTCTATTTTAAATATTAATATATATAACGCCTTCAAATTTCATGTGTTGATCATTAATAATAAAAATTTTATAGCAATTTAAAGTTTAATAATAACTGCCTGTACAGGCCATACACCACAATTAATTTTACTATATGTTCTCTACATATATTTCTCAGCACTGACCTTTCCACAGTGTGACAATCAATACAAATCATATGAAAATCTAAAATACCCCCAAAGATGACTTCACGGTGAAATTCTTGTCAAGGGTTGACCGGCATTTTGGTGAGCTGCTGCACTGTAAACATAACAGCATGTACACAGACCACATATTTCACTTCCGGATCATTACCAAGGCCTTATAACTCCATGTGCACTGTCGCCAAATTACACACTGACAACCACCCTCTCTGCTCACATTCTCAAGAATAAACAATTACCTTTAAACCCCTACCAAATATGCATCAATATAACTCTTCTATCACCACCAAAATGAGAGAGGAAAAAATGTTCTAAAAATAGACTGGAACTACATTCGTGGGTACTGAACTGGAAGTATTAATTGTGATGCGATTCCTGACAGGCCCAACTTGTTGGGGCAAATTTTAGTAAAACTTTTATATTTGAATGCCACACCTATTTGAACTTTATACATGAAGTCTTTTTGAATTTCCTTGCATACAAGACATGTGACACCTGCTGGAAAGTGTGTAGTGCTGGTGTTCCACAGGGTGCAAATGCTGATCTATGTGCTCTTGAGAAACCAAAACTAAATTTGCTATATCTTCCTTAATTATAGGACTTTTTCAATTCTGTAAAAACCTAATTGTACTACAAGATAAGGCCTGTCTGAAAATATGTTTAAAGTTTATACATTGTGATCAATTAAAATTTTAATGGAAATTTAAATAAACATTTAAATTTATAAACTAAATTTTATTGAAAAAAAAATTTTCATAAAAGTTTGAAAACAGATTTTGTCAAAGTTTAGACAGAAAAGTTGATCAATCAATGGTCTTTAAAATAAATGGTGGTTTGGGTCTGTGTAACTGAGAACATTTTTCCCAGGGGTAGTGAAGTAGCATGACTCATAGTGATTTTGGCAACAAACCGCAATATGCCTGTCAAGGTGCATATAGGTGTACACACTAAAGAAGCAACAACAGGTGCTATGTTCCATATTTATTGTGTCAGGTATTTAGGCAGTTATTTGTATAACTAATAGTGCACTCAGATTTAAACATCTAATGGGACCACTTCCATGTTTTATAGGAAAATTGCATTACATTTCAGTGTCGATAACTACAAAAAGCGACAATAAGATAGGAAAATACATTTTTTAGGCAGGCTTTACCTTACTGAACAATGGTGCTAATCTCTCTCATGAAGATCTAAGCCATGTCCTTGAGGTGCTGTATATTAGTATGGTGATATAATGATCACTTATGGCAGTACACTGCATATGTCCTTATGAAACCTTGCTATCACCACCAGACTACTGGAGAGCTTCCAAGCTGATCCACCACTAACACTTTGTTCCAGATACCAGCCTAGACCTGAAAAGATATAAAATGTTTCACTTATATCTAGAAAACAGTAAGATGTATGCAAATGAAGTTAAAATGTGTTAGATACAGTGATTTCCAAATAACATTCAGGCTGCAAGCATAGGAAATAAATATTAAACTTGACAGAGTGACACTCAGAAATGTGAAGTAATAGTCATGTATTAAAGTAATAAATTCATCCTAAAAGTATATGAAGTTTATATAAGCATATCTGGTCATTTACAGGTTAAATAACTAATCAGGTAGACTATGCATCACAAACTTTAAGGAAATGCGGGGACGGTGAGGTTTGATCATTGGTGGAAACATTAGTACATGCCAGTATACAGGAAAGTAAAGCGACAATGTAGTAATAAAGAATATATTACTATAAGCAATCTTATTCATGAGGGAAATAATAATTCTGGATATTGCAAGAGAATACAGCCAAATGTGGCCACACATATCAACTACAGGTACCAATACATCCTATATCATAAACTAAATGTGAAATTCTGATCCCCAAAACTTGTAAACAAGAATGGAAATTTGCATATGTGGGACATATACAATGTAATTGTTATGATCAAATGTGCAAAAATAATTCCAATGATCTGTTTGAACATTTAAAGTGTATTTGTAAGGATGTTTGATACCAATTATTAACCTCAATGGTTCAATAGAATCAGATATCAGCTGATATTACAATACCGCACTCTATCCAAGTACTGAACTGAAATATGTTACCATACATGGGCATATTAATGAAGAAAATAACATTTTGGGATACATTTAGTGCACACAGCCAGAAATGTGTCTTACAGATTCACTGTAGGCACATTGTCAGCCTATATGATATACTGAATGTGAACTTTGGATCCCAAACATTCTAAAATATGTGAATATTTGTTCATGTGGGATATGTAACCATGCTAAGATCAGTTATACACAGTTAAACTCAAAATATATGTTTGAATATATCTTATGCAATCTTTAGAGTGTCAGTTAACAAATATTATTAGTAATTAACAATGCATAAATTAAGATGGATCATTAGAATTCACATAACATCATACAGGCCACAATGCCGCACTTCACTAATCAATACCTTAGCCAAATTAAACAATAACATTGAATGCATTTTGTGTTCAACTTACATCATTTTGCTGTTTTCATACATCCAAGGGTAAATATACATGTGGAAAGTATATTTTATCCCTTCAGCCTGCATTTCATTCTCAGAAAGTTTAAACTGATTTAGTAGAGAACTTGAGTAGGTTCTAGTATAAAATTTGCATCGCTGTCCTCTCACTAAACACCCTGTAACTATATTTGTTAACAATTACTAAAGGCTATATAAGCAGATATGTGTTACTCAGGAAGTCACCCCATCATAAACACATAAATTAACTGATTGGACCCCTAATAAATAGTTTGAATGAGCAATACAAAATAGAATCTGTCTCTCATACATTTTAAATGTATGGCTCATTTTGACTTACAAAGATATTTTCTCTGACAAAATTTGACAAATATCCATCAGTGTAGCTTGTATATGGTGTAGGAGTATAAACATGCTGATATCATTTGATATAATTTCCCAAAATTTTATCTATGTGCATTTTAAGGGGCAAATTTTAATTTTTTTATTTTTTTAAAAAAAATTATTAAAATTTTAAAAATAAAATCAATTTTTAAATTCTAATGTCATTTTTCTATTTTAAATATTAATATATATAACGCCTTCAAATTTCATGTGTTGATCATTAATAATAAAAATTTTATAGCAATTTAAAGTTTAATAATAACTGCCTGTACAGGCCATACACCACAATTAATTTTACTATATGTTCTCTACATATATTTCTCAGCACTGACCTTTCCACAGTGTGACAATCAATACAAATCATATGAAAATCTAAAATACCCCCAAAGATGACTTCACGGTGAAATTCTTGTCAAGGGTTGACCGGCATTTTGGTGAGCTGCTGCACTGTAAACATAACAGCATGTACACAGACCACATATTTCACTTCCGGATCATTACCAAGGCCTTATAACTCCATGTGCACTGTCGCCAAATTACACACTGACAACCACCCTCTCTGCTCACATTCTCAAGAATAAACAATTACCTTTAAACCCCTACCAAATATGCATCAATATAACTCTTCTATCACCACCAAAATGAGAGAGGAAAAAATGTTCTAAAAATAGACTGGAACTACATTCGTGGGTACTGAACTGGAAGTATTAATTGTGATGCGATTCCTGACAGGCCCAACTTGTTGGGGCAAATTTTAGTAAAACTTTTATATTTGAATGCCACACCTATTTGAACTTTATACATGAAGTCTTTTTGAATTTCCTTGCATACAAGACATGTGACACCTGCTGGAAAGTGTGTAGTGCTGGTGTTCCACAGGGTGCAAATGCTGATCTATGTGCTCTTGAGAAACCAAAACTAAATTTGCTATATCTTCCTTAATTATAGGACTTTTTCAATTCTGTAAAAACCTAATTGTACTACAAGATAAGGCCTGTCTGAAAATATGTTTAAAGTTTATACATTGTGATCAATTAAAATTTTAATGGAAATTTAAATAAACATTTAAATTTATAAACTAAATTTTATTGAAAAAAAAATTTTCATAAAAGTTTGAAAACAGATTTTGTCAAAGTTTAGACAGAAAAGTTGATCAATCAATGGTCTTTAAAATAAATGGTGGTTTGGGTCTGTGTAACTGAGAACATTTTTCCCAGGGGTAGTGAAGTAGCATGACTCATAGTGATTTTGGCAACAAACCGCAATATGCCTGTCAAGGTGCATATAGGTGTACACACTAAAGAAGCAACAACAGGTGCTATGTTCCATATTTATTGTGTCAGGTATTTAGGCAGTTATTTGTATAACTAATAGTGCACTCAGATTTAAACATCTAATGGGACCACTTCCATGTTTTATAGGAA
>JARLTB010000648.1:0-31304 GCA_030141615.1 Unio pictorum
AAAATTGATTGAATCCTTAAAACGATCCGTAGGATTTCGTTGAAATCTACGAAATCTCATTTTAACTAAAAAAATGAAAACGGAGACTTTTACGATTTTTTAATCAATTTTGGTCGCAACTTGTTGTCATCCACCCTCTCTGCTGCTTAGTGATTTCATCACTGGGTTAACAAAAAATAATAAATGATTTGATCCAGTCTTTATGATGAAAGTCCTTAGGACGAAAATCCTTTGAAATTGCTTTGCAATTTAGGATTTCACAAACAAACTAATCACTAACACCTCTTCTTGTAAATCAATCAGATTATTTGACTGGTCGGTGAGTTTGAAATTAATTCTGGTTAATGAATTATTATGGCATCGCATGTAGACAGGATTAATTGGGTTTTCAATAATTAGGAATCCTGGAGGAGCTATTGGTGCAAACGAATAAAGAATATATCCTTGCTGAGCTTGATTTGATCGTTCGAGATTAATCTGATAGCTTCCTTCGATAACATCACATACTAAATTGAGCGCAATCACCGATGAAATATTCACGTTGAACGGAGCGATATGCCTACCGCCACCATCTGGGTCATTATTATGTTTGAGGATTTTTATTTCCGGTGATGTTTTTTTCCATGCATCATGAATTATTTTAAAACCAACATCGATGGCATCACTGAGAAGTTTTTTTAGTTCCGGTACGTTATATCCTGGTAGTTTGAATGTGGGGATATCTTTAACGCGGATTTTATATTGGTTTGCAAATATTTCTCTCGATGTGGGGTTTTTATCATCTAATATCACTCGAATAATTTGTGAATTAAATACTTCCATATCGTCGATAATTTTATTGCATGTTTCTACGACGCTGATAAATTCATCTCGGTTGAGAGAGCCGGATTTAAGAGATATTAACAACAGCGATAAATCATGATTCATCGCTGTGAAATTTTTAATGATTTCAGGTTCGTTAACAAAATTATATTCTTTCGGTGGTCCAACCTCCACACTAGGTTCGTATCCTAACCCAAAAAACTCTATAAATAAGTTGTATTTTTTGTAACTCCTTATTGGATTTCTAGGTTTTATTTTGTCTGTGATATAATCAGATTTTTGTGGTTCTGGTAAATCAACGGTTTCCCCCCCTGGTGGTAATTCAGGCCATCCCAGTACGGTCCTTATTGAGCTTTGATATATATCTACGACGTATCCTTCTGAGTTTATTTCAATTGCGGATGATAGCGTCGGCTCATGAACTGTTATAGCGATTTTTGATTCTTTTCCAGTAATCGATTTTATTCTACGCGCGAATTCATTATTGATTTGTTCTATTTGGTATGACCCTGTTGGTATCGAAACAACTTTCCAGTCTGGGGTACCGTCGTCTTTATTCTTATTTGCAAATACCAGTGAATTATTCGGTTGTTGACCACCAAATGATTTTGATCTGATATTAGGCCAACTGTGATACACTCGTAGTTTTGCTAGCGCTATCTCCTTCACTGGGACCGGAGAGGGGAAATTCACACTGAATTCTGGATTCGTTGATGTTATTGATATCATGCTTGTTTGTACTGGGTTCGTGTTCTCCACTATTCGTTGAAGTAATTCCTGCGGTGTTGTCATTGTTATTATACTCATGATTTATTTCTAATTTTGGTATCGAGGAATCATAAATACTGACCATCACTGAGAACTCACAATCTGGTAATGTTGATATTATTGAGATCATTTTGTTTTTTGGGTTCGTGTTTTCTGATTCCATCGGTGTTGTCATTGTTATTATACTCATGTTGTCGCTCTAATTTTGATATCGCTGAATCAAAAATACTGACCATCTCTGAGAATTCACTATCTGATATAATTGTATTATCGAGTGATGACGATATCATCAGGGATAACTGCGAATATGCGGTTGATGCAATATGAAATTGAAGTAAGTAATTCTGCAGTTTACTCTGGCTGCATGATGATATCTTTTTTGCTATCCCGGTTGATATACCCCCGATTGTAGCCACCGCAGAAATGCAAATTGGAACTACGACCGGGGCAATCATTGTAACCGATGCAAGTATTATTCCGGCGCCAGTGAGAACGCTTGACACCGAGTATATAATAACATCAATTGCAGTGATTTTTCGTCGGTATTTTTTTATTTTTATTTGATACTCCTCGGCGAGGGTTTTGAGTCTATTCTGAAATTCTCTGACCTGATCATAGCGACATTGCGTTGATGAAATCATTGTTATTTTAAAAAAGCTAGCGTTTTCAATTGTGAAATCCTTTCAATTTAGTTATTTACTTAAATCCGCTACGAATTCCACATACCAGGTTACTGAAACCCCAATCAAATTTTTATCAGTAGCTGTTATAGTGAACTTTTCAGTTGTATCCTTGTCGATGATCGTTGAAATCGTATTGTTGACCCCGGATGAACTCGACGATGATATATTAAATTGAGTTAATGGTGTTACTAGTGTTAATCGATAAATACCCTTAACGGTTGCAGTGATATTTAATTTGTTGTTTGTAGGTGTCCACTCAAATGATCCGTGTTGGATTGTGTATACCACGTTGTTGGTTTTCTCATGAGGAATTTTTGTTTTTTCAATGATTGTTATCATCCTCGAAAAATCACCTTTGACGGCTTCGATGAAGTTTTTCGTCTCATCGATGGATTTTTTAATATCAGGGAGTTTTATGTCGAGTTTATCGAATGTAGTTCCAAGAAATTTATCCACGATATTTCTACGTAAAACTGAAACCTGTTTTCCGTGTTCTTCAATTTTAGATTGAAGTGTTGCTAGTTCTAACAGAGAGTTGTCATGATGGGTAGCAATCTTGTTGTCTTGGGTAGCAATCTTGTTGTCTTGGGCGCCAATCCTGATGTCGTTGTCGGCAATCATGCGGTTGTTGGTGATAATCATCTTGTTGTTGGTGTCAATCGCGTCTGTGATTGTAGACACAAGTGCACCTGGTTTAAGTCGTCCGTCGCTGGAATACAATGCAATAGAGTTTTCAATGACATCTTTCTGCCGTTTTAAAATATCATCCAACGACACATCACTGCTTTTCAATTTACCCTGCTTGTCTTGAAATACAACTATTTCGTTCGGGTCAACACTTGTTAAGTTCAACGTCTCAGCTATTTCATCTTTGATTAGTTTTTTTACATCCTTGATAGAATCAGGGGGTGCAGTGCCATCGGGTTTGGGTTTCAAAGATCTCCCCCAAATATCAATCATGTTATTGTAAAACTCTTTCTCTCTTTAAAATCGTTTCGATTTCCAGCGATTACTAGTGTATTCATTCACGACAACATGTGGTGGTTTTCCGCTTGGGTTACTCAAGGAGTTAGAAATAGCATCAAGGACATTTAATACTTCGCTGCCACATATTGGTGGGTCATTCATTTGTTGTGTTGGTAGCGTAGAATACCAAGTCTTCATTGGAAGGGTTTTTATATAACGCAAAAACTCTTTTGGTGGGGCTAATCCATATGAATCAAAATAGACAATCCCACGTGGATCAATAGCGTATGCAACCCAGTGAGTTCCAGGTCCGGTGCTGTTATCGAGATTAATAATACCGGTTTCAACGCTGTTTGGTTGATGTGGTAATTGATCTTTCATAAAGACACCTCTGAAATTTTTAATCGCCAGCTTTTTAGCAGCATCCATTAAATCAAAATTGGACATAGGAATCTTCGATTCCCGAATTAATAAATCGTTCCTGGTAGTCTTAGACCCTTTCCGCTGTACCACGAATACGGGGTTCCTGGTAGTCTTAGACCCTTTCCCTTTTTTTTATACCCCTTCCCCGTTGCTTTCTGTAGTGCCATCCCTGCTGCAGTACCAACAGCCCCTAACGCCGCCGCCTTAGCCACCGCTGGGGCTGCTGCTGCAATCAAGGCCGGAATCGCAGCTAACAACGGGAATATACCGCCTGTTTTAATCATATTTTTGATAGCAGCTGCAGAGAGAGTAATCTGAACACCTTTTTTGGCTGCAAGTGCATCATTGAAATGTTTCACCTGACGAGTTGTCAGCGATAGTTTATTTGCACCACCAGTCATTTGGTTGGGTTTCAACGTGATTGTGGTTCCACATTTTTTAGCTGATTCCGATTGCAATTTTTTTAATTGACCGGGAGTTAACGCAACACTAATAACACTATATGACATTATACATAATAGATTGATTCTAATGGAAAAATCTTTTAAAGATTTTCTACTGGGGCATCTACCACTCTCATTCTTCCTCCAACACCTTCGAGTAGCATTGATTTATCACTGAGAATAACAGCAACCGCTCTATAATCAGCAATAGCACCACGAAGCACATTAGCTCTAAAGTGTATATCAACGACAGATTGTCTCATCAAATCGAGATGTTCCAGTGAGAAGTAATAGATCGGATACAGATTTTTAAAGTCGTATTGTGATATTTGCAAACCAGTATCCACATTTTGGTCGCGTGCCATAAATGACAACAGACGATGATAAACTCGTGCGATATGATTTTCTGTGTAATTAAGTTGTATATCCTCGGATGGTTCCTGCTGGCCGTTTATTCTCAGTGAGACGTCTTTAACACCTAATTGATCAAATATCATATGGCTGGAGAGTTGATTGCCAACTCGTGTGATATCCTGTAACGCAATAAATATATGACGTGGTGCAGCAGTGCCCTGTTTTGATGCTAGATTCCACGTAAACACATTATTAACATTTGATTGTTTCACATCTGTACTTACGGTTAGCCAACTTAACAACGACTTTCCTCCTTGGTCCATAAATGATAGTAATCGTTCTTCTGCGGTGATTGCTGGAGTCAACACTGGCATCCACAATGATATTTTTGTTAAATTGACTTTACCAGCATCAGCATTTGGATTTGCATTGTCTGCTGGAATCCTCCAGATTGCGTCATTATCATCACTCTTTCGTACAAGCGATACTGTATGCTTCGCTCCATAAATAACTTTTCTGACGTTTCTACAGAATCCAAATATGTGATGCAGTGGAATCGCGCATGAAAATGATTTACGCGCTCCTTGCAACATTAAAATACGTGTTGCAGCTCCTAGATTGAAATTAGCATCGTTGTTTATAATCATATCTTCGGCATCAATATTAGCGGTGCCAGCATTATTCTTTGGTCGTCTTACAACAAATGGATTTCCTCCAGCGGTATTTTTAATATCCTTAGCAAACATCATAGAAGGTCCTGCTGATCTTGTATAATCATCAGAATATCTCGCTAACCCTATGATTGTTGTAGCCACATCAACATCACGATCTATCGACTCGATTTCTTTTCCATCAATGAGATATCTAGCACTCTCAAATAGCGCCATGATACCATTATTGACAAAACCGACTTGAGTACCAGCTGGATACGGTGCTGGTACAGCAGGAGTATCAGCAGCTGTTACAAGTTCTCCTTCTACTTCAATAAACGCTTCACAGGGTAGAAAGTATTTACTGGTATCATGGACTTGAAGATCAATTCTTGCTCGACTATTTGAGTCTATGGCATGATAGGCGTAATATTGATAATCGCGTACAGAATCATCCTTGCCAACTGGGGCGTCTATATCAAATGCTGGATCACGTGACTGTTTGAACATTTTATTCTATTTATCAGAGTCTAAATCGCGATTTCCCATTTCATCGTCGTAGTTTTTTAAAGCCACTTCCTGCTATCATGTTTGCAATATTGCTTTGGTCGGGGGTTAAAACCATCGACGCTAATTTTTCATCTACTGCGTTATTTATAATTCTACTAACACTTGCAGGCATTTCCGCTGTAGACGGTAACGGTTTTGAAAATCCTTTAGATTTCATCCGTGATTTCACTAATGATGTTAATTTATTCTTCGCAGTTGAAAACGCTTTTCCAGCAAGATCTCCAACAGCACCAATACCCTTATCACGAATAACATCAATTGCTTTCATTCCTAATTGTTTAGCCAACGGCATCACTTTTGGAGCCATTCTCGCAAATAACCCTAAAATGGTATTGCCTAAACCATCTCCGTAGTATGCTCTATAAACCGGAAACCGTGAATTAACTACGTAGACGGGGGTTGGTTTATCATGATTGTAGTGTATGATCATTATTTGAAATCAGAAACAATTTTTCAATTGTAAAACAATTTATCAATTAATCACTGTGATAACCATGGACGGTTTCACCGTCTACTAACTCGTCAATGAAATCTCGATATGTGCTGATATCCATGATACCACCCTGAAATAATCGTCTACAGATATCAGCTGCTTCATTAATTATTTCCGGTGAGTTATTTCCAGCTCGGAACCCTCCTACAAGAACCTCTAATCGTGATATATCACTGAGAACACTACCAGGACATGAAATCCTTGGATTCTCACTGGAATCTCTTAATCCACTTCCGCTATAACCAGTTGCTTCATCCTGTTTTTCTATTTCGTCTAAATCGGCTTTTTGTAAATAACCAAGAGGATCATAATCATCATCATAACGTGGTATTTGTTGTTTTTTAGGTGAAAAAGATATTTTCTTTGCAGGTTGCTGTCGCCGCCTTTGCAATTTTGGCGGTTTTTGTTGTTGTTTAAACTCTTCATATTGATTATACGCTTGACCCACCTCACTGATATAATCGAGGTATGATGCACTTTCTGTCTTTTTTTGACTTTTTCCAGTTTTGATTTTGTAGAATACATCAGCCCAGTGAGTTATATTCTTAACATATTTATGATGTTCTGGTTTCAACATTTTTTTTCTGTTTTCATAAGTCTTAACAACAAACTCAGGAATTTCTGTTAAATCAATCTTATCAATTGTTGCTAACACTTCCTCGTTAAATCTCATGCGTAAATCATCTACTGTTCTTTTTGATTCTATTTTTTGTACGGCCTGTTCTGTTTGTTCAGTTTTCGCTGCTATTTTTTCGAGTTCACCGATAACAGATTTCTTCGTCTCGGGATCACCCCCCCGTATAGCACGCTCTATCCCCTTCGTTGCTGTGGTTACTGGTTTAAACAACTCTTCAGATCCCGCAGCAAAATCAGTCTGAAAACTCTGTCGTTGTTGCAGTTTATTCCGTACAGAGTCACGAATTGGTACAAATCTCTTAATTGCATCTAATCGTTCACGAGCTAATCGGGTTGTTAATGCTTCATTGACCATTATTTGAAATCAGAAACAATGTTTCAATTGCAAAACAATTTTTCAATCCCGACCTAACGGCATCATGAAAGTGTTAGGGGCGTTATCAGTGATGAGGGAAGTATCATAATTGCTATAAAAATAAATAATATTGATAGTTCCCTCATTCTATTTTGATCATCCATTAACGGCCCATCACTGATTTTGACATTTTTAATCAAAAAATGCTAAAAAAAATGAAAATCTCTATGAGGGACGGTCACAATCAAATAATGATTAATGGTCGGGCAATCAAATAATGATAAATGGTTGGTCAATCAAAATTGTTCATTTTCTTGAATTAACGCCCGTAGGTTTCTAACTTTAGAATTAACCTCCTTTTTCAATTCGTATTCGTACCCCAATTCTTTTCGTATTCGTTCTACGATGGTATACAACGGAGCGAACACACTTACGTCACTGGAAAATGCGAGAGAGTCCTTAATAGAATTCTGAATTCTTTTGATGAGCGCATACTTCTTTGGCAGCATGTATTTATTGTTGTTAACTCCGTATTCTATATCCTGAAAATCAGACATGATTTGATCAGGATTTAACCCATCTGATAGTTCAATATCCCAACCTTTCAATTTTGAAATCTCGGATATGATGCTATTCATGTTTTCAGAATTCATTATTCTATAGCAATGACATATCTCTAAATGAAAAATATGACGTATTAGACATAACTAAATCGAATTTTCTGTCCGCGATTTTTTGAAAACGCAGATCGATAAACCCCCTCTGCAACATATCGTACTGAGGGTGGACAAATATCGAAGTGCCTACCGGCTTCATATAATGATTGAAATATTTTTTCTTCGTTAGTTATCGTATTCAAAGATTTCACAGGTCTCGCTTTTTTCGAGTATTTCCCAGTCCCCCCTCGTTCGGTATTCTCACTTTGTGTAACAGCCTGCAGATTTGATAAAGAATTGTTTTTCGGATTAGAATCGATATGATCAATGACAGAATCATCCTCGATCAATCCATGGAAACACTCGTACACGAAACGATGATTGAGATATTTCTTCTTTCCAGCACCAAACATCAAATACCCCATACCATTATCCCACCCAACTGGTTTCTTCAGTCTGCGGTTTCTTACAACACCATCACTGGATGCTTCATAATTTGTGATCACAGGATGTTGTCTGAATTCTTGGTTCATTCGTATATATAATACTATTGTTTGTCTAATTCATTGTTTGGTTTAATGATAAATCTTTCGATGTAGTCTTGAGGAGTTCTTATGATTTTATCCCTGATACTGACTTTGTCAGCGTCAAGAATACTGACTTTGTCAGCGTCAAGAATACTGACTTTGTCAGCGTCAGGGTCATAATTTCTGATTGATTGTCTATTTTTTATTCTTTTATCATAATAACGCTTCAACTCCCTGTATCGCTTACCACCGCAATTCAAACACAACTGAGATTTCCCCCTGACCCCAACCCCACATCGAATACAGGGTAACGGACCAAGGCTTCCACGTCGAAAGCTTTGCATATGATACCCACAGAACTCATTTCTGCATGATTTGTTACACGGGATTACTGATCCAATCATAAGCCACTTACAGTGATTCATTATATAAAAATCTTTCATTTAAATGCTTGTTTTAATTATAGAATGATGGAATTAAGGAAAACGCCTTCGAAAAATGCTGAATTCAATGCTGATAAGGAGTTTAAGAGATTATTGAAAATCAATCCTAGATTTAATCTCGATAGACCCAAAAAACGTATCAAACGTCCAAGAGACGGAAACATGAAAGAGTTTAAGAGATTATTGAAAATCAATCCTAGATTTAATCTCGATAGACCCAAAAAACGTATCAAACGTCCAAGAGACGGAAACATGAAAGAGTTTAAGAGATTATTGAAAATCAATCCTAGATTTAATCTCGATAGACCCAAAAAACGTATCAAACGTCCAAGAGACGGAAACATGAAAGAGTTTAAGAGATTATTGAAAATCAGTCCTAGATTTAATCTCGATAGACCCAAAAAACGTAACAAATTTAATCTCGATAAACCCAAAATCCTTCGGATTTCAAAAGCGTCCAAGAAATTACCCTGGAAGGATGCTCAATTCAATCTCGATATAGTCTCTGATACACCAAAGAATAAAATTCTTGATAAAGCCATGATTAATAAAATCAGAGATTGTTTCAATGAATTTAAGCGTGATGGAGCATCCTATTGTTGGTCAACATTTCGAATTGATGGTGTTGTTGACGCTACCATGAATGATGAAAAAGCAGCAGTGATAATTTCACATGTTGGGGAAAAACGGTATTTTTTCCGAATCAAATTCATTATTGAAGTCGATGGCAAGTGGATTATTAAGGATAAATTTGAACCAATCCTCAAGAATAAAAAAGCTGTCATTGTGAGTAGAGATTCCAAACCAGGGATTCTAACCGGCATTGACAAACCATACTACGAAAGATCTTATCCCGTAACAGCAATGGTTTATGGGCTATATCCGTTAAATGATAAACCCGATATCGCAAAACTAGCTCCTATGAAATATTCGTCAGGGCTTAATTGTGTAGCAACACGGGTAATGGAGCACTTCACAAATGCATCCCGAGGAAATAAACTAACTGATCTAAGACGAAAAAAAATAACCGAGTGGGAACTGACAGTGAAACAGAACGGTGCAAAGATTTCTGATATAGCTAAGTTAGAAACATCATTAAGATTTCCAATAACAGTTATGACGATAACCGGAGAGGTTTTATACGAACCGAAATATAACAAAAATGGAGCACCAATACAGATTATTGATCATAACAAACACGCGTGGACACCTGCGGTAACAGTATTTCCACGAGAACGAACCGTGAAATATATCCCCCCGGAATTTTCCGGGGATGTTTTCTATGAAGAGAGATTATTTGATGCTATTAATGCGTTGTGTAAGGATGATCCTGTGTCAGTGTGGTTACTTAGAAGTGATGAAGATCCCGAAATAGGATTCGATCAATTTGTAAAACCAAATGGTGAATTATATCGCGTTGAAGAATTAGATAATAGAATGAGAAAAATCGCTAGTGATTTTTCACCGGAGAATTCCCATGAAAAACTACTCACGGATAGTTTTACGATTCCATCAGTGGTAGCTCACTTCGCAAGAGAAAAAAACTCATGGCGTCCAACACGAAGTGATTTTCTCGAGGATGTTAAATCGAGTTGCGTCGAATTTGGTCATGGAGGACTGTGGAATACGAAATACTCACGTGATGGAATGATTTCAATTGATATAGCCGCGTGTTATCCCGGAAGTTTTCTCGGGTATGGGGAATGCGCTGAGTACTTCAAACGATTTGGACACCCAACACATGAAATGACTCGTGTTGCGATTAATGGACCATTGCCTGATTTTGATTTAACCGGATTCGCTCGTGTGATATCATTTGAATTAGCTACAGGGTTACATCCGTGTAGTTATGTTTGGCTCGGTAGACACCTATCTGAAAAGGCCTGGATGCCAATAGTGCTATTGAGATATATGATTGATTGTGGTATGCTAATATCGTTGATTGTTTCCGATGCTATTATATGCTATCGAGCTCAGAAAGAAGTTTGGCTACCACAACCCGATCTAGATCGTATAATCAACGAACTACGAAAACAATTCCCTGATTTCAATGAAGAAGAAATCATAAATTGGTCTAAGAAGTTATTTGAAATTAAAAAAGAACAAGCAAAAGATTTTGGACGAAGAATAATCGGTAAATTCACTCAAGGTGGACGGTACGACAACGCAAAATATTCTTCGCGGTTGATCATAGATGTCGCTGAATACGATTTTCTTGTAGCGGATTTAATGAAACAGGGAAAACTTGTATCCCGTAAGGATGCTTTTCTATCCAATGGTGAGAAATTAGGTACGGTTGTTACCTACTGTGATGGACATAATTCCCAGTACACACATTTGAGAAGTTCAATGCTAGCCTATGCTTCTATTAATCTATTTTCGATGATAAATAGATTTCCTAATACCGCGGTTAGAGTGGCCACTGATTCGATGTATATACACAATAAATACAAATCAGCTGTAGCTAAATTCACAGATCCCGAGGAAGCGTGGGGGCGTTGGCGATTTAAAAAGGAGATGCTACATGAGTATTGTGAATCCGCAGACGTTGCCATGGATGATAAATATCTTTGTTGTAACCGTATTGAAAATCAATCAGAATTTTCTAATGCACCACCGGTATCTGATCCAATCTGTAGATATAAAACAGTTTATTTAAACGGTTGTGGTGGGTCAGGAAAGACAACTCGTGCAATTGAATTATTTCGTCGTGGTGGAAATACTTGTATTTCTACTAACATGATTGTGCTAACACCGACTCACAGACTCGCCAGAGAGATGATACAACGAGGGGTAAATGCCTGTACTTACCATAGTTTCTTTCGATGGAAGGGTGACAAATGGACTCCTGAGCGTATGGGTGATAAATTCATTCCTGAAATCATAATTTGGGATGAAATATGCACAGTGTCATTAGATGTATTACAAATATTTCTTGAGTGGTTGTTAAACAAAAACACAAAAGTCGTCATGTGCGGTGATCACGGCCAACCACCACCATTTGTCGGTGCATCTCCACATGAATGGCTAAAGGGTTTTGTAGACTACTATGAAGAAATCACCACTGATTATAGATCACTTGATGAACGATTACGAGAATTTAAGAAACTAATTAGATTACAACCGGATAGAATCCAGTGCGAAATAGCGCGTGAAGTGATTTCAGAAACTCAAATAAACGATTTCTGGGAAACATGGAGACCAAATGATTTGATAATTGCAAGTAGAAAAATAGTCAGGGATACACTTCAGATGAAGTTATTTGAATTGCATAAAGAAAAATTTGCAACGCTTCCAGTACCCCTTTGTTATAGGCCATCGGATACACGAAAACAGAATATTGAAGTTGATATTCCAGGACAGAGTGAAAAACAAATTCTCGTATTAAATGATATTGTGCTGGTTGATATCAATGTCGTCGAAAATGCTTTGCGTGCTAATAAATCCCCGTGGACTCTAGGATACGCAGCAACAATACACTCTTCACAGGGATTGACTATATCGGATACAATTGTTTGGATGGTGGATAATCACATCGAATGGTCGAATTTAGTCTATCTCGCAGTATCCAGAGTACGAAAAATAAATCAACTTCGAAGAGTTGTTTTCGATGATAATGACACAACAATAAGTGATATTGATGTTAGCATCATTAATAAAAAACTCTCCGGTTACAAACAACAGGACAAAAAAAAACAACGAGAATTTGATATTGATGCTGGATTAATAATTACGCTGAAACAACAACAGAATAATCACTGCGCGAGTTGCAATTGTATAATGCGTTGGCAGTATTCGGATAAGGATCCTCGCCAATTCACCGTAGACAGAAAAAATAACAGTCTCGGTCATGTCAGAAATAATGTGATGTTGACTTGTCTTGAGTGCAATAGACGCAACGGTGCTAGTTAAGACCATGCGGTGGCAATTGAGTATCCTCGGGAATTACCTGTAGTTGTTGTCGAGTAAATCCACGTTGAGGGGCAGTTGAATCCAGTTTATAGACTGGAGGTCTACCAGTTGATCGTGTTATAGTAGATATCTTATGCGTAGTGACACTCCAAATAGGATCAGTAGCCCTTTTTCTACCCCCTTCAAGCTCTCCTGGTTCGTATAAGTACCTCACAATGACATTACTATGAAGAATTGGTTCTTTGAAATCTTTTTGTGGTTGTACGGGTATTGACTTCTTTTTAATCGCGTTGATAGGTTTCATGTTGATTGTTCTAGTAATCTCGTTATTCAGTGCAGTAACCACAGATGGTAATCTTTTAACCCATTCACGCGATCGCTTTTCTTGAATGAATTCTTTTGCATATTGATATCCAAATAACCGTTCAGCAAGAGTCCGATTAAATCGTTCTACAATGGCCTGATCGCGATGTAGCGCAGTATGCCCTCGTCGTATGGTGACATTATGATGTTTCATTGTAGATAATACTACACCCTGAAATTCCTTGCCAGGATCAACCTGCAATAGATTTGGCCAGTGCAGAGGACCTCGTCGATAAATCCTCTCAAATGCAGAAGCGACTTCAGTGGCTGATTTTGTTTTTAACGGTTCTGCTTCTTTGTATCGACTTGCAATATCAACTACGGTTAAAGCGTATTTGTAACCACGATCATGAGGCAGAAATAATATATCAGCCTGATGAACTTCATTAGGAGCGGTCACATCAAAATGCGAGAATTGAATTTGTTTAGGCGGTGGTAGATAAATTTGCCATAGTGCCTGTTTGGATAACCAATTAGCCGCAGTGGTTTTTTTCACTTTTGCAGCGCTAGCGAGTTTATGGACTGCTGATTTACCCCTCCAGTATCCTCTTGGGGAATAATAAATTGATTCCATATTATTAATTACCGGCACCTAACATCAATTTGCTTTTCATAGCCGATTTTATCAAAAATGAAGCCAATTTTTCTTTGAAGGATTTATCAGGAATAGCATTTAACGCATGAATTAATTTCACATCTGCTAGATGTCTGTGTTGCAGATTGCTGCTTTTATAAGCAACATCATGAAGGTGACAGGCCTTATCAATGGCGTTTATTGGTTCTTCACCGGGGTTGGGTTGATTTTGATTATTGAGTCTGATATCAAGTCTGGTTCCCGGTCCACAGTAGCTATATCCTGGGAGATGCTTTTCTCCGGGGTACTTTGCCCATGGGGTTCCAGGGAGCTTTGCCAATTTGGCTGCGATATCACCTCCTCGTTTTTTTTTAAATCAGATTTCATAGACACAAATCTAAATTTCCTTGTACCACATTGCATGCATTTACCAGAAAGCGCTGATCGGTTATTTTTAGTTGTAACCGTCGTCACATCATCTGTGCCAGTACGCGTTTTGCACTTCACACAATATAGATCCATAATTTATGTATAGAGATATGGATATAATTGATTTTTCAGCGACTAAAAGAAGAGAACCGGTTAAGCATCATGCAGCGCTACCAAACTCTATCCGGATGATTATAATCGGGCCATCTGGATCCGGTAAAACGCAATTGTTGCTCAATTTAATAATGAGATGGATGAAGTGGGATAAGTTGTATTTAATTGCTCCTAGCGTAGATGATCAACGATGTTATGAAGTGCTAAAAGATTTTAACGAGAATGCATCAGAAATTAAGGGTGAGAACGCCATTGAATTTATAACCGATATCGATGAAGCACCGAATATTGATGATATTGATGGAGATATTAACAATTTAGTCGTATACGACGATATAATGTTGGATAAACAAAAAAATCCTGCTAGGATCTTTTCCCGGGGGCGTCACAAAAACACTGACGTGATATATGTCACTCAACGCTACACTCAGGTTCCAAAAGTCATCAGAGATAACTGCAATATTCTTTCTGTATTCAACGGCGTTGATACTCATACTCTTAGAAATATTTGGCAGACATGGTGCTCTGATATGGACTTCAATCAATTTCGAGATTTCTTTAGTCATGCTCAGTCAAAACCACACGGATTCGCAACAATAAATTTGCATGATCCTCGGACACGATATCGTATCGGACTGGATCAAATATTCGGTTAAAATCATTTATTATTTTTTGTTAACCCAGTGATGAAATCACTAAGCAGCAGAGAGGGTGGATGACAACAAGTTGCGACCAAAATTGATTAAAAAATCGTAAAAGTCTCCGTTTTCATTTTTTTAGTTAAAATGAGATTTCGTAGATTTCAACGAAATCCTACGGATCGTTTTAAGGATTCAATCAATTTTTTTTGTCTGAAAACGTTGTAGGATTCGCCCTCTTTTTGGTTAAAATGAGATTATAGGACGGCTCGTTTTAGGATTTCAATCAAATTTTGTCTGAAAACGTTGTAGGATTCACCCTCTCTGCTGCTTCATGTTATGGATCAGTTGGGCTTAGATAAAAGCTTTTTGAAACCCTTTACCCCGCTTGGATTTGGTTAATACTTGGTTTATTGGATGCGCAACATTGGATAGTACGTCACCATACTTTAAAACCGGTTCCCACCATTTTTTTCAGCATGACTTTTGATGAAAAACGGACTTTTTGGTTTTTCATGTTATGGATCAGTTGGGCTTAGATAAAAGCTGTTGAAACCCTTTACCCCGCTTGGATTTGGTTAATACTTGGTTTATTGGATGCGCACCATTGGATAGTACGTCACCATACTTTAAAACCGGTTCCCACCATTTTTTTCAGCATGACTTTTGATGAAAAACGGACTTTTTGGTTTTTCATGTTATGGATCAGTTGGGCTTAGATAAAAGCTTTTTGAAACCCTTTACCCCGCTTGGATTTGGTTAATACTTGGTTTATTGGATGCGCACCATTGGATAGTACGTCACCATACTTTAAAACCGGTTCCCACCATTTTTTTCAGCATGACTTTTGATGAAAAACGGACTTTTTGGTTTTTCATGTTATGGATCAGTTGGGCTTAGATAAAAGCTGTTGAAACCCTTTACCCCGCTTGGATTTGGTTAATACTTGGTTTATTGGATGCGCACTATTGGATAGTACGTCACCATACTTTAAAACCGGTTCCCACCATTTTTTTCAGCATGACTTTTGATGAAAAACGGACTTTTTGGTTTTTCATGTTATGGATCAGTTGGGCTTAGATAAAAGCTTTTTGAAACCCTTTACCCCGCTTGGATTTGGTTAATACTTGGTTTATTGGATGCGCACCATTGGATAGTACGTTACCATACTTTAAAACCGGTTCCCACCATTTTTTTCAGCATGACTTTTGATGAAAAACGGACTTTTTGGTTTTTCATGTTATGGATCAGTTGGGCTTAGATAAAAGCTGTTGAAACCCTTTACCCCGCTTGGATTTGGTTAATACTTGGTTTATTGGATGCGCAACATTGGATAGTACGTCACCATACTTTAAAACCGGTTCCCACCATTTTTTTCAGCATGACTTTTGATGAAAAACGGACTTTTTGGTTTTTCATGTTATGGATCAGTTGGGCTTAGATAAAAGCTTTTTGAAACCCTTTACCCCGCTTGGATTTGGTTAATACTTGGTTTATTGGATGCGCACCATTGGATAGTACGTCACCATACTTTAAAACCGGTTCCCACCATTTTTTTCAGCATGACTTTTGATGAAAAACGGACTTTTTGGTTTTTCATGTTATGGATCAGTTGGGCTTAGATAAAAGCTGTTGAAACCCTTTACCCCGCTTGGATTTGGTTAATACTTGGTTTATTGGATGCGCACCATTGGATAGTACGTCACCATACTTTAAAACCGGTTCCCACCATTTTTTTCAGCATGACTTTTGATGAAAAACGGACTTTTTGGTTTTTCATGTTATGGATCAGTTGGGCTTAGATAAAAGCTTTTTGAAACCCTTTACCCCGCTTGGATTTGGTTAATACTTGGTTTATTGGATGCGCACCATTGGATAGTACGTCACCATACTTTAAAACCGGTTCCCACCATTTTTTTCAGCATGACTTTTGATGAAAAACGGACCTTTTGGTTTTTCATGTTATGGATCAGTTGGGCTTAGATAAAAGCTGTTGAAACCCTTTACCCCGCTTGGATTTGGTTAATACTTGGTTTATTGGATGCGCACCATTGGATAGTACGTCACCATACTTTAAAACCGGTTCCCACCATTTTTTTCAGCATGACTTTTGATGAAAAACGGACTTTTTGGTTTTTCATGTTATGGATCAGTTGGGCTTAGATAAAAGCTTTTTGAAACCCTTTACCCCGCTTGGATTTGGTTAATACTTGGTTTATTGGATGCGCACCATTGGATAGTACGTCACCATACTTTAAAACCGGTTCCCACCATTTTTTTCAGCATGACTTTTGATGAAAAACGGACTTTTTGGTTTTTCATGTTATGGATCAGTTGGGCTTAGATAAAAGCTGTTGAAACCCTTTACCCCGCTTGGATTTGGTTAATACTTGGTTTATTGGATGCGCACCATTGGATAGTACGTCACCATACTTTAAAACCGGTTCCCACCATTTTTTTCAGCATGACTTTTGATGAAAAACGGACTTTTTGGTTTTTCATGTTATGGATCAGTTGGGCTTAGATAAAAGCTTTTGAAACCCTTTACCCCGCTTGGATTTGGTTAATACTTGGTTTATTGGATGCGCACCATTGGATAGTACGTCACCATACTTTAAAACCGGTTCCCACCATTTTTTTCAGCATGACTTTTGATGAAAAACGGACTTTTTGGTTTTTCATGTTATGGATCAGTTGGGATTAGATAAAAGCTTTTTGAAACCCTTTACCCCGCTTGGATTTGGTTAATACTTGGTTTATTGGATGCGCACCATTGGATAGTACGTCACCATACTTTAAAACCGGTTCCCACCATTTTTTTCAGCATGACTTTTGATGAAAAACGGACTTTTTGGTTTTTCATGTTATGGATCAGTTGGGCTTAGATAAAAGCTGTTGAAACCCTTTACCCCGCTTGGATTTGGTTAATACTTGGTTTATTGGATGCGCACCATTGGATAGTACGTCACCATACTTTAAAACCGGTTCCCACCATTTTTTTCAGCATGACTTTTGATGAAAAACGGACTTTTTGGTTTTTCATGTTATGGATCAGTTGGGCTTAGATAAAAGCTTTTTGAAACCCTTTACCCCGCTTGGATTTGGTTAATACTTGGTTTATTGGATGCGCACCATTGGATAGTACGTCACCATACTTTAAAACCGGTTCCCACCATTTTTTTGAGCATGACTTTTGATGAAAAACGGACTTTTTGGTTTTTCATGTTATGGATCAGTTGGGCTTAGATAAAAGCTGTTGAAACCCTTTACCCCGCTTGGATTTGGTTAATACTTGGTTTATTGGATGCGCACCATTGGATAGTACGTCACCATACTTTAAAACCGGTTCCCACCATTTTTTTCAGCATGACTTTTGATGAAAAACGGACTTTTTGGTTTTTCATGTTATGGATCAGTTGGGCTTAGATAAAAGCTTTTTGAAACCCTTTACCCCGCTTGGATTTGGTTAATACTTGGTTTATTGGATGCGCACCATTGGATAGTACGTCACCATACTTTAAAACCGGTTCCCACCATTTTTTTCAGCATGACTTTTGATGAAAAACGGACTTTTTGGTTTTTCATGTTATGGATCAGTTGGGCTTAGATAAAAGCTGTTGAAACCCTTTACCCCGCTTGGATTTGGTTAATACTTGGTTTATTGGATGCGCACCATTGGATAGTACGTCACCATACTTTAAAACCGGTTCCCACCATTTTTTTCAGCATGACTTTTGATGAAAAACGGACTTTTTGGTTTTTCATGTTATGGATCAGTTGGGCTTAGATAAAAGCTTTTTGAAACCCTTTACCCCGCTTGGATTTGGTTAATACTTGGTTTATTGGATGCGCACCATTGGATAGTACGTCACCATACTTTAAAACCGGTTCCCACCATTTTTTTCAGCATGACTTTTGATGAAAAACGGACTTTTTGGTTTTTCATGTTATGGATCAGTTGGGCTTAGATAAAAGCTGTTGAAACCCTTTACCCCGCTTGGATTTGGTTAATACTTGGTTTATTGGATGCGCACCATTGGATAGTACGTCACCATACTTTAAAACCGGTTCCCACCATTTTTTTCAGCATGACTTTTGATGAAAAACGGACTTTTTGGTTTTTCATGTTATGGATCAGTTGGGCTTAGATAAAAGCTTTTTGAAACCCTTTACCCCGCTTGGATTTGGTTAATACTTGGTTTATTGGATGCGCACCATTGGATAGTACGTCACCATACTTTAAAACCGGTTCCCACCATTTTTTTCAGCATGACTTTTGATGAAAAACGGACTTTTTGGTTTTTCATGTTATGGATCAGTTGGGCTTAGATAAAAGCTGTTGAAACCCTTTACCCCGCTTGGATTTGGTTAATACTTGGTTTATTGGATGCGCACCATTGGATAGTACGTCACCATACTTTAAAACCGGTTCCCACCATTTTTTTCAGCATGACTTTTGATGAAAAACGGACTTTTTGGTTTTTCATGTTATGGATCAGTTGGGCTTAGATAAAAGCTTTTTGAAACCCTTTACCCCGCTTGGATTTGGTTAATACTTGGTTTATTGGATGCGCACCATTGGATAGTACGTCACCATACTTTAAAACCGGTTCCCACCATTTTTTTCAGCATGACTTTTGATGAAAAACGGACTTTTTGGTTTTTCATGTGATGGATCAGTTGGGCTTAGATAAAAGCTGTTGAAACCCTTTACCCCGCTTGGATTTGGTTAATACTTGGTTTATTGGATGCGCACCATTGGATAGTACGTCACCATACTTTAAAACCGGTTCCCACCATTTTTTTCAGCATGACTTTTGATGAAAAACGGACTTTTTGGTTTTTCATGTTATGGATCAGTTGGGCTTAGATAAAAGCTTTTTGAAACCCTTTACCCCGCTTGGATTTGGTTAATACTTGGTTTATTGGATGCGCACCATTGGATAGTACGTCACCATACTTTAAAACCGGTTCCCACCATTTTTTTCAGCATGACTTTTGATGAAAAACGGACTTTTTGGTTTTTCATGTTATGGATCAGTTGGGCTTAGATAAAAGCTGTTGAAACCCTTTACCCCGCTTGGATTTGGTTAATACTTGGTTTATTGGATGCGCACCATTGGATAGTACGTCACCATACTTTAAAACCGGTTCCCACCATTTTTTTCAGCATGACTTTTGATGAAAAACGGACTTTTTGGTTTTTCATGTTATGGATCAGTTGGGCTTAGATAAAAGCTTTTTGAAACCCTTTACCCCGCTTGGATTTGGTTAATACTTGGTTTATTGGATGCGCACCATTGGATAGTACGTCACCATACTTTAAAACCGGTTCCCACCATTTTTTTCAGCATGACTTTTGATGAAAAACGGACTTTTTGGTTTTTCATGTTATGGATCAGTTGGGCTTAGATAAAAGCTGTTGAAACCCTTTACCCCGCTTGGATTTGGTTAATACTTGGTTTATTGGATGCGCACCATTGGATAGTACGTCACCATACTTTAAAACCGGTTCCCACCATTTTTTTCAGCATGACTTTTGATGAAAAACGGACTTTTTGGTTTTTCATGTTATGGATCAGTTGGGCTTAGATAAAAGCTTTTTGAAACCCTTTACCCCGCTTGGATTTGGTTAATACTTGGTTTATTGGATGCGCACCATTGGATAGTACGTCACCATACTTTAAAACCGGTTCCCACCATTTTTTTCAGCATGACTTTTGATGAAAAACGGACTTTTTGGTTTTTCATGTTATGGATCAGTTGGGCTTAGATAAAAGCTGTTGAAACCCTTTACCCCGCTTGGATTTGGTTAATACTTGGTTTATTGGATGCGCACCATTGGATAGTACGTCACCATACTTTAAAACCGGTTCCCACCATTTTTTTCAGCATGACTTTTGATGAAAAACGGACTTTTTGGTTTTTCATGTTATGGATCAGTTGGGCTTAGATAAAAGCTTTTTGAAACCCTTTACCCCGCTTGGATTTGGTTAATACTTGGTTTATTGGATGCGCACCATTGGATAGTACGTCACCATACTTTAAAACCGGTTCCCACCATTTTTTTCAGCATGACTTTTGATGAAAAACGGACTTTTTGGTTTTTCATGTTATGGATCAGTTGGGCTTAGATAAAAGCTGTTGAAACCCTTTACCCCGCTTGGATTTGGTTAATACTTGGTTTATTGGATGCGCACCATTGGATAGTACGTCACCATACTTTAAAACCGGTTCCCACCATTTTTTTCAGCATGACTTTTGATGAAAAACGGACTTTTTGGTTTTTCATGTTATGGATCAGTTGGGCTTAGATAAAAGCTTTTTGAAACCCTTTACCCCGCTTGGATTTGGTTAATACTTGGTTTATTGGATGCGCACCATTGGATAGTACGTCACCATACTTTAAAACCGGTTCCCACCATTTTTTTCAGCATGACTTTTGATGAAAAACGGACTTTTTGGTTTTTCATGTTATGGATCAGTTGGGCTTAGATAAAAGCTGTTGAAACCCTTTACCCCGCTTGGATTTGGTTAATACTTGGTTTATTGGATGCGCACCATTGGATAGTACGTCACCATACTTTAAAACCGGTTCCCACCATTTTTTTCAGCATGACTTTTGATGAAAAACGGACTTTTTGGTTTTTCATGTTATGGATCAGTTGGGCTTAGATAAAAGCTTTTTGAAACCCTTTACCCCCGCTTGGATTTGGTTAATACTTGGTTTATTGGATGCGCACCATTGGATAGTACGTCACCATACTTTAAAACCGGTTCCCACCATTTTTTTCAGCATGACTTTTGATGAAAAACGGACTTTTTGGTTTTTCATGTTATGGATCAGTTGGGCTTAGATAAAAGCTTTTTGAAACCCTTTACCCCGCTTGGATTTGGTTAATACTTGGTTTATTGGATGCGCACCATTGGATAGTACGTCACCATACTTTAAAACCGGTTCCCACCATTTTTTTCAGCATGACTTTTGATGAAAAACGGACTTTTTGGTTTTTCATGTTATGGATCAGTTGGGCTTAGATAAAAGCTGTTGAAACCCTTTACCCCGCTTGGATTTGGTTAATACTTGGTTTATTGGATGCGCACTATTGGATAGTACGTCACCATACTTTAAAACCGGTTCCCACCATTTTTTTCAGCATAACTTTTGATGAAAAACGGACTTTTTGGTTTTTCATGTTATGGATCAGTTGGGCTTAGATAAAAGCTTTTTGAAACCCTTTACCCCGCTTGGATTTGGTTAATACTTGGTTTATTGGATGCGCACCATTGGATAGTACGTCACCATACTTTAAAACCGGTTCCCACCATTTTTTTCAGCATGACTTTTGATGAAAAACGGACTTTTTGGTTTTTCATGTTATGGATCAGTTGGGCTTAGATAAAAGCTGTTGAAACCCTTTACCCCGCTTGGATTTGGTTAATACTTGGTTTATTGGATGCGCACCATTGGATAGTACGTCACCATACTTTAAAACCGGTTCCCACCATTTTTTTCAACATGACTTTTGATGAAAAACGGACTTTTTGGTTTTTCATGTTATGGATCAGTTGGGCTTAGATAAAAGCTTTTTGAAACCCTTTACCCCGCTTGGATTTGGTTAATACTTGGTTTATTGGATGCGCACCATTGGATAGTACGTCACCATACTTTAAAACCGGTTCCCACCATTTTTTTCAGCATGACTTTTGATGAAAAACGGACTTTTTGGTTTTTCATGTTATGGATCAGTTGGGCTTAGATAAAAGCTGTTGAAACCCTTTACCCCGCTTGGATTTGGTTAATACTTGGTTTATTGGATGCGCACTATTGGATAGTACGTCACCATACTTTAAAACCGGTTCCCACCATTTTTTTCAGCATAACTTTTGATGAAAAACGGACTTTTTGGTTTTTCATGTTATGGATCAGTTGGGCTTAGATAAAAGCTTTTTGAAACCCTTTACCCCGCTTGGATTTGGTTAATACTTGGTTTATTGGATGCGCACCATTGGATAGTACGTCACCATACTTTAAAACCGGTTCCCACCATTTTTTTCAGCATGACTTTTGATGAAAAACGGACTTTTTGGTTTTTCATGTTATGGATCAGTTGGGCTTAGATAAAAGCTGTTGAAACCCTTTACCCCGCTTGGATTTGGTTAATACTTGGTTTATTGGATGCGCACCATTGGATAGTACGTCACCATACTTTAAAACCGGTTCCCACCATTTTTTTCAGCATGACTTTTGATGAAAAACGGACTTTTTGGTTTTTCATGTTATGGATCAGTTGGGCTTAGATAAAAGCTTTTTGAAACCCTTTACCCCTCTTGGATTTGGTTAATACTTGGTTTATTGGATGCGCACCATTGGATAGTACGTCACCATACTTTAAAACCGGTTCCCACCATTTTTTTCAGCATGACTTTTGATGAAAAACGGACTTTTTGGTTTTTCATGTTATGGATCAGTTGGGCTTAGATAAAAGCTGTTGAAACCCTTTACCCCGCTTGGATTTGGTTAATACTTGGTTTATTGGATGCGCACCATTGGATAGTACGTCACCATACTTTAAAACCGGTTCCCACCATTTTTTTCAGCATGACTTTTGATGAAAAACGGACTTTTTGGTTTTTCATGTTATGGATCAGTTGGGCTTAGATAAAAGCTTTTTGAAACCCTTTACCCCGCTTGGATTTGGTTAATACTTGGTTTATTGGATGCGCACCATTGGATAGTACGTCACCATACTTTAAAACCGGTTCCCACCATTTTTTTCAGCATGACTTTTGATGAAAAACGGACTTTTTGGTTTTTCATGTTATGGATCAGTTGGGCTTAGATAAAAGCTGTTGAAACCCTTTACCCCGCTTGGATTTGGTTAATACTTGGTTTATTGGATGCGCACCATTGGATAGTACGTCACCATACTTTAAAACCGGTTCCCACCATTTTTTTCAGCATGACTTTTGATGAAAAACGGACTTTTTGGTTTTTCATGTTATGGATCAGTTGGGCTTAGATAAAAGCTTTTTGAAACCCTTTACCCCGCTTGGATTTGGTTAATACTTGGTTTATTGGATGCGCACCATTGGATAGTACGTCACCATACTTTAAAACCGGTTCCCACCATTTTTTTCAGCATGACTTTTGATGAAAAACGGACTTTTTGGTTTTTCATGTTATGGATCAGTTGGGCTTAGATAAAAGCTGTTGAAACCCTTTACCCCGCTTGGATTTGGTTAATACTTGGTTTATTGGATGCGCACCATTGGATAGTACGTCACCATACTTTAAAACCGGTTCCCACCATTTTTTTCAGCATGACTTTTGATGAAAAACGGACTTTTTGGTTTTTCATGTTATGGATCAGTTGGGCTTAGATAAAAGCTTTTTGAAACCCTTTACCCCGCTTGGATTTGGTTAATACTTGGTTTATTGGATGCGCACCATTGGATAGTACGTCACCATACTTTAAAACCGGTTCCCACCATTTTTTTCAGCATGACTTTTGATGAAAAACGGACTTTTTGGTTTTTCATGTTATGGATCAGTTGGGCTTAGATAAAAGCTGTTGAAACCCTTTACCCCGCTTGGATTTGGTTAATACTTGGTTTATTGGATGCGCACCATTGGATAGTACGTCACCATACTTTAAAACCGGTTCCCACCATTTTTTTCAGCATGACTTTTGATGAAAAACGGACTTTTTGGTTTTTCATGTTATGGATCAGTTGGGCTTAGATAAAAGCTTTTTGAAACCCTTTACCCCGCTTGGATTTGGTTAATACTTGGTTTATTGGATGCGCACCATTGGATAGTACGTCACCATACTTTAAAACCGGTTCCCACCATTTTTTTCAGCATGACTTTTGATGAAAAACGGACTTTTTGGTTTTTCATGTTATGGATCAGTTGGGCTTAGATAAAAGCTGTTGAAACCCTTTACCCCGCTTGGATTTGGTTAATACTTGGTTTATTGGATGCGCACCATTGGATAGTACGTCACCATACTTTAAAACCGGTTCCCACCATTTTTTTCAGCATGACTTTTGATGAAAAACGGACTTTTTGGTTTTTCATGTTATGGATCAGTTGGGCTTAGATAAAAGCTTTTTGAAACCCTTTACCCCGCTTGGATTTGGTTAATACTTGGTTTATTGGATGCGCACCATTGGATAGTACGTCACCATACTTTAAAACCGGTTCCCACCATTTTTTTCAGCATGACTTTTGATGAAAAACGGACTTTTTGGTTTTTCATGTTATGGATCAGTTGGGCTTAGATAAAAGCTGTTGAAACCCTTTACCCCGCTTGGATTTGGTTAATACTTGGTTTATTGGATGCGCACCATTGGATAGTACGTCACCATACTTTAAAACCGGTTCCCACCATTTTTTTCAGCATGACTTTTGATGAAAAACGGACTTTTTGGTTTTTCATGTTATGGATCAGTTGGGCTTAGATAAAAGCTTTTTGAAACCCTTTACCCCGCTTGGATTTGGTTAATACTTGGTTTATTGGATGCGCACCATTGGATAGTACGTCACCATACTTTAAAACCGGTTCCCACCATTTTTTTCAGCATGACTTTTGATGAAAAACGGACTTTTTGGTTTTTCATGTTATGGATCAGTTGGGCTTAGATAAAAGCTGTTGAAACCCTTTACCCCGCTTGGATTTGGTTAATACTTGGTTTATTGGATGCGCACCATTGGATAGTACGTCACCATACTTTAAAACCGGTTCCCACCATTTTTTTCAGCATGACTTTTGATGAAAAACGGACTTTTTGGTTTTTCATGTTATGGATCAGTTGGGCTTAGATAAAAGCTTTTTGAAACCCTTTACCCCGCTTGGATTTGGTTAATACTTGGTTTATTGGATGCGCACCATTGGATAGTACGTCACCATACTTTAAAACCGGTTCCCACCATTTTTTTCAGCATGACTTTTGATGAAAAACGGACTTTTTGGTTTTTCATGTTATGGATCAGTTGGGCTTAGATAAAAGCTGTTGAAACCCTTTACCCCGCTTGGATTTGGTTAATACTTGGTTTATTGGATGCGCACCATTGGATAGTACGTCACCATACTTTAAAACCGGTTCCCACCATTTTTTTCAGCATGACTTTTGATGAAAAACGGACTTTTTGGTTTTTCATGTTATGGATCAGTTGGGCTTAGATAAAAGCTTTTTGAAACCCTTTACCCCGCTTGGATTTGGTTAATACTTGGTTTATTGGATGCGCACCATTGGATAGTACGTCACCATACTTTAAAACCGGTTCCCACCATTTTTTTCAGCATGACTTTTGATGAAAAACGGACTTTTTGGTTTTTCATGTTATGGATCAGTTGGGCTTAGATAAAAGCTGTTGAAACCCTTTACCCCGCTTGGATTTGGTTAATACTTGGTTTATTGGATGCGCACCATTGGATAGTACGTCACCATACTTTAAAACCGGTTCCCACCATTTTTTTCAGCATGACTTTTGATGAAAAACGGACTTTTTGGTTTTTCATGTTATGGATCAGTTGGGCTTAGATAAAAGCTTTTTGAAACCCTTTACCCCGCTTGGATTTGGTTAATACTTGGTTTATTGGATGCGCACCATTGGATAGTACGTCACCATACTTTAAAACCGGTTCCCACCATTTTTTTCAGCATGACTTTTGATGAAAAACGGACTTTTTGGTTTTTCATGTTATGGATCAGTTGGGCTTAGATAAAAGCTGTTGAAACCCTTTACCCCGCTTGGATTTGGTTAATACTTGGTTTATTGGATGCGCACCATTGGATAGTACGTCACCATACTTTAAAACCGGTTCCCACCATTTTTTTCAGCATGACTTTTGATGAAAAACGGACTTTTTGGTTTTTCATGTTATGGATCAGTTGGGCTTAGATAAAAGCTTTTTGAAACCCTTTACCCCGCTTGGATTTGGTTAATACTTGGTTTATTGGATGCGCACCATTGGATAGTACGTCACCATACTTTAAAACCGGTTCCCACCATTTTTTTCAGCATGACTTTTGATGAAAAACGGACTTTTTGGTTTTTCATGTTATGGATCAGTTGGGCTTAGATAAAAGCTGTTGAAACCCTTTACCCCGCTTGGATTTGGTTAATACTTGGTTTATTGGATGCGCACCATTGGATAGTACGTCACCATACTTTAAAACCGGTTCCCACCATTTTTTTCAGCATGACTTTTGATGAAAAACGGACTTTTTGGTTTTTCATGTTATGGATCAGTTGGGCTTAGATAAAAGCTTTTTGAAACCCTTTACCCCGCTTGGATTTGGTTAATACTTGGTTTATTGGATGCGCACCATTGGATAGTACGTCACCATACTTTAAAACCGGTTCCCACCATTTTTTTCAGCATGACTTTTGATGAAAAACGGACTTTTTGGTTTTTCATGTTATGGATCAGTTGGGCTTAGATAAAAGCTGTTGAAACCCTTTACCCCGCTTGGATTTGGTTAATACTTGGTTTATTGGATGCGCACCATTGGATAGTACGTCACCATACTTTAAAACCGGTTCCCACCATTTTTTTCAGCATGACTTTTGATGAAAAACGGACTTTTTGGTTTTTCATGTTATGGATCAGTTGGGCTTAGATAAAAGCTTTTTGAAACCCTTTACCCCGCTTGGATTTGGTTAATACTTGGTTTATTGGATGCGCACCATTGGATAGTACGTCACCATACTTTAAAACCGGTTCCCACCATTTTTTTCAGCATGACTTTTGATGAAAAACGGACTTTTTGGTTTTTCATGTTATGGATCAGTTGGGCTTAGATAAAAGCTGTTGAAACCCTTTACCCCGCTTGGATTTGGTTAATACTTGGTTTATTGGATGCGCACCATTGGATAGTACGTCACCATACTTTAAAACCGGTTCCCACCATTTTTTTCAGCATGACTTTTGATGAAAAACGGACTTTTTGGTTTTTCATGTTATGGATCAGTTGGGCTTAGATAAAAGCTTTTTGAAACCCTTTACCCCGCTTGGATTTGGTTAATACTTGGTTTATTGGATGCGCACCATTGGATAGTACGTCACCATACTTTAAAACCGGTTCCCACCATTTTTTTCAGCATGACTTTTGATGAAAAACGGACTTTTTGGTTTTTCATGTTATGGATCAGTTGGGCTTAGATAAAAGCTGTTGAAACCCTTTACCCCGCTTGGATTTGGTTAATACTTGGTTTATTGGATGCGCACCATTGGATAGTACGTCACCATACTTTAAAACCGGTTCCCACCATTTTTTTCAGCATGACTTTTGATGAAAAACGGACTTTTTGGTTTTTCATGTTATGGATCAGTTGGGCTTAGATAAAAGCTTTTTGAAACCCTTTACCCCGCTTGGATTTGGTTAATACTTGGTTTATTGGATGCGCACCATTGGATAGTACGTCACCATACTTTAAAACCGGTTCCCACCATTTTTTTCAGCATGACTTTTGATGAAAAACGGACTTTTTGGTTTTTCATGTTATGGATCAGTTGGGCTTAGATAAAAGCTGTTGAAACCCTTTACCCCGCTTGGATTTGGTTAATACTTGGTTTATTGGATGCGCACCATTGGATAGTACGTCACCATACTTTAAAACCGGTTCCCACCATTTTTTTCAGCATGACTTTTGATGAAAAACGGACTTTTTGGTTTTTCATGTTATGGATCAGTTGGGCTTAGATAAAAGCTTTTTGAAACCCTTTACCCCGCTTGGATTTGGTTAATACTTGGTTTATTGGATGCGCACCATTGGATAGTACGTCACCATACTTTAAAACCGGTTCCCACCATTTTTTTCAGCATGACTTTTGATGAAAAACGGACTTTTTGGTTTTTCATGTTATGGATCAGTTGGGCTTAGATAAAAGCTGTTGAAACCCTTTACCCCGCTTGGATTTGGTTAATACTTGGTTTATTGGATGCGCACCATTGGATAGTACGTCACCATACTTTAAAACCGGTTCCCACCATTTTTTTCAGCATGACTTTTGATGAAAAACGGACTTTTTGGTTTTTCATGTTATGGATCAGTTGGGCTTAGATAAAAGCTTTTTGAAACCCTTTACCCCGCTTGGATTTGGTTAATACTTGGTTTATTGGATGCGCACCATTGGATAGTACGTCACCATACTTTAAAACCGGTTCCCACCATTTTTTTCAGCATGACTTTTGATGAAAAACGGACTTTTTGGTTTTTCATGTTATGGATCAGTTGGGCTTAGATAAAAGCTGTTGAAACCCTTTACCCCGCTTGGATTTGGTTAATACTTGGTTTATTGGATGCGCACCATTGGATAGTACGTCACCATACTTTAAAACCGGTTCCCACCATTTTTTTCAGCATGACTTTTGATGAAAAACGGACTTTTTGGTTTTTCATGTTATGGATCAGTTGGGCTTAGATAAAAGCTTTTTGAAACCCTTTACCCCGCTTGGATTTGGTTAATACTTGGTTTATTGGATGCGCACCATTGGATAGTACGTCACCATACTTTAAAACCGGTTCCCACCATTTTTTTCAGCATGACTTTTGATGAAAAACGGACTTTTTGGTTTTTCATGTTATGGATCAGTTGGGCTTAGATAAAAGCTGTTGAAACCCTTTACCCCGCTTGGATTTGGTTAATACTTGGTTTATTGGATGCGCACCATTGGATAGTACGTCACCATACTTTAAAACCGGTTCCCACCATTTTTTTCAGCATGACTTTTGATGAAAAACGGACTTTTTGGTTTTTCATGTTATGGATCAGTTGGGCTTAGATAAAAGCTTTTTGAAACCCTTTACCCCGCTTGGATTTGGTTAATACTTGGTTTATTGGATGCGCACCATTGGATAGTACGTCACCATACTTTAAAACCGGTTCCCACCATTTTTTTCAGCATGACTTTTGATGAAAAACGGACTTTTTGGTTTTTCATGTTATGGATCAGTTGGGCTTAGATAAAAGCTGTTGAAACCCTTTACCCCGCTTGGATTTGGTTAATACTTGGTTTATTGGATGCGCACCATTGGATAGTACGTCACCATACTTTAAAACCGGTTCCCACCATTTTTTTCAGCATGACTTTTGATGAAAAACGGACTTTTTGGTTTTTCATGTTATGGATCAGTTGGGCTTAGATAAAAGCTTTTTGAAACCCTTTACCCCGCTTGGATTTGGTTAATACTTGGTTTATTGGATGCGCACCATTGGATAGTACGTCACCATACTTTAAAACCGGTTCCCACCATTTTTTTCAGCATGACTTTTGATGAAAAACGGACTTTTTGGTTTTTCATGTTATGGATCAGTTGGGCTTAGATAAAAGCTGTTGAAACCCTTTACCCCGCTTGGATTTGGTTAATACTTGGTTTATTGGATGCGCACCATTGGATAGTACGTCACCATACTTTAAAACCGGTTCCCACCATTTTTTTCAGCATGACTTTTGATGAAAAACGGACTTTTTGGTTTTTCATGTTATGGATCAGTTGGGCTTAGATAAAAGCTTTTTGAAACCCTTTACCCCGCTTGGATTTGGTTAATACTTGGTTTATTGGATGCGCACCATTGGATAGTACGTCACCATACTTTAAAACCGGTTCCCACCATTTTTTTCAGCATGACTTTTGATGAAAAACGGACTTTTTGGTTTTTCATGTTATGGATCAGTTGGGCTTAGATAAAAGCTGTTGAAACCCTTTACCCCGCTTGGATTTGGTTAATACTTGGTTTATTGGATGCGCACCATTGGATAGTACGTCACCATACTTTAAAACCGGTTCCCACCATTTTTTTCAGCATGACTTTTGATGAAAAACGGACTTTTTGGTTTTTCATGTTATGGATCAGTTGGGCTTAGATAAAAGCTTTTTGAAACCCTTTACCCCGCTTGGATTTGGTTAATACTTGGTTTATTGGATGCGCACCATTGGATAGTACGTCACCATACTTTAAAACCGGTTCCCACCATTTTTTTCAGCATGACTTTTGATGAAAAACGGACTTTTTGGTTTTTCATGTTATGGATCAGTTGGGCTTAGATAAAAGCTGTTGAAACCCTTTACCCCGCTTGGATTTGGTTAATACTTGGTTTATTGGATGCGCACCATTGGATAGTACGTCACCATACTTTAAAACCGGTTCCCACCATTTTTTTCAGCATGACTTTTGATGAAAAACGGACTTTTTGGTTTTTCATGTTATGGATCAGTTGGGCTTAGATAAAAGCTTTTTGAAACCCTTTACCCCGCTTGGATTTGGTTAATACTTGGTTTATTGGATGCGCACCATTGGATAGTACGTCACCATACTTTAAAACCGGTTCCCACCATTTTTTTCAGCATGACTTTTGATGAAAAACGGACTTTTTGGTTTTTCATGTTATGGATCAGTTGGGCTTAGATAAAAGCTGTTGAAACCCTTTACCCCGCTTGGATTTGGTTAATACTTAGTTTATTGGATG
>JARLTB010000649.1:0-28807 GCA_030141615.1 Unio pictorum
CCTGGTTCTTTCCCTTTGAATAGATCATTTTCAACACTACATTATGACACCGCATCCTCATCGGACATGAAATAGGAGAGACGGGTATCGAGACTGCCGGCACTCGGACTGAGTAACCGGCAGGCAGATGTGTATATATTGAATGGATACGAATGACTCAATAGTATAACAGATAAGAATAAGGATCATATCAGAACCGCCTGTACTCTCACTTTTTTGCTCCTGGGCAAGCCTTTGTTTTTCTTGCCCTTGGCAACCCCCTTCTGATCTTGAACAAACATTTGATAAGCAACACTTGTAAGACACCCGATTCCACGAATAGTCGTATACACGCATGGCAACAATATGTTCTGGGATTAAATGGTTCAAAGTCTCTGCTGTGCAAGAATCGGATGGTCCAAAGCTTCCTTTTTTCGCCAAATCATCGAGAATACGCCGAATATCGGGTTATTCCACGCAGTATTGAATGCCTCCTGATCAACTTCGCCCTTTCAAGACTCTTACAACAAAGTTTCTCATCTCCAAAAAGTTTGCCGAGTCCCTTGAAACAGCCCCTTTTGATCAAACGATCACGAGTACCGTGGCAATTGTAACGTGCTCTGCGCATCAAGATGAATGGAATGCTCGTACCACAAACAGCGTCATGAACATCATTTGCCGACTAATCAGGACAAGCATGGCGCAGACGCGAAACCCGGCCTGCCTCGACCAGAGCCTCCGTTTTACACAACGGTCTCACCAATGTCTTTTAGCAAGCCTCACCTGCCATCGGCCCCCGATCAAACGAATTGCAAGTATTGTTAAAGGAATCTCCCCGCAACATCTAGACATGAGCTCAAAAGCACTGAAAGGCCCCGTCTGCGGGTTGTGCTGTCCATAGGCAATGACAACACGGTGCTGTCCATGGCAATGACAACACGTTCATGGGCTGTAACAAGTGCATTCAATGATGCAAATCACAATAAGACGCATCGGCTATTTGAGTAAAGTACACTTCAGTAAATAAAAGAATGTTCTAGTACGCGCTCCCTTTATTTGTAATAGTCTAGAATCGATACTGTATCGTGGCACGTTGCAATGCTCATCAGGCACAAAATAATAGGAGGACGATGAGGTCCGCGCCACTCCCGACTCGACTCGACACGACATTTCTTCATGACTCTTGTTTATTTTATTTTTCTATTCCTATTCCTATTTATACATTATCAATCTATCTTGAATGGAGTTTATCCAATTCTTGATGCGACATGCTGAACGAAATTGAATAGAGTGAAATGTTCATGTGTCATGCTATACTACTGTGCTGTGTTCGACTAGACTAAATTAGGATGAAGGTAGGCTTGGACGGCATGGCACAATATGTTGAACTATGCAAGTTAGGTCATATATACCTTGTTGGGATCGCTTTGAGAATGATATATTGCTAGAATGTAGACAAGGCTCTGTTTCTTGTCGGCTGCTTGTCACTCGGATCTATCGGTAGGAGCCATGCTTGGTACTGAGGCCCACCAACACACTGTAGAGCCCCCAATAACTTCATAGTATACTATAATGTATTCATGTTGCATGATATATTAATAAATATTATCCAAGGAACAGCTGAGGAACAGCTTTCGACCATTTCCACCTGACACATAATGTTTGGTATCGCAGTAGTTATCCTCTATGGCGCCTAAAAAGAAAATAAGAATACCCATGGCTGGGACAAGGAGTCGACCCACTTTCATAAAGCAACCCCAAGGCTCGATAGTACTTCAAAATGCATCTTGTTTCATTTCTGGTAAAGGAAGAAATGAAACAAAGTTCATAGTCTTGGCAAAGAGGAGAGTCGGTCGGCTCGCTCAGTAAATGGCCATACAGCTTCTTCTTCAATTCAGAGGACCAAATTCGGGTATCTGTATAGGAAAAGGCGCCAATGACCGTGGAGCCAGGCTGGAAAAGAACAAAGGTTTAGAGTCATCCTCACCACCATCCTCTTGCCGGCCCATTGCAAAACAGCAGATTACCTTGACCAAAGAGGGAGAGTCGAAATATTTGCAGAGAGTCGCAATGACCGGCATATCCTTGGCAGAGAGAGGTTTAGAATTTGGGCCAAAGTATTCAAAGGATGCATACAAGGCGTTGACTTGATCCACAACAAGTAGCACGGGAAGAGAGCTAAGGAAAAACAATAGGAATAAAAGCAGTGGCTAGATGCCATGGTTACCATGAAATGGAAAACAAGTAGCTAATAATTTGAGTGAAATAAGGAACTGCCACGAGCAAGTCTGCAATAGCATGCTCCATAGCCGACGCCAATGAAAGCGTTTTCTCTACGCCAAGGTGCGAAAATCTCAGCTCCGTCTATTGGGGTACCGCATTAGACAGGCGAACAAGGAAGCGCCCCACGGAGGCAAATGCATTACCTGATGCATGACCCCGCCTTGCTCAAAATGAAAGGTATTCATCGCCAACATGCCTTTCAGCATATATTGGGCAAGTTCGGGCTGGATGAAAGCAAAATTTGGCTCATCCTCCTTTGCACTAGGATAAAGATCGGTGGTACGATAGTAAGGAAAGCGACCCAAGGTGAATTGATGCGCTAAGAACGAAATCCGAGCATATGTAGGAGAACAAGGCTAGAAAGTCATAGAGCTCCAAGCCGCTCCTACCATCTGGAACATAGATGATGAATTTCGAGCGGTCTTCAAACACCAAATTGACCAGCTGAAGCAATAGGCACGATTTGCCCACTCCAGCTGGCCCATCTATGCGTATACAAAAGTATTCAGTTCGGTCTGCCTTTCTACCTCGCTTTCTTCCCCTACCGAGATATATAACTCTCTTGGCGTGATCATCGGCCTGTGTGATCCGCTGAAAAAGCTTGGCGGTTTCATCGCGAACAAGAAGGTTCTTTTGATCAAAAAGCTTGAACTAGGCATAGACATGCCGTAGTAGGCCAAGCCCTTAAGACACTATAATAGCTTACCTCCTTGAAAATCTGTTTCGGATATTCGTAGGACTTCATTTTGTCTTGGAACTTTGGTGAAAGAGAAAACAATGTCGGGCAAGTTCGCTGTTCACTTAGCAAGGTCTGGTACGGCAAAAATATTGGCGCATGTCAGTATTGTCCGCAGATGGGCCAGTGCCATGACAATTCTCCTTACCGGGCTAAAGGCCTGGCATTCATAGATGGGTATCTTCTGAGTAGACAGTATGGAAGAAGGCGTTGGCATTTTGTCTTTTTCCTTTTCCTACGGTACATGTATGCAGAAGAGAGTTGGAGAATGCTAAGACATAGCAAACTATGTCATGTTATATAGATGGCCTACAGATGGGGCTGAAGGGGTCGAGAAGACTTTGCCTTGGCTTTTCGTAGAGCTCGACAATACTTTTTTGGCATAGGCTATGCAATAGTGAGTACACAGGGTGAACATGATTGTGCCACGCTACGATACCTCGAGTAATAAAGTCCAATGAAAATGAGACGTGTTGAAATGGTCGTGTAGTGCCAGAGAGGTGCCGTAGCATTGTAGCGAGATAATGGCTGTAAGCCGTTGTAACTATGAAAGACCAAGCAGCACAGACAATGAGCAAATGAATCAAACAAGTGTCCCAAGCCAAGAAGACGAGACAAATTAAAATAGAAATGAAACGCCATGCTCAAGGAAAAGTCGGCAGACGACGGAAAGCGACAGGAAAAAAAGGGTTAGGGCTTCCTTTTATTGTCTGTCATCCGCGCCGGTGGGTGAGCTGACGCCATGTACATTCACTCGCTCTCTTTCCATTACAATGGAAAGTAGTTTATTCTTGAAGACTGCATACCCTCGCTTCATTCTGATCTTTTTCATTGTAGACTCGGCTGTTGGATCAATATCACTGACAGATCTTTGTCTTTTGTGGCCTTTGCCTCTTCGCTGCTGTCTTTTAGACTTTCATATTTCTCATGGGAGTCAGGGCGCTGCATTCCATGCCCCCAATCGTTTTGTTATGGCTGCTTCGCTAAAGGTAACGGTAGGCTGGCTGCTTGAACAAAAAGGCAATGGCGGTAGAAACTGTACTATGAGCCAACTTGAATACCAGGCTGCTGTAAAGTCCAGTGAGCCCATCTTGCTGAATGATATGCATGACTTTGATAGGCCCGCCTGGTTTGACGGGTCCTAAGAATGAACCCGTCACGCTCTATATCATCTCATTGGCCTGGGCCAAATACCCATGTCCGTAATGAATTGAAGGCTTCTCGATCGTCATGAGAGGAAAATACACGTCAGTGGTGATTTGGACGATATTTTCTCGTATTCTTGCACCAAATGCCCTCAGTCCTTGATCACATTGAGAGAATAGGTTAGCAACGTGGCGGCCACTTTGTTCTCTGCACCAAAGCGTAAAATGCCAAGTGAAAAAGCGGTCGATACACCAGCCTTGGTTTTCTTTTCTCGGATTGTCGATCATAGACGTAGCTCTGTATCGTTGGATTCAGAGCGAAGCAATAGGCAGATACCAGATCGGGCCAAAAAGCGCCGTCCCTCTGTAAGAAGCATATTTGATACGACCTGATGCAAGCCAAGCGCGTACTGTACAAAGCCGACACCACTTGTCTCTGTGATGACAGGCGTGCGCACCACCGCAAGTCTGTCAGCGTGAGATACAATGAAATAAAACATGCATGATTTGCTCGAGTTGGACAAGCCTTTTTCCATCACATTCTTGTGACTAGCGTTACTCTTGGCCTGCGCTCCTTCTGCTGGCCTACCGGCAACTTTGCTGGCGATCATTCGCACGTGGACGACCCAAAGTGGATTCGTGATCGTGGATGTGAGTGTGAGTGTCTAGCATCGACAACGCAAATTCATGCAGACACAAAGTAAGAATATAGCTGGTGCATATATCGTGTTTCACTTGCTTGCCAGCTGTCCTGATGGAAACAGAGGCGCCGATTTCATTGACGCAGGGAATTTGACGCTTCAGAATTTCAGCCGACTATATGTATAATAAAATATCCCTTGGCTAACAGCCGCTTCAAACAGCACCCATTCAATGCCCCCAAGTTGATGCTTTCAATACGTGCCTCTAGTGCAACGCGCCGGCTTGAGCGCCGTCGTCACCACGATCACTATCACTCCCAGCATCATTATAATTGGCATATGAATACAAGTTCAATAGCCCGTCCTTGGTCACCAAATTCACAAATTCCTGGCATACGTAATGGCGGCCCCCGACAGGTCTTGTAGTAGATACGTCAGTACAATGGACAAAGCGGAATCGATCACACCCAAGTGACCGCATGAGCAAGAATCGCTCTCCCTCACTTTGGCACGATCTCTTATTCGTGCTCATGCACCATTATTGTACAGAGCCCAATGACTCGAAATAGGCAGTATGGAAGACTCATTGATGGATGCTGTTCCGCAAGGAGCCGTCAGTCTCGAGTTTCGGAGCGCTCGATCCCTCTGTCATGATGCCATGCTCCATCTGTTAAATACTTGTCCAATCCCAATGGGTCTCTCTGCCCATATTAGGACTATAGCCGCACATGACGCCTTATTGGTGAATATCACACATGTGGGCAAGGCGACCATGAGGCGTGAATAAATGCAAATGGCACGGCGGCCCAAAGCCCCATTCACTGTAACATGCATGGAACGGGGCTCTCAAGGTGAAGCGAGGCGGCGGGGGCTGGGAACACGTTCGAGTTCGCCATGTGGAACAGCGCAGCTTCGCTATACTTGCTGCCCTTGTTCTCACCTGCACACCCGCCTATCATCTGTCTTACTAGGCACACAGCTCATTCAATTCAAGAAGCAACGAGGTCTGGGCTGGACCAGGCCTTGTGTCTCGCTCCGTCTCTCGCCTCTCCTTGACGTTTCTCACTCGCGCCTCTCTCACTCTCACCATTGCCACTTATTTTTGAATCATTGCAGTACAGGGCTCTTTTTGCCATGGTATGAGCCATCGACACGATGCACATGACTGACACACTTTGTTCTAGGCAGAGCAGCTCACAGAAGACCAGATTATCGAGTACAAGGAAGCTTTTGCCTTGTTTGATCGTGACGGAGATGGTAAAATATCGGCTGACGAATTTGGCATTGTCATTCGAGCCTTGGGTCAAAATCCAACCGAGTCTGACATTCGAGCCATGGTCAGTGAGCTTTCATCAAACCACTCTGGGTTGATCTCTTTTTCCGAATTCTTGTCCATGGCCTCCCGCCACATAAAGTCGCCGACAGACACGGAAGAAGAGCTGAAAGAAGCTTTTCGCGTCTTTGATCGAGACGGCTCAGGGTTTATTAGCGTGGCCGAGTTGCGTCACATTGTGACCAACTTGGGCGAAAGGCTGTCAGAAGAAGAGGCTAATGAGATGATGAAAGAAGCAGATCCAGACGGTGATGGCCAAGTAAACTATGAAGAATTTATCAAAGTCATCATGTCTTGAATAAAGCTTGGTCAATTCAGCAAAGAACAAGTAAAGAAATAAGCATATGCGTGTCCATATGCATGTATCTCCTGGACAATTCGCCACACATGGCGCTTGTACTTGGCTGTTTCTTCTTTATTCGCCTGCCACGATGGCCGTGTGCCTCTTCCCTTCCCTTTTCTCCCTGCAAGAGTCTCACAGTGCGAGAGACAAAGCGAGCCGAGCCGGCATAGTGCTGTCGGCTCTCGTACTTTGTCGGATGCATAACATGCTCGATTTAGACAGTTTGCATGGCATTACTTGGCTGGGCCCATTGCTATTTAAAGGGGGGAGGGGATAGAAACGAAAGATGGTCCTTGTTGCCAGAAGAGCTTCGACGCGCCACTTTTCATGACTGCCACTGTGCCACCGCTGACGCTAGCAAAGGACGAAAGCGCGATAGAGTCTAATGTGAACGATCGCTCATTCAACTCGAACAAGACGGCCAAGTCTAGTCAGCTTCTCTCTCAACAGCCTGCCTCACTGATGGCCATCATCGAGTCCCGAGGCGTTGCCAGCGAAATTGGCTATGCAAGCATGGATTTGTCCACTTCAGAATGCTACATGGCACAGGTAGATGGAGGCTGATTTCTGTTTCTAGTCCTCCCATGCTCTTGCCTTGCTTTGCTACCGTCTTTGAATGATAGTTCTCAGACAGCTCAACCTATGTTCGAAGTATGCATGAAATATTTGTCAGGAACCCGACGACAGTAACTTGCATTCTACCCTCCGGAAGCGAGGCTATGGACTTGGCGTCTTGTAGATTCTTGTGGCCGACACGCTTGGTGACTCGATCCAGTCGAAAATGATCCATGCGTTTGAAAACTATATCCCTTCGTTCTCTATACAATCTGTTCCTCGCCGATATTTCAATGACATGGAGGGCGAGTGGCCTAACGCCACCCCATTTTCAGCAGGTCTGATAAGTGTTGCTGCCGTATTGTGTAGGCCTGTATTGGATCAGAGACTTTGGCGTGACTGAGCTACTGGATCGCGTGTTGGAGTCAAAGTAACTCTATTTTTCTACCAATGGCCAACATACAACAAGATCGTTGTTAATGACTGCTTCAGATACTACTGCCTTTCGGCTGTTGCAGCCTTATTTAGGTAACTACCAGCCCTTGTGCTCAAGATAAACTCTGCATGGTTATGATTAGATATATACAAGATGTTCTTGATATTCACTTTATGAAAAATTCAATTCGCTTTCGTTGCGTCAGCTCACAAGACGTGATGATGCTAGGTACCGATGACGATCACTTTTACCTCTCTTTCTTTCCGACTTACTATCGACGCTATTCTTCATGGATCATGCTCGCAGACACTCCATTTTTTCATATGATAGACCCGAATGCTATCCAGTTTCTCAATCTATGTACTCGCACCACATACTCGAAACACTTGTCCATTAAGACCGCATTTTTCTCCCTTTAGTGCCCTCTACAAGCGCCGTCCATGGAGCAAGCTTATTGGGATGCATTTCGCATACTCATACTGCAATGGGAGGTAGGCCGCTCGTCACAGATCTAGTCCAACTGATGGACTGCCATGTCTATCCTAGAGCGACTCTTAAAGTCGAACATATTACAGCCTTTGACAGGTATCCGAAACACCGTGCTTTTTCCTGCTTGTTCAACACTCCCTGAGAGACGATTCCCTTCTAGACCTTGATACGATACAAGATAGATTGGATTTCGTTCTGGGTAAAGTGAACAAAAGGCACTACTGCACATTCTCATTTCCCTTTTGTCTTGCTTTGCCATAGAGCTCATGAGCAGCGAGGTAATTCCCGCTCTCCGGTCCGCCTTTCATCAAATCACTCATTTCTCAAAAGGAACTCTTTTTCTCTCTAGAAAGAGGTGAGCCGCCCGCATATCCATCTAGCTCCCGCCAAGAAATGCTCACTGTTTAAATGTGGTCATGTTAGATCTAAAATCCGTGAGCGACATGGACAAAGCTATCATGAGCGCAAGTGATCCATGAATGTCGCATCGCTAGTCTACCATCCTTGTTGCCACATGCTAGATGATACAGCTGCCAAAGAAATCCAGTGTGGCATTTCTGGACTATCGCATTTCTCAGTTGCTATGCTTGCAAAAGTCATTGTGGAGCTCCAGGACCGTGTCGACAAAGCTGCAAGGCTTTCAGTCCGCCTTGTCCAGAATGATTGCCAGCAATCTTCCCATCACGACAATTGATGAAATCCTGGGCGATATTGACGGCTCTATTTCCGACAGAGTGCAGCTGCCCATTGATGCAGCCGGCAAAAAATATGCCCGATGCTACGCCGTTAAAAGTGGCCAAAATGGCCTATTGGACGTCGGTACGCTATTCCATTCTGTATCGACGATGCACATGAGCCGCCCGAACTGCTTGATCACGCTTTCTTCTAGCTCGTGCCACATACAAAGAAGCAATTGGCGATATCCAAGAGCTCGTTTCTCAGTGGTCAGGTAGCCGATAGGCTCTCACGCTTCATTTGAGACTTGCTTGGCAATGGTTTGTTCACCTTTTGACAGAGATCGTCAAGGAATCCATCAAGCTGAAACATTACCCGTCCAAGGGATTCGTCATGTCTCTTTCTGGTTTTTGCATGGAAAGGAAACTGCCCTCGCAATTTATTAATGTTTCATATCAAAAGAAATCTGTCATTTTCTCGACCTTGGATCTAGTAGGTGAAAGGAAATCGAGCTGCCTGCCCCAATGCTACCGTATTTTCAACTTTAGATGAAGCTCAACGATCGAGTCAGAGAGTCTCTTGCTGAAATTATTCTTATCTCTGACAAGTACGACGACCAAGTGCCCAGAGCCGCCAGTCAGCAGCTTGTCTACAATGTGGCATGTACTCGGATGCTGTCTTGTATAGGATTTTATCTGATTTGTTCGAGTGTTTACGAAACAAAATTGCCCGTCTCTATATCATTAGCGAGTCAATAGCCCTGTTGGACATGGTCCATTCATTTGTCTCGTTCAGCATCACCAACAAAGCCGGTACCATGACAGACTCCGTCTCTCTAAAATGATGCTCACATGGCCGATAGTACGACCGGAATTTACAAATGTGCTAGCCGTCAAAAATGGTCGCCATCCTATTGTTGATTCGATTAAAAATGTCGATCTGACGCCGAATCCAATCTACTGCAGTGACGGCCTCAACTTTCAAATTATATCTGGCTTGAATCATGTAATTTGTGTGCTATTCTCGTGGCACATGAATGCCATGTTGCCTTTTCTTTCTCGCTCACTCGTGCACTTTCTGTCAATGTACTTTTACTTGCTTCTCCATTGATTTGTTCATCTTGATAGAGTGGCAAATCGACTTACCTACAGCAAATTGCTCTGCTTCAAATATTGGCATGTCGTGTCATGTTAAGCTACATCCATTCATTTTCCTCCATCAACTAGGCTCAAATTGGATCATATTTGCCGGCCGACTATGCCTCCATATCCCTGGTCGATAAAATATTTGTTTCCTTTCCTATCAAGGATAGCGTTTATACAAACATGAGTTCCTTTTCAGAGGAAATGAATGCCATTTCCTATATCCTCTCGCATGCCGGAGACCGCTCGTTGATTCTGATTGATGAGCTTGGTAGAAACACGTCACTGCGAGATGGGATTGGCATCACGATAGCCGTTTGTGAAGAATTCATACGACGCAAGGTACGTCCTACGCATCGAACTGAGTGGGTCATAAGTATCAAAGTCACTGCAGTTGCCATGTGCCTTGCTTCACTCTTTCTATCCCTCATGCCTTAGTCCTTTACTTTTATGGCGACGCATATGACCGACATGATTCATTTTCTCGACGTTTATCCCAACGTGGTGCAGTTTCACCTCTCCTCCGAGGTATCCCCATCCAAAACTATGATCTCTGGCTTTGCACTTGTCGGTGGAATATGCATAGATCTCCTATCATGGTGACAGTGAGCATGGTGATGATGACGGCGAAAGCAAAGTATCCATTTCATTCAATCATTCTATTCAAAGTGGGCCCAATAGCCATGAACACTATGGTAGTCAACACCATACTCATCTGATGGGCAACAACGATAGTATACAATGCTGTATTTTTCATAGGAATATCAACATCTGTTGCTTTTGGACTGGATCCACTAGTCATTGACAATGCTAAAAGAGTCTGTATTGAGCTGCAGCGCAAAATTGAAAACTCGGGCTGTGGCCCGGATGCAGATTTGAAGCGTCAAGTTGAGAAAGACAAAATCTATTTCAAGGCAAGCGCTGCCGTCCTTCATTGGCCATTCTCTCGCTTGACCGTGCTTTAGAGTGCCAAGCAAATACTAACAATATTGACCAATACAGGGCTGCCGAGTCAAGAGCTTTGTAGTCACTTGATGTCGGTCAAAAAAGAGATTGCCGAGGTCATGGCCAAAGTAGAGTAGATTAGATGAATCATTCTATTCACTCCACCTAGATTGTCTGTCATCTGTCCATATATCTATCTGTCTGTCTTTCCGCCCATCAGTGTATCAGTTCATTCCGCTCTTTGAGCGGCCAATCAATAAAAATTGGCTGACTCTCTCTCCGTCTCGCCCGTCTTTGCTCTAGCCGCTCATCATCACTGGCCATGGCCTATGGCGCCAGGCCACAGTTGCAATGCTTTGAAATAAAGTAAGCAGTCATCGCCAATAAGCATGCACAAAAGGCTCATTACAAACTGCCCTAATCTCGAAGATCAATTGCAGTACGATACGATACAGACGAAATAAAACAAAGCAACCAAACAACACGGTGATTACGTTTGGTCAATGGAATGTCACTTTCACCATTTACCGTTTGTGTATAGTGCCTATAGCTGACGCTCAGAGATTAAACTGGTTTTTAATTAAATGATCTGACGGAACATTTGGTTGGCCAACGCACCAGGTTGCACCTCGATGCATCGGCTACGTAGAACAAAGTGATCACAGCTGTCAAGATGGATATTTAAATCTTGCTACTTGTCGGTGTTATGATGATGCTCCCTGCGTCCTTTATTTTCGAATCCGACTATAGCAAAGCATGCAATGGCTCGCTCTGCATTACTTTGAGCTCAAGACAATGAGACATTATAAGCTATATTGGCATAGGTCCCTTTTGGCTTTCAACTCTATTATGCTCGTGTCCGGTCTTCAGGCGAAGCCTGTGACAGCACAACTATCTTGGCAGTGGCCCTCACGCCCTTTCTGCCGATAAATCGCAGTCTAATACCCACAGTTCTACTCAAAAAGAATAGCATGTTGATCCATCAAGGGGCTTCTTTTTATGAACTGTTTTGTACCGAGTGCGACGAGTAATGAATAGTTTAGTCTCGTTCTCTTTTTCTCCCTCTCCCTTTTACTTTTGTCTTTGTCCTCTCTTTACCAATCATTTGCATACTTGGATACCCCTGGCCCTCTGTTATTTCTGGTCAATACTCTTCCCGCTCGGACAATGTATTAACACATTTAAACCTTCCCATTAATGACACGTTGCCAAGCTTGCACCGTCATTGTCATGCTCTTTTTTTTTCTAATCCCTTTGGCTGCTTTCCGTCAAGCTCTTCTCACCCTGATCAAGGGCCGCTTGAACGTAAAAAATATGCCGTGTCGTAAAATGGAACAAGCCAATCCCAACATTATTTCCGAGAGCATGGCATCCTACCCTTTATAGCTATATATACGATCGGTGGACAATATGCATCGTCTCCGTGTCTGTGTCAAGAGAAAGCAGGAATCATTATTGAACAGTACAGACGCTACAACGCGCTAGCAGCCTTGGCACGGCCCGAGTATAGGGCTTCCGACAGTGCCAGATGGATCACCAAGAAGAGCGGCATTTCCAAGTTATCCATAAATAAAGCGGATAGATTGAATGGCCACAGGATTGCACATGCTTGTCCTCCCTCAAAACTAGTGTCTGACCATACCATCCATCACCAAGGAGCCGCAGGTCAATATTGACTTATTTCGTAGGATCATCTATTACAGCCTTGCCGTGCTCATCACCTGTTCCACCAGCTTGTTTGATGAAGATACTGCTTGCCGTGCGCTCATTGGCCCAATTCTACAGAACATGTAGATCTTTTCTGACAATGAGATCCTTGGGAAAATTGACAACACGATGTTCAAAGGTACTTTTCGAATGGGACCCGCGCTCATGATGGTTTATGGCGAGAGGAATAAAATGCAATAGGCAAGGATTTTCAGCCTTGTACATTGAAGGGCAATACAGTGCTTCAAAGCGCGGTCATGGTTGCGATTTAGAAAATCCCATGTAATCAATCACCTCTTTTCCCTATCTAAAATACGGGTGCTTCCATAAAGCGAATTGGGGAGTTTGACCATAGCGAATGAGCGACAGTACACTAACAACGATGGCCCATGGGGCAACTTGTGCAGCCGAGTACACTCATACTAATGACTCGAAAGGATCGGCGAAGCTGAATCAATGGATGAGCATGTATCGATGCCTTATTTAGAGTACAAGCAGACAGGTATTGCTTCTCAAAAGTGTATATACATACTGATGGCGAGAGAGAGACATGCTTTGAACGGAATGTACGCAACGAGTACGAGCCTATTCCGTCCCGCCTTTGCCCCCGCTTCGTCCTGTCCGCCCTCTTTACCCCATCAAAAGTCAACTTACCGGTTTCAAATTTCAAATTTCGCATTTTTGCCAGTCCACAACAGATTGGGGCGGTTGCAGTGTAAATTGCAGTTGAAAATGTCGAGTGCAATCAAATTGCCACACTACTATCCTATCACGATCATCGGAGGAGGCATTATTGGTAAAATAGCTGCATTGGGACTAGGTAAGAGCGTGTGAATGAACGAGCTGGCGGAAGAGTCCTTCAAGTAGAAAGATAGAGTAGATTGTTCGTTTTGTGTCTGGTATATAGAGTCTCTTCGCCTGCTACCAAGCGAGTCCATTTGTCTAGTCGACAATGCGGTAGTCACCAAAGACCCTGGCCCCTCTAAAGGTTTCCATAATCGCGTCTCTTTTATCACATCATCCAGCATCCAGCTCTTCAAAGACCTTGACATTTGGGACGCCATCAACCATCCTGTTCATGCTTGGCCTATCACAGCCATTCAGGTCAGCGCTTGGGTGAATTGAGCTTCGCATTGAGATTATTTTAGGTCGTGGATGGCAATATTGACCCGAACTTGAAACTAGCTTCTCTCTTATCATCATCGTTTCTCTCTCGGCTTTGCTTTTCGTCCTATCAGGCCATGGGCTACATTGTACAAAACAAAGTGATCGAACGCGTCTTGGATAAGAAATTGAAGGACTCTTCGGTCAAGTGGATGACTGACACATGCCTGACGACCGTAGCGCCTCCTACAGTGAATCTCCCAAATGCCTCGTTCAGAGAGCTACGCGTCCAATCTAGTAGTCAGGCTGAGCATGGCTTGAAAACAAGTTTATTGGCAAGTTCAAGTTTTGACTTGTGCAGCGGATGCCTTTTCTATCATGCTTCATTTTTTCGCCTTGTTGATTATTTTCGCTTTTGCTATTTTCCTTCAGATTGGAGCCGACGGCGTCAAGTCCAGAGTAAGAGCCCTGTTTAATTTGCCTTATCAGCACCACGCTTATGATCACGTTGGTATCGTGGCCACCCTTAAAATCAGCTCTCCATCCCAGGGCTTGAAGCAGCCGTTGACAGCCTGGCAAAGATTCTTGGCCATTGGGCCCATCGCTCTGTTGCCAGTCAGTCCACTTGTTGGTCACATTCATTTTTGAACTTAGACAACCCTTTCGCTTAGCTTTCCGAGACATATGCATCACTCGTGTGGTCCGTTCCAAAGCCTCTGCAGTCTGTCCTTCTCGGCCTGAACGATGAGCATTTTGCCCAAGCAGTTCATTTGGCCTTTCACGCCAGTCTCGCTGATTTACTGCATTTTTTAAAGGAAAAAAAGCCTTTCGGTGATGTCGCTTTGCCATCCACGAATGCACGCTTCGAAAGCGCCCCTTCTAGCCTGCCCGTTCCTTCAATTGAAAGAGTGGAGGAAAAGTCACAAGCCTGTTTCCCATTGTCACTCGGCATTTGTTCCCGTTCCACCGCATCTCATGGTCTCGTCATCGGGTAAGTGCGTGGGTTCTCTCGCTTTATTTTGGCCATGCTTATCATATGGCTCTGTTTGTCAGGGATGCGGCGCATTCTGTGCATCCCTTGGCAGGACAGGGACTCAATATGGGGCTTGCCGACGTTATGGCTCTTCGAAGGATACTCGCAGAATCTATTTCCCTGGGTCTCAATCCAGGAGAATTTCAGGTTCTGGAGCAGTACTCAAGGGCGAGAGATTTGAGAAATATGGCCATGACTCTTTCTTGTGACCTCCTATTTCACTCCTTTACTGAGCATTCCAGTTTGTGGCTACCGCCTTTGGCATCACTCGCCGACATTCCATTTTCAAGCCGATCCATTCTGGCTTCTGCAAGGCGGCTGGGACTGGCTGCCATCGATGCCAACGCCCTGATCAAGGCAAGTCCCTTCACAGGAGATTGACTATTCCAGGCCATCTCTTTCTTACCTTTGTTATTAGAGTCTGATTGTCAACATTGCTACGGGAAAGATTTGATCCGTTCTTTTCTCAAGTGTTCAAGATACAAAAGAATGAATCCATCGATGATGATCAATTGGGGCTCGTCACGACAAACGCTGCATGTTACCTTTTCGCACACGCGTGTATTTCTGTCACAGACAGCCTAGATTTGATTGGTCCATTGTTTTTAATTTCACACACCCCTGTTACAGCATGAGGCGCCTGAGCAAAATTATCCAGTTTTATTTTCTTTTCGCCTACTTGCGCTTTCTTTTTCACTTTTCCCTTCCTCTTTGGCCTTTCTTCTCGTCTTATCTCTTTCACCTGTTTCTCCGAGAGAACAAGAGAGCGATCTATTGGTACACATCCTATCTTTTCACTTTGGCTCCTTTAATATATTTGAGCATCGAGCAGAGCAAAGATAAATCTATTATCGTGCCGCCCACACCACTCGTCGGACTGTATTGCCAAGGTAGGCTTTGTCATATCTTGCTCTTCAGACTTTTGACTTGAACCACAACAGCTCACCAGTCCTACTATACTTTATTTCTATTTACTTGGGGCCATTCCATCTGTGTGCCGTCTCAACTAAAGATGCAAATATTTGTTAAAAGCCTTAGTGGCTTGTTCGTCTCTCTTGACTGTCCTGACCAGCAAAACCTGGATGTGCATGCAAAGTTATATCAAGGAATTCATATCGAAAGCGTATCCATCCTCTGTGTCTAGGCATCATGCGACTTATCTTCAGCCAATTGGCTCATCTTCAAAGGCCCCACTTTTTTATGAAGAAGCGGGCAGACTACTCGGTGGGACGTCTGGTACCGCCAATCACTTGGGCCATCCATCAACAAATTCTTCTTCTGGAAAAGAGAAAGAAAATGATGCCGGGTTTTCTCAGTCTAATCCAAGTTCGCCATCTAGCCCATTCATTGGTCTAGATGCGTCGAATGGTAGTAGCCTTGGCCAGCCTGTTTTTTCCCCATCTGTCGCATCTATTTCTATGCCGGTTCCGTCTTCTACACCCTCTAGCTCTACGACAGGGCTTCTTCCTCTGGCCAACCATGCTTTATGCCTGCCAGCCAGCCCATCTCTATTCCGATGGCTTCATCGTCAAAGTTTTCTCCAGAGAATGGAACACCTACCATGTTCGGCACGTTTTCAAACACGTTGGGCTCTGGTATTTCCATGTCTGCCTCGTCAAGTTTATCCACCTCTCTGAGCCATAGTTTGGGATCGGCCGTGCAGCGGAAGGCTGGTGGCTCCAAACACAAGTGTACGCTGGACGGGTGCTCGGATCGTGCTGTCAAGATTATTGGTGACTGTCGCTACTGTGATGGTCACTACTGCTCAGTCCATCGCCTTCCGGAAGCACACTCTTGCTCAAATATTCAGAATTGCCGACAAGAAAGCTTTGACAAGAACTCTGTGAAGCTTATGGGTGAAAAATGTGTTGCTGACAAGGTTTAAGCAATCCGAGCCATCATCTCTTTCTATAATCTGTATATTATTAAGATATTGTAAGATGGACTCATTGTTATCATCATATAAGAGTGGATGCGATGGGCATACGAATAAAGGCTTGTTATTATCTCTCATATTATGGAACAAAATATACAGCATGTCGAATGATCGTCTAGAGGCGCAACCTCGGCAGCTACGATGAATGTGGCGGTCGACTCGATGATGGTGGCATCGGCCATTGGCCTTGTCCTTGGTGTGGGCACATTTGGCTTCTCGGCAACCCCTGTTGCTGAAACTGTAATGGCAAAGTTTGAACAGGACGGCCCAGTTGATTTGCAAAATACTGCTGATGTTGCTGTTGGACATGGGGAATCCTAGGTGGCCGTGCGACCGCTTGCGGAAGAGCAAGCTGAAATGGAAGCCCATTTTGGTAATATGCAGATTGTGGGCGTGGATGAGTTTGGGACGGTAGCACTTGCTTTGCCGGTGCCGACTGCATTATTTGAGGCCGATATTGCATAGACTGACGCTGCCCTTGGTGTTGCTGCTGTGGATATGAGGAATGGATCGGAGAGGTGCGAGTAGCCATAGTGTTTAGGGCTGGATGCCTGGGTGTCAGAGACTGTGGTTGTGCATGCATTAACCGAGGACGAGATTCCCGGAAGACGACATTGTATGAGACCGGCTGATAAACACCGCTCATGGGTGGAGATCTCGATATGGGAAGGCCTGGGAACAGTGTCGGTCTATTGGTCAAAGGCATCGTAACGTTTACCATGCGAGGCTGATAGATAGCACGATAGGCCTGCGGATATTGTGTCAATGTAGGTTCTTGGCGTTGCTGATAGTCGAGTCTGCCCTGAGAACAGGTGCTGAACATCTGTCAAAAGATAAGGATTCAGGGCAAGATAGTCGATAGGTTCTATCGCTTACTTTTTTCTGCTGCGAATTATTACTAAGAAAGGCCTCAATGTCTTTCATTGTCAAAGAATTCAGACTATGTTCAGTCTTGACGACACTGTTCGACACACCTGCAAATGGATGATTTGGAGGTGGTTTAAATGGAACAGGGGCTAGCGGCACTGCCATGGGCAAAGACTGAGCAGATGGCTGCTGCGGTCGCAGATAATGCATAGGTTGAGCAGGATTAGACGAGGAGGGAGATGGATGGATATAGCTATTGTGTCTAATCGAGGCATTCTTGACAGTCGAAACAAGGTCTTTGATGTCTGCATCAATGAGACGAGATGTCTCGAGTGCATCAGGTGGTATTTTACTGCCTCGGGGTTTTGATAAAAAGGCCTCTAGCTTTTCTCCTGTTTTACTCTGAATGTACATAATGTCCTGAAAGCATAATTTCCGTAACGGAACAGACACTTTCATGCTGTTTGCTTTGAGCAAATAGACCACCTTTTGGTTCTGTGCATTGTCAAAAAGGGAGAGAAATGCAGCCTGTAGCTTGTATGCGCCAGAGGTATCGGACCATTCGCGCAAAGCGGAGAGTGACACGCCTGTCGCCTTTTTGGACTCGCGAGGCGCTTCGCTATCAACTACCTTGGTCTTGCAAGGCACAGAAGAAGCAACAGGCGCGGGCTCGGTGGTCTTTTTGGAAGACATCATCTCGGATCTTGCTTTAGCCGAAATTTCCATCGGCCTCTCTGGCAGTGATGGAGGCGTGGGGGCCATGGCTGGTCGCGCTAAGAGCTTTGGCTTGGCAGATAGGCGCTTAGAAAGCGAGGACGGTAGCGGTGACGGGGATCGTGTTAAAGGGTCGGAGAGCGCAGTGCATGGTTGTTGCAAAGATGGTCTTTCCGCCTTTTTAGGCAAAGGAAGGGCGAGAGGACTTTCTGATTTGGAACAGAGAGGCGCAGCAGCTTCCCCTTGTCCGCCATCTCTTGCAATGGCAGTATCGACTCGAGGGATCAATTCAATTTGGTTCTTGTCGATCATCTTACTGGTCTTTTTGGCCTCTTTTTTTCTGGATGAAAAACTGAAAAATCCTTTTTTTTTCTTTGTTGGTGGCTTGGTCTTTGCCGGGATAGCCTCGGCAGAGGCTTGGCCGTCAGATGGTGACAGAATGGCCACGTTGACTGGCACAGATTTCTCACGAGACTTGACTGGAGGAACAGACAAACCCTCAGAATTCGATGTCAAAGACCTAGGCTGAGGCGCGGGGGACAATGCGGAGACAGAGCACGACAAAGGTGGTGCCGTGTGGATGGTGCCTCTCTGGAGATGTTCGCCTTTGGAGATTAGAGTGGGCCTTGAAAAGCTTTCCTTGGTGGAATTTTTCTCTTTTGTTGGCCTCGGAGGCGGCATAGGCATATGAGGTCCAGGGCTCGAGCGAATTGCGACTCTCGGCTCGGAGACCGTGGCATCGGCATCGGCCACAGCCGCCGATGCTGGCTTGAGCTGCCTTGGCTCACTGGACAAAGATGGTGCATGACTAGCAATGCCAGGCTCACCATCCCATTGCATGTTCTCTTTGACTGGAGATTGTGGATAGGAATCAGCGTTACGTTCTTGCTTATCAGCAGTAAATGCAACGGCACCTTCATTGCATGTCAAGTCGTTTTGAGCGGCCGTTTGTCCCAGATGGCCATCAGTAAATAAGATAGGTGCAGTAGAAAATCCACTGGCCACTTTGGAGGATCGATCCAAAGACCTAGCTTCACTCTTGCTCCGTGTGTCCTTTCCTCCCTCATCTTCTACATGGCCATCTTCGTCTTGCTCTTCATTCCATTCTAAATCAACTATCTCTGGTATCTCCAGTCTTTGAATAATCTTCACCTTTTCCACCGGTTCACAAGCGGAAAGTCCATCGGCCGCATCACTCTCCAAGTCCTGCTCCCACTCCATATTAGGAACGTTCAAGTCATCTTTCTATGGGCATGCGCATTTGTAGATTAGAGGCAAGTCAAATCGTTGCCAAAATGACTTGACCTACCGATACTTCGGCAAAAATGATCGAAGCCTCATCGACCGCCTGGCCTTGATCTTGATCTTGCTCTTGTTCAACAGAGGAAGAACTAGATGCAATCTGGCCTAAATAAGAGGCAGGGACCCAGCCAAGCGCGCCCTTTGAATTGGCTACATACCACCAGTCATGATCACTTAGGGCGTCATATACATAAACAACTTCTCCAGCTTCGACGCCAACAAGGTCATCTCTGCCGGTTGCATCTGGATGCGCGGCCGGATCAAAAGGATACAAAACAGATGCTTGGCACTGTACTTGAAGCGCCTAGATACACAAGCACAGACGAATGGTTCAAAGTGATCATCGGTCAATCAATCGGCTATACCTCATTCTGAGCGGAGACGGATGCTTCGCCATCTTCAACCCACTCCATTGTTTTCCTTTATCGAATCCAAGATGGACAAATATCAAATTGAACTCAGCTGATTTGATTCATCCCTCGCCCACAGCGTGTGGCTTCCGAGTTTTTCGTCAATTTAGGCGCGAGCCAGGAGGTACGTATAACATGCACGTATGCCGATGACCCTGGTACATGGGATGCGTCTGAAAATTTTTGCATCCTCGCCTTTGCTCTTTCTTACACGACGCTCTTCTCTTGGACGCTAATGTGCCAACACGAAGAATGACACTCCTTTCGGTCTTTCTCCTGTAGCAAAATAGGCCATAAAGTGACCAAAGTGATCAAGGCAGAATCCATTTGTCTCTCCCTTTTAGTTGATTTATCCTGATGACAATGAGGATGCGATATCCCGACACTTGTTATAAGAACTGAACAGGCTCTTGGTGGTGAACAGTGGATTTTTCGTTTCTGATTTCTTCTTCTCTTCTTGCTTGTTGTTGTGAGAACCTTTTTTTCTGACTTGATTCCCGGGATAGATGTAGCTTGTCATCATGGGCCACACTGGTAAGCCATACTTGTGAGCTCGACTTTACTTTCGCTTATAATGATGTATATAATCCACTTGTTAATGACGCCTCATGATTGTTAAACTAACATGCACTACCGACTGAATTTTTCATCCTATTTATGAGTTCTTTCAAGTATTGATTTCTAGTCCTTTCTTTAGATTAGTAAGTTGCTTTTTTACTTTGCTGCGCCTCGTCCGGTTTGTGAATGATTACAACTGACACTGAGCAAATTGATGAATCTTCAATTTTCCTTATCTACATTGCATGACACGAATCACATTCTACAGGCCCTATGACATGACTCTACTATCTCACGTGGTTTTATAGCTAGCTACCAACTCGTGAATCGATGGGGCAGAGCAAGAATTTGCCTTGCATTGACTTTGCTTCAAAGGATTGCATGTCTGGCACCGTGATATGTGCACAAAGGTGGGCCCTTTTGATTTCTTTCGCCTTTATTTGCCATCCCACTTCCGTGAAATGATTATTGAACAATGCCAATTTTGCTCCTGAGCACTGATGACATCATGTTAACTTACCAAACTGGTATGACACACGGAATGGCTTTTCTTTTTACTTGCGCCTCCCTGCTCTATCTCTCCACAGTGTTGTTCGCTACACCCATCCATGTCCACTGACGTCTCCTTAGGTATATTTTTAATTATCTCTCCAACGATGATGCCATTGATCCGCGTGCTTCACATGAATTTTCTCCCATGATTACACTCTTGTTGACTGAATTCCTTGTTGACTTGCTTTTTCTTTGAATGTCTATTTCATCATTCTTTATTCGTTTGAGAGTGTATCTGAATGCCAATAAATGATCGAGCAACTTGTCTATGTTCTCAAGCAAGACGGTCGGTCCTATGAGCATGACAGCAGTGTGCAACACAGATAAGAATGGTCGCTATCGGTTGCATCGTAGCATACGGCTTCCTTTTTCCACCATTGACAGTTCACAATTTCAGCTCGATTTCTATCTTGATCATCTGCCAGCATGTGTTCTATCATATCCTTTGTTTTTGCCAGCTGGCTAATGCTTGCTCTGTTCCTAGCCTGCTCAGTGCTGTACTTTAGATGTTTCTTAAGACCGAGCACTGTGGATAAAAGCGGAAACTGTCGCACTTGTATTGTTTTTGGCTCAGGTGATACCACGGTCACGTCCTTTTCTTTAGCAGTCATAAGTATCGCCACTTTAACGTGACTGACGCCATCTTTTTTCATACTCAGGTGGTCATACATCGGAAATGCTAAGGCTAGTTTCAAATCTCCCCCCTAACTACACTCCTCGACACTATATTTTGTCGGCGCATGATCATCTCAGTCTGGCTAAATTAGAGGCTGCAGAATGTCGAAAAGCAGACGTAAGTTGGCCTAGCTTGCTGGATCCTCTTCTCAGGCACCGGCCAAATGTACCTGCTCAAGGACCAATGAATGCCTGTTAGAGTTCATTTCATCTGTCTAGTATTCTATTCACTGGATGAGCCGAGCAAGAAGTGTGGGGCAATCCTACTTGACATCGGTATTCAGCACGCTCAAGAGCATATGGGACTCTTTGGCAATTTTCCATGCATTCTACAGATCAGGACAAGCACCCAATCTGATTCTCATGAACGGTCCTGCCATTTGCCTTCCAATCGCTTTCTCTGCCATGATATACAAAGTCTTGTCGGGAAATCGCTATAGCCAGCTCGTGTATGTTGAAAGCTTTGCTCGAGTGAAGCGTCTTTCTCTAACCGGTCAACTCCTCTATCGGCTTGGTCTCGCCCATCGATGTATCGTTCAATGGCCTGGCTTGGTCAAATCCTATCCAAACGCGGAATACTTGGGTAAACTATTGTAATCAAATTTTGCAGCAATAATAAAAGCAAATATCATCCTTTCGGACTTGACTTGGTGACACCGTGTAAATGCTAGCATGCGAACGAGGGTGGCCGTCGCTCATAGACATGATGATATTCATGTTATTGTCAAAATCCAAGTCCGATTCGATGCTCTTTGATGAAGCGAAAAGTGAACCCAAAATGACCCTCCTACATCGATACCATCATACCACAGCAAACAATTCGCCTGGCCTACGCCCATCTGCCTGCCTGCACATACACACCTATTTATTGGCCCATAACCATCGTGCCTGGTAGGCTTTGTGGTCTGTTTTCCTTTTTCGTCTGCCCTCGCAGCTAGGAAAAATTCAGCCTTTTTCGTTTTCTTGTCCACATTTCTTCTCTCGCTCGCTTATTCACTTGAGGTTATCAAGAGCTATTGTTGTTTCTGTTGCTCTCACCGTATTTGCCGCCCACCGTTCACTATTGGCCACTATAGTCTCCCGCTAGCCATCCTCGATTTTCTTACATTGCTTATTGGATTATATTTGTAATTGATCGTGCTCTGTCCGACTCTACAGCTTTTCAAAGGTAAGCATGAACTCTCGCGCTTTGTCCGATGCTGGATGCCAATGCTTGATCTAGAATTTGACTTTCTGCCATAATCAGTTAGCTACAATCAAATTTGAGTGATGATAAACTCGGTACCCAAAACGATCGAGGGTCTGCCGTCTATCCATGCCTCGCATGGCGCTCGTGTGACAAATGGGCTCGGCGGAGAACCGCCCAGCTCAAGTGGTGCTGGTGATGGAAGTATTGTTGGAAGCAGCGGCGGCTCAAGTGGTGATGCAATAGCACCATCCGCATTGAGTCTGGCCTTGCCAAATCATGCCTTGCCTCCGCCTACATTTCATAACTTTGTTGCGACAGCGTCTTCAGCTACAATAGGGAGCATTGTTTCGTCAGCATCTCTGCAGACAACACTCAACAAGAAATCCACACTGGCTGGCCCCTCAAATTATGAAGACATGGCAACACATCATGCACATAGTGATGGAGAACAGGTAGTCGAGCTGTGTCCCAGTGGTCGGTACGGCAAGTTAAACACGATCCTTGGCAAGGGAGCGTACAAAGTTGTTTGGAAAGCTTTGGATTTGGAGGAGGGTTTGGAAGTGGCTTGGAATTCTTTTCAGGCAAGTGTGAGAGGGCTTTTTTGCCTTGCAAGCCATGTGTCTTAACCCTCGCTATATGGGTCTTTAGACCACGAAGCAAGAGTCTGCAGAGCTCAGCCAAGAAATCGAAATATTAAAGCGCGTCAGACATCCAAATATCATTAGCTTTAGGGACTCTTGGTATAGCAATGGTGAGTTTGTATTTATTACGGAGCTGATGACATCTGGTACACTGCGAGAGTATATCCAAAAGCTAAAGACACCTAATTTGAAAATTGTGAAACGGTGGGCCAGACAGATTTTAAAGGGTCTTTGCTACCTGCACAACCAGAGCCCTCCGATCATCCATCGTGACATCAAGTGCGATAATATTTTTATCAATGGAGCTCATGGAGAAGTCAAAATTGGTGACATGGGAACGGCCAAGATGAAGTTTGGCAAAAAGTATACGGTCATTGGTACGCCCGAGTTCATGGCCCCAGAGATGTACGAAGAGAAGGGCTATAACGAAAGAGTGGATGCCTATGCATTTGGCATGTGCTTGTTGGAAATGGTGACTGGTGAGTATCCTTACTCAGAGTGCAAAAATGCTGCCCAGATCTACAAGAAAGTCAGCTCTGGCATTCGACCCGAGTGTCTCTCACGAGTCACCGATGAGGCTGTTCTCTCGCTGATACATGGGTGTATTGCCCCAGAGGCTGAGCGGCTCTCTGTGAGCGATGCGATTGAACATGTCTTTTTCGCCTCCGAGCCGGAATTGCTGTTACTTGCTGTAGATGAAGCAAAACTGATACTGACGCTTCAAGTTGTTTTCAAAGGGCTCGATCGACTGTCAGTGAAATTCGAGTTCAATTTGGACTCTGATACTGCGGAGGAAGTTGTCAATGAAATGGTAAACTTTTTTCTGCAATGCCTGTCCGTTGTTGCATCTCAAACTCTTTTCTAGATCGAGGAAAAGGTATTGCCGGATCGTTATCAGACTCTAGTCACAAGCGAAATCAATCGTATTTTGCGCGAGTTTCATCAAAAGTATCCATATGCTGCCGCTCAATTGCAGCTCGCCCAATCGCTGCAGTCCAGATTGCGACGACCAACAGGTCTTTCGGCCAGCATAGCGATCGGACCCCCAAACCAGGGTTGCGATCCTATGGGACTGTTGGCTGGCATCGGCACTACAGTTGCCCAGGCCTCTCCGACCAATGCAGCTGGGGTCGCTGCATCAAGCTCAGCACCACTACCTGGATCCATGTCTGGCGTGGACCCGCATCTTTTACAAAGGCTGCCCTCTACTCTTTCCATTCCGATCCCTGTTACTGGCGGAGCCACCAGAGAGCAAGAATCGTCGGGGCCGTCGATGGCATCCGATACACTTGCTCGCCATGGGCATTCTGGCAGTCACTCTGACGTGGCTATTTTGCATACTCCTTTCAGTACCAGCACTCTTGGGCTTGCTTCTCCCATGGGTGCTTCTTCTAATTTATCATGGAAACGAGATGTTCAGTACAGGGCTGAGCTTGTGAGAGCTCAGAAAGAGATCGAGCTGGCAAACGAACGGGCTCTGGAAGCCGAGAAAAAGGCCATGGAAATGGAGGCAGTGGCTCGCCGCGAAGAAGGGCGGAAGAAAGAAACTGAGCTTCTTGTTGAAAGCCTTCGAAAAGAGCTGGCCAGTGTGGAACTCTCGCCTGCAGTGCACCAAGCAGCAGTGGAAAGGCGACACTTGGCTGATCTAGACTCTTCTTCTGGCATCCTTGTCGACACTTTGTTTCACAGTTTGCCTGTGAGTGCGACTGCCCTAAGCCATGATGACCCATTGAGCGGCGGTGGCAGCACAATTGGCGAGCCCATGACAGTTTCTATGCTGCTTAGTCCTGGTGGTACAGGACCGGACTGCACGCCTTCTATCGTGGCTGCCAGTACCGCCTCTGCCGCCGTCACTGCCTCGATCGATGAAGTTTCTTTGCTGGCGGTGCGTCCTGAGCTGCTGCAGTCAGACACACCGATCGATCTGCTTGTCAACGAGGTGGCGGCCTTGACACATCGAGGTCCTGACAAGGCGAACGAGTGGACACAAAGGCTCTTTGCTCAAGATATTATGACTGTTGGAGACCTAAAAGAACTATATGAGGAAGACTGGCAATCATTGAACTTGACAGTGTTTGCGGCGAGAGCATTGAAAAATGCAGTTTTGGGACGAAGCTCGGCCTCTTCTAGGCCACCTGCTTCGGCGTCAAGGACCTCCGTGTCCGGAAACGCCATCACGACCGGGTTGGCGGGCTCTAACTCGGCCCAGTCCACAACACCAGGCTCAAATTCTGGCCGCTCAATACCATTGCCAATGATGCGGCCATCGACGTCTGGGACCAGCTCTATAGTTGGCGGACAGGCCACGACATGCACTATCACAAACTCCATGGCCAGCTCGGTCAGCGGATTAGGGGCCGACTCGGTCGCAGGCTACAGCTCTCCTTTTTCGTCGTTGGCGCTTTCGCCTACCCTGACAATGCACACTGTGGTCACAAGCCCCTTCGCCATTCCTACGAATACGTCCTCTCATCGCGCGTTGCCAATTGTTCCCACGTCTGCTGACCTCCCTCCGTTCTCCACAGATCCGAACCATTCTGCTGAACCTTCCCTCGCCCCAACGCTACGTCTGGTTACAACTGGCATCGAGAATGCACAGCCACTCTCTCGAAGCCTTTCTGCATCACCCATTCTACTTGCAACTGTTCATCCGAAAGAACATGGAGAAAGCAGCGGCTACCATAACCCCACATGAGTGACTTGTGCCAAGAACCCTGTTCGGAAGCCCACTCTTTGTTATCCCTTCATCACGCCACTAGACTGCCATGTTTTATGAAACGGGCCTCGAGACCGCTCTTTTGAGATTGAAGTGAGATGCAAGTCATTGTTGCCCTTTGACATCATATACAATTAAATAATTATGTAATCAACTATTATTATACAGCACTCCGAAAGCGCCAATAAATGTATTCTATCCGTCGACGTGATTCGTACGTCACCCCCACCAATCAATTTCACATCGTAAATCCGCACAGAGCCAATTGGCGTTTCGTATGCGCAAGCCCCGATCCCAGTGCTTCCTTGCTTTTGCTTCTCTCCATCTAGATGGTATGTTCATAAACAAATAGATGAAGCTACACCCTTCCTAATGCTTGAAGCATGACTTTACTGTCTATTTCCTGCCCTTTGCAAGCGGTGCTGTGACAACATGCTCATGACATCCCTAAAGAAGAGTATCCCTCTCGGAGGTATCGATGCACTTCGCACAACCAGTGGTTATCAAGAGCCAACCGGTTCATGTCCATGCTAAACGCCCCAGATAGTCATAATGCATTAAAGATATCTATTTTCGCTCAGTCGATGGAGTCAGGCCAGAGCGCATTCATCATTGGCTGTCGAATCGTCCGTGACGCACAAATGCGTGCTCAGCTCCCACTCTGTCGTTCAAGCTGGTTCGATCAACTCCATCTCCGATCGCTCTATACAATACATCCAAGCGAGGGCAATGTGCTACGAGCAGGCTTCAGATCTGTTTCCCTCGGCTGTACAAGAATGTACGAAGCAGCTCGAGCTTGTCAACTCGGCATGTCATTTTTGCAATCTCAGTACTTTATAAGAAAGCTGTGAAAAGTCGTAACGACAGACATTGCTTTACTAGCACTATACCCTATACTATCTTGACTTTTATGCCCACTCTGTAGACACAATCAAATGGCGTTAATAAACCCCGCCACCTTTAACCGTAGTACAGGTTATCGACCCGGCAGGGCCATAAACATATCTTCTGAGCCTTGATGAATTCGACTAGCATATAGTTGACCTGTTCGAAAATAACGCGTTCGACTTGAGCAAGCCATTGGCCAATATGAATCAAGCGCAAGTCGATGATCGCCATACCAATCAATGATAATGAGACACTTCCGTTCTCCTAGCGTCACTTGAGATGCTCTACTCTTTAGCTCTCACTGGACAGACATTCGCATGACAAAACAATCCTACTGCCTGGCTCTACTTCAAGATGAGATGCAAGTATTTGCCTTTTTATCCTGTCGCGGGTTCTATTTCATCCTACTTGTCTGAAGGCTGGGCCGCTGGCGTAGCTATCACCAAGAGACTCGGTCAGACCTATGATCCTAGTATAGATGCTAACAATGTGATGGAACAAGTGACGCTATATCAGATTGTAGGAAAAGCAGCTGCCAGACGCATTATCGATGAGTGTGTCCGACCTCCCGTCACCGAAAAGGAGCCGTTGCGGATTTAGAGGCTGAAGCTCGTCGACGTGGATAAAGCCGTAGCGGCTACTTGACCCACCCACGCACCCGTACCTGCCTACAATCATAATGGAAAGCCCCTGTTGAACTAGAAACGTACGCCAATACATCATTGCTACCCAACGACGCTCCTAGAGATGCTGGTCGTACCCTTTCTATCTTTCTTCAGACCATGTCTAGAAGATATGACGGTGGATAATACGAACAATACTGCTATTTGCCTCGTGTCCTTTTGACATTGATGGCACCGACCTTCAGGATGCCATCTCTCCGGCTGAGCAAGCTAATGCTACACATCCAGGGCCGGTTGTGACATTTATGTAGTAAGCGGCCAGCAATAAGATGGACTAGAAAAACCCGCCGTGGCAGCTCTCCTATCCACCGTAAGAGTCACATTCAATATGATTTGTCGATTCAAGTGCTTTTAATGAATTTTTGCACTATGGTGATTCAATCGATACATCCGATTCAAAATGGGTAGTTATGGATCGGCCACAAGGACGGCCAGTGGCCTCTACTGTAGTTTAAAATTATTTTTCATGCCAATACAGGCGCATGCATGTACTAGGTACAGCCCGATTCAAGCGACAAGCTAGCAAGTCGCAAATGGACAACCGTGATGGCGAGGATGGCATGACAGCAAACATGCGTACACGAATGCCACGAAAAGGTAAAATGAATGAACCAATCAAAGAAGGGTGCAAATTCCTTTTTTAATCCTAATTGGGGAGATGACTCATTGTCACATGGAAATGATCTAAAATCACCAATCAAAAGTATTGGTGCATTTTTCGCTCGGCCAGGGCTATAAAAAATGTGCCACGAAGCGCACCACCGGCTATTCTCGCCCTCAGGATATTTCCTAACAAGCAACCGCGTTACTCTATCCAAGTTCAAAATGAAATATAGATATTCGCTTTCATTGATATTAATTCTCACTCTATTCGTTTCTCTATTGTCAACATATCAAGCTAAGGAGACGACGGCAACTGAGGCCTGTACCAAGATCAAGGAACTCGACCCAAACTTCAAGTGTGGTAAAATGGATATTACTGCGTTGGATGGAAAATTGGAAGAACTGACTCACAGAAAAGAGGGTCTTTGTGCCAAGATCAAGGAACTCGACCCAAACTTCAAGTGTGATAAAATGGATATTACTGCGTTGGATGGAAAATTGGAAGAACTGACTCACAGAAAACGAGA
>JARLTB010000650.1:0-29440 GCA_030141615.1 Unio pictorum
AAAGCTTTTATCTAAGCCCAACTGAATCCATAACATGAAAAACCAAAAAGTCCGTTTTTCATCAAAAGTCATGCTGAAAAAAAATGGTGGGAACCGGTTTTAAAGTATGGTGACGTACTATCCAATGGTGCGCATCCAATAAACCAAGTATTAACCAAATCCAAGCGGGGTAAAGGGTTTCAAAAAGCTTTTATCTAAGCCCAACTGATCCATAACATGAAAAACCCAAAAAGTCCGTTTTTCATCAAAAGTCATGCTGAAAAAAAATGGTGGGAACCGGTTTTAAAGTATGGTGACGTACTATCCAATGGTGCGCATCCAATAAACCAAGTATTAACCAAATCCAAGCGGGGTAAAGGGTTTCAAACAGCTTTTATCTAAGCCCAACTGATCCATAACATGAAAAACCAAAAAGTCCGTTTTTCATCAAAAGTCATGCTGAAAAAAATGGTGGGAACCGGTTTTAAAGTATGGTGACGTACTATCCAATGGTGCGCATCCAATAAACCAAGTATTAACCAAATCCAAGCGGGGTAAAGGGTTTCAAAAAGCTTTTATCTAAGCCCAACTGATCCATAACATGAAAAACCCAAAAAGTCCGTTTTTCATCAAAAGTCATGCTGAAAAAAATGGTGGGAACCGGTTTTAAAGTATGGTGACGTACTATCCAATGGTGCGCATCCAATAAACCAAGTATTAACCAAATCCAAGCGGGGTAAAGGGTTTCAACAGCTTTTATCTAAGCCCAACTGATCCATAACATGAAAAACCAAAAAGTCCGTTTTTCATCAAAAGTCATGCTGAAAAAAATGGTGGGGAACCGGTTTTAAAGTATGGTGACGTACTATCCAATGGTGCGCATCCAATAAACCAAGTATTAACCAAATCCAAGCGGGGTAAAGGGTTTCAAAAAGCTTTTATCTAAGCCCAACTGATCCATAACATGAAAAACCAAAAAGTCCGTTTTTCATCAAAAGTCATGCTGAAAAAAATGGTGGGAACCGGTTTTAAAGTATGGTGACGTACTATCCAATGGTGCGCATCCAATAAACCAAGTATTTACCAAATCCAAGCGGGGTAAAGGGTTTCAACAGCTTTTATCTAAGCCCAACTGATCCATAACATGAAAAACCAAAAAGTCCGTTTTTCATCAAAAGTCATGCTGAAAAAAATGGTGGGAACCGGTTTTAAAGTATGGTGACGTACTATCCAATGGTGCGCATCCAATAAACCAAGTATTAACCAAATCCAAGCGGGGTAAAGGGTTTCAAAAAGCTTTTATCTAAGCCCAACTGATCCATAACATGAAAAACCAAAAAGTCCGTTTTTCATCAAAAGTCATGCTGAAAAAAATGGTGGGAACCGGTTTTAAAGTATGGTGACGTACTATCCAATGGTGCGCATCCAATAAACCAAGTATTAACCAAATCCAAGCGGGGTAAAGGGTTTCAAAAAGCTTTTATCTAAGCCCAACTGATCCATAACATGAAAAACCAAAAAGTCCGTTTTTCATCAAAAGTCATGCTGAAAAAAATGGTGGGAACCGGTTTTAAAGTATGGTGACGTACTATCCAATGGTGCGCATCCAATAAACCAAGTATTAACCAAATCCAAGCGGGGTAAAGGGTTTCAACAGCTTTTATCTAAGCCCAACTGATCCATAACATGAAAAAACCAAAAAGTCCGTTTTTCATCAAAAGTCATGCTGAAAAAAATGGTGGGAACCGGTTTTAAAGTATGGTGACGTACTATCCAATGGTGCGCATCCAATAAACCAAGTATTAACCAAATCCAAGCGGGGTAAAGGGTTTCAAAAAGCTTTTATCTAAGCCCAACTGATCCATAACATGAAAAACCAAAAAGTCCGTTTTTCATCAAAAGTCATGCTGAAAAAAATGGTGGGAACCGGTTTTAAAGTATGGTGACGTACTATCCAATGGTGCGCATCCAATAAACCAAGTATTAACCAAATCCAAGCGGGGTAAAGGGTTTCAACAGCTTTTATCTAAGCCCAACTGATCCATAACATGAAAAACCAAAAAGTCCGTTTTTCATCAAAAGTCATGCTGAAAAAAATGGTGGGAACCGGTTTTAAAGTATGGTGACGTACTATCCAATGGTGCGCATCCAATAAACCAAGTATTAACCAAATCCAAGCGGGGTAAAGGGTTTCAAAAAGCTTTTATCTAAGCCCAACTGATCCATAACATGAAAAACCAAAAAGTCCGTTTTTCATCAAAAGTCATGCTGAAAAAAATGGTGGGAACCGGTTTTAAAGTATGGTGACGTACTATCCAATGGTGCGCATCCAATAAACCAAGTATTAACCAAATCCAAGCAGGGTAAAGGGTTTCAACAGCTTTTATCTAAGCCCAACTGATCCATAACATGAAAAACCAAAAAGTCCGTTTTTCATCAAAAGTCATGCTGAAAAAAATGGTGGGAACCGGTTTTAAAGTATGGTGACGTACTATCCAATGGTGCGCATCCAATAAACCAAGTATTAACCAAATCCAAGCGGGGTAAAGGGTTTCAAAAAGCTTTTATCTAAGCCCAACTGATCCATAACATGAAAAACCAAAAAGTCCGTTTTTCATCAAAAGTCATGCTGAAAAAAATGGTGGGAACCGGTTTTAAAGTATGGTGACGTACTATCCAATGGTGCGCATCCAATAAACCAAGTATTAACCAAATCCAAGCGGGGTAAAGGGTTTCAACAGCTTTTATCTAAGCCCAACTGATCCATAACATGAAAAACCAAAAAGTCCGTTTTTCATCAAAAGTCATGCTGAAAAAAATGGTTGGGAACCGGTTTTAAAGTATGGTGACGTACTATCCAATGGTGCGCATCCAATAAACCAAGTATTAACCAAATCCAAGCGGGGTAAAGGGTTTCAAAAAGCTTTTATCTAAGCCCAACTGATCCATAACATGAAAAACCAAAAAGTCCGTTTTTCATCAAAAGTCATGCTGAAAAAAATGGTGGGAACCGGTTTTAAAGTATGGTGACGTACTATCCAATGGTGCGCATCCAATAAACCAAGTATTAACCAAATCCAAGCGGGGTAAAGGGTTTCAACAGCTTTTATCTAAGCCCAACTGATCCATAACATGAAAAACCAAAAAGTCCGTTTTTCATCAAAAGTCATGCTGAAAAAAATGGTGGGAACCGGTTTTAAAGTATGGTGACGTACTATCCAATGGTGCGCATCCAATAAACCAAGTATTAACCAAATCCAAGCAGGGTAAAGGGTTTCAAAAAGCTTTTATCTAAGCCCAACTGATCCATAACATGAAAAACCAAAAAGTCCGTTTTTCATCAAAAGTCATGCTGAAAAAAATGGTGGGACCCGGTTTTAAAGTATGGTGACGTACTATCCAATGGTGCGCATCCAATAAACCAAGTATTAACCAAATCCAAGCGGGGTAAAGGGTTTCAACAGCTTTTATCTAAGCCCAACTGATCCATAACATGAAAAACCAAAAAGTCCGTTTTTTCATCAAAAGTCATGCTGAAAAAAATGGTGGGAACCGGTTTTAAAGTATGGTGACGTACTATCCAATGGTGCGCATCCAATAAACCAAGTATTAACCAAATCAAAGCGGGGTAAAGGGTTTCAAAAAGCTTTTATCTAAGCCCAACTGATCCATAACATGAAAAACCAAAAAGTCCGTTTTTCATCAAAAGTCATGCTGAAAAAAATGGTGGGAACCGGTTTTAAAGTATGGTGACGTACTATCCAATGGTGCGCATCCAATAAACCAAGTATTAACCAAATCCAAGCGGGGTAAAGGGTTTCAAAAAGCTTTTATCTAAGCCCAACTGATCCATAACATGAAAACCCAAAAAGTCCGTTTTTCATCAAAAGTCATGCTGAAAAAAATGGTGGGAACCGGTTTTAAAGTATGGTGACGTACTATCCAATGGTGCGCATCCAATAAACCAAGTATTAACCAAATCCAAGCGGGGTAAAGGGTTTCAACAGCTTTTATCTAAGCCCAACTGATCCATAACATGAAAAACCAAAAAGTCCGTTTTTCATCAAAAGTCATGCTGAAAAAAAATGGTGGGAACCGGTTTTAAAGTATGGTGACGTACTATCCAATGGTGCGCATCCAATAAACCAAGTATTAACCAAATTCAAGCGGGGTAAAGGGTTTCAAAAAGCTTTTATCTAAGCCCAACTGATCCATAACATGAAAAACCAAAAAGTCCGTTTTTCATCAAAAGTCATGCTGAAAAAAATGGTGGGAACCGGTTTTAAAGTATGGTGACGTACTATCCAATGGTGCGCATCCAATAAACCAAGTATTAACCAAATCCAAGCGGGGTAAAGGGTTTCAACAGCTTTTATCTAAGCCCAACTGATCCATAACATGAAAAACCAAAAAGTCCGTTTTTCATCAAAAGTCATGCTGAAAAAAATGGTGGGAACCGGTTTTAAAGTATGGTGACGTACTATCCAATGGTGCGCATCCAAAAAACCAAGTATTAACCAAATCCAAGCGGGGTAAAGGGTTTCAAAAAGCTTTTATCTAAGCCCAACTGATCAATAACATGAAAAACCAAAAAGTCCGTTTTTCATCAAAAGTCATGCTGAAAAAAATGGTGGGAACCGGTTTTAAAGTATGGTGACGTACTATCCCATGGTGCGCATCCAATAAACCAAGTATTAACCAAATCCAAGCGGGGTAAAGGGTTTCAACAGCTTTTATCTAAGCCCAACTGATCCATAACATGAAAAAACCAAAAAGTCCGTTTTTCATCAAAAGTCATGCTGAAAAAAATGGTGGGAACCGGTTTTAAAGTATGGTGACGTACTATCCAATGGTGCGCATCCAATAAACCAAGTATTAACCAAATCCAAGCGGGGTAAAGGGTTTCAAAAAGCTTTTATCTAAGCCCAACTGATCCATAACATGAAAAACCAAAAAGTCCGTTTTTCATCAAAAGTCATGCTGAAAAAAATGGTGGGAACCGGTTTTAAAGTATGGTGACGTACTATCCAATGGTGCGCATCCAATAAACCAAGTATTAACCAAATCCAAGCGGGGTAAAGGGTTTCAAAAAGCTTTTATCTAAGCCCAACTGATCCATAACATGAAAAACCAAAAAGTCCGTTTTTCATCAAAAGTCATGCTGAAAAAAATGGTGGGAACCGGTTTTAAAGTATGGTGACGTACTATCCAATGGTGCGCATCCAATAAACCAAGTATTAACCAAATCCAAGCGGGGTAAAGGGTTTCAACAGCTTTTATCTAAGCCCAACTGATCCATAACATGAAAAACCAAAAAGTCCGTTTTTCATCAAAAGTCATGCTGAAAAAAATGGTGGGAACCGGTTTTAAAGTATGGTGACGTACTATCCAATGGTGCGCATCCAATAAACCAAGTATTAACCAAATCCAAGCGGGGTAAAGGGTTTCAAAAAGCTTTTATCTAAGCCCAACTGATCCATAACATGAAAAACCAAAAAGTCCGTTTTTCATCAAAAGTCATGCTGAAAAAAATGGTGGGAACCGGTTTTAAAGTATGGTGACGTACTATCCAATGGTGCGCATCCAATAAACCAAGTATTAACCAAATCCAAGCGGGGTAAAGGGTTTCAACAGCTTTTATCTAAGCCCAACTGATCCATAACATGAAAAACCAAAAAGTCCGTTTTTCATCAAAAGTCATGCTGAAAAAAATGGTGGGAACCGGTTTTAAAGTATGGTGACGTACTATCCAATGGTGCGCATCCAATAAACCAAGTATTAACCAAATCCAAGCGGGGTAAAGGGTTTCAAAAAGCTTTTATCTAAGCCCAACTGATCCATAACATGAAAAACCAAAAAGTCCGTTTTTCATCAAAAGTAGCAGCAGAGAGGGTGAACCCTACAACGTTTTTAGACAAAATTTGATTGAAATCCTAAAACGAGCCATCCTATAATCTCATTTTAACCAAAAAAAGGACGAACCCTACAACGTTTTCAGACAAAAAATTGATTGAATCCTTCCTACGATCTCATTTTAACAAAAAAAAGGATGAACCCTACAACGTTTTCAAACAAAAAATTGATTGAAATCTTAATGAAATCTCATTTTAACTAAAAAAATGAAAACGGAGACTTTTACGATTTTTTAATCAATTTTGGTCGCAACTTGTTGTCATCCACCCTCTCTGCTGCTACAGGTTAATAATTCTTTTACGATTTTAACCGAATATTTGATCCAGTCCGATACGATATCGTGTCCGAGGATCATGTAGATTTATTGTTGCGAATCCGTGTGGTTTTGACTGAGCATGACTAAAGAAGTTTTTAAATTGATTGAAGTCCATATCAGAACACCATGTCTGCCATATATTTCTAAGAGTATGAGTATCAACTCCGTTGAATACAGCAAGAATATTGCAATTATCTCTGATCACTTTTGGAATCTGAGTGTAGCGTTGAGTGACATATATCACATCAGTGTTTTTATGCCTGCCTCTGGAAAAGATCCTAGCAGGATTTTTTTGTTTATCTAACATTATATCGTCGTATACGACTAAATTGTTAATATCTCCATCAATATCATCAATACTCGGTGCTTCATCGATATCGGTTATAAATTCAATAATACCCTCTCCGGATTTTTCTACCGCGCTGTCGTTAAAATCTTTTAGCACTTCATAACATCGTTGGTCGTCTACGCTAGGGGCAATTAAATACAACTTATCCCACTTCATCCATCTCATTATTAAATTGAGCAACAATTGCGTTTTACCGGATCCAGATGGCCCGATTATAATCATCCGGATAGAGTTTGGTAGCGCTGCATGATGCTTAATTGGTTCTCTTGTTTTAGTCGCCGAAAAATCAATTATATCCATATTTATATACATAAATTATGGATCTATATTGTGTGAAGTGTAAAACGCGTACTGGCACAGATGATGTGACGACGGTTACAACTAAAAATAACCGATCAGCGCTTTCTGGTAAATGCGTGCAATGTGGTACAAAGAAATTTAGATTTGTGTCTATGAAATCTGATTTAAAAAAAAACGAGGAGGTGATATCGCAGCCAAATTGGCAAAGCTCCCTGGAACCCCATGGGCAAAGTACCCCGGAGAAAAGCACCTCCCAGGATATAGCTACTGTGGACCGGGAACCAGACTTGATATCAGACTCAATAATCAAAATCAACCCAACCCCGGTGAAGAACCAATAAACGCCATTGATAAAGCCTGTCACCTTCATGATGTTGCTTATAAAAGCAGCAATCTGCAACACAGACATCTAGCAGATGTGAAATTAATTCATGCGTTAAATGCTATTCCTGATAAATCCTTCAAAGAAAAGTTATCTTCGTGGTTGGTAAAATCAGCTATGAAAGGCAAATTGATGATGGGTGCTGGTAATTGAAAATGCTAGCATTTTAATATGGAATCAATTTATTATTCCCCAAGAGGATACTGGAGGGGTAAATCAGCAGTCCATAAACTCGCTAGTGCTGCAAAAGTGAAAAAAACCACTGCGGCTAATTGGTTATCCAAACAGGCACTATGGCAAATTTATCTACCACCGCCTAAACAAATTCAATTCTCGCATTTTGATGTGACCGCTCCTAATGAAGTTCATCAAGCTGATATATTATTTCTGCCACATGATCGTGGTTACAAATACGCTTTAACCGTAGTTGATATTGCAAGTCGATACAAAGAAGCAGAACCGTTAAAAACAAAATCAGCCACTGAAGTCGCTTCTGCATTTGAGAGGATTTATCGACGAGGTCCTCTGCACTGGCCAAATCTATTGCAGGTTGATCCTGGCAAGGAATTTCAGGGTGCAGTATTATCTACAATGAAACATCATAATGTCACCATACGACGAGGGCATACTGCGCTACATCGCGATCAGGCCATTGTAGAACGATTTAATCGGACGATTGCTGAGCGGTTATTTGGATATCAATACGCAAAAGAATTCATTCAAGAAAAGCGATCCCGTGAATGGGTTAAAAGATTACCATCTGTGATTACTGCACTGAATAACGAGATTACTAGAACAATCAACATGAAACCTATCAACGCGATTAAAAAGAAGTCAATACCTGAAAAACCACAAAAAGATTTCAAAGAACCAATTCTTGGTAGTAATGTCATTGTGAGGTACTTATACGAACCAGGAGAGCTTGAAGGTGGCAGAAAAAGGGCTACTGATCCTATTTGGAGCGTCACTACGCATAAGATATCTAGTATAACACGATCTACGGGTAGACCAGCAATCTATAAACTGGATTCAACTGCCCCTCAGCGGGGTTTTACTCGACAACAACTACAGGTAATTCCCGAGGATACTCAATTACCACCGCATGGTCTTAACTAGCACCGTTGCGTCTATTGCACTCAAGACAAGTCAACATCACATTATTTCTGACATGACCGAGACTGTTATTTTTTCTGTCTACGGTGAATTGGCGAGGATCCTTATCCGAATACTGCCAACGCATTATACAATTGCAACTCGCGCAGTGATTATTCTGTTGTTTCTTCAAAGTGATTATTAATTCAGCATCAATATCAAATTCTCGTTGTTTTTTTTTGTCCTGTTGTTTGTAACCGGAGAGTTTTTTATTAATGATGCTAACATCAATATCATTTATTGTGGTGTCATTATCATCGAGGACAATTCTTCGAAGTTGATTTATGTTTCGTACTCTGGATACTGCGAGATAGACTAAATTCGACCATTCGATGTGATTATCCACCATCCAAACAATTGTATCCGATATAGTCAATCCCTGTGAAGAGTGTATTGTTGCTGCGTATCCTAGAGTCCACGGGGATTTATTAGCACGCAATGCATCTTCAACGACATTGATATCAACCAGCACAATATCATTTAATACGAGAATTTGTTTTTCACTCTGTCCTGGAATATCAACTTCAGTGTTCTGTTTTCGTGTATCCGATGGCCTATAACAAAGGGGTACTGGAAGCGTTGCAAATTTTTCTTTATGTAATTCAAATAACTTCATCTGAAGTGTATCCCTGACTATTTTTCTACTTGCAATTATCAAATCATTTGGTCTCCATGTTTCCCAGAAATCGTTTATTTGAGTTTCTGAAATCACTTCACGCGCTATTTCGCACTGGATTCTATCCGGTTGTAATCTAATTAGTTTCTTAAATTCTCGTAATCGTTCATCAAGTGATCTATAATCAGTGGTGATTTCTTCATAGTAGTCTACAAAACCCCTTAGCCATTCATGTGGAGATGCACCGACAAATGGTGGTGGTTGGCCGTGATCACCGCACATGACGACTTTTGTGTTTTTGTTTAACAACCACTCGAGAAATATTTGTAATACATCTAATGACACTGTGCATATTTCATCCCAAATTATGATTTCAGGAATGAATTTATCACCCATACGCTCAGGAGTCCATTTGTCACCCTTCCATCGAAAGAAACTATGGTAAGTACAAGCATTTACCCCTCGCTGTATCATCTCTCTGGCGAGTCTGTGAGTCGGTGTTAGCACAATCATGTTAGTAGAAATACAAGTATTTCCACCACGACGAAATAATTCAATTGCACGAGTTGTCTTTCCTGACCCACCACAACCGTTTAAATAAACTGTTTTATATCTACAGATTGGATCAGATACCGGTGGTGCATTAGAAAATTCTGATTGAATTTCAATACGGTTACAACAAAGATATTTATCATCCATGGCAACGTCTGCGGATTCACAATACTCATGTAGCATCTCCTTTTTAAATCGCCAACGCCCCCAATTTTCTTCGGGATCTGTGAATTTAGCTACAGCTGATTTGTACTTATTGTGTATATACATCGAATCAGTGGCCACTCTAACCGCGGTATTAGGAAATCTATTTATCATCGAAAATAGATTAATAGAAGCATAGGCTAGCATTGAACTTCTCAAATGTGTGTACTGGGAATTATATCCATCACAGTAGGTAACAACCGTACCCATTTTCTCACCATTGGATAGAAAAGCATCCTTACGGGATACAAGTTTTCCCTGCTTCATTAAATCCGCTACAATAAAATCGTATTCAGCGACATCTGTGATCAACCGCGAAGAGTATTTTGCGTTGTCGTATCGTCCACCCTGGGTAAATTTACCGATTATTCTTCGTCCGAGATCCTTTGCTTGTTCTTTTTTAATTTCAAATAACTTCTTAGACCAATTCATGATTTGTTCTTCATTAAAATTCTTCGAATTTCGATCAGGGAATTGTTTTCGCAATTCGCTAATTATACGATCTAGATCGGGTTGTGGTAGCCAAACTTCTTTCTGAGCTCGATAGCATATAATAGCCTCGGAAACAATCAACGATATTAGCATACCACAATCAATCATATATCTCAATAGCACTATTGGCATCCAGGCCTTTTCAGATAGGTGTTTACCGAGCCAAACATAACTACACGGATGTAACCCTGTAGCTAATTCGAATGATATCACACGAGCGAATCCGGTTAAATCAAAATCAGGCAATGGTCCATTAATCGCAACACGAGTCATTTCATGCGTGGGATGTCCAAATCGTTTGAAGTACTCAGCGCATTCCCCATATCCGAGAAAACTTCCGGGGTAACACGCGGATATATCAATTGAAATCATACCATCACGATGGTATTTCGTATTCCACAGTCCTCCATGACCAAATTTGACGCAACTCAATTTAACATCCTCGAGAAAATCACTTCGTGTTGGACGCCATGAGTTTTTTTCTCTTGCGAAGTGAGCTACCACTGATGGAATAGTAAAACTATCCGTGAGTAGTTTTTCATGGAAACTCTCCGGTGAAAAATCACTAGCGATTTTTCTCATTCTGTTATCTAATTCTTCAACGCGATATAATTCACCATTTGGTTTTACAAATTGATCGAATCCTATTTCGGGATCTTCATCACTTCTAAGTAACCACACTGACACAGGATCATCCTTACACAACGCATTAATAGCATCAAATAATCTCTCTTCATAGAAAACATCCCGGACGAACTCCTTAGGGATATATTTCACGGTTCGTTCTCGTGGAAATACTGTTACCGCAGGTGTCCACGCGTGTTTGTTATGATCAATAATTTGTATTGGTGCTCCATTTTTGTTATATTTCGGTTCGTATAAAACCTCTCCGGTTATCGTCATAACTGTTATTGGAAATCTTAATGATGTTTCTAACTTAGCTATATCAGAAATCTTTGCACCGTTCTGTTTCACTGTCAGTTCCCACTCGGTTATTTTCCTACGTCGCAGATCAGTTAGTTTATTTCCTCGGGATGCATTTGTGAAGTGCTCCATTACCCGTGTTGCTACACAATTAAGCCCTGACGAATATTTCATAGGAGCTAGTTTTGCGATATCGGGTTTATCATTTAACGGATATATCCCATAAACCATTGCTGTTACGGGATAAGATCTTTCGTAGTATGGTTTGTCAATGCCGGTTAGAATCCCTGGTTTGGAATCTCTACTCACAATGACAGCTTTTTTATTCTTGAGGATTGGTTCAAATTTATCCCTAATAATCCATTTGCCATCGACTTCAATAATGAATTTGATTCGGAAAAAATACCGTTTTTCCCCAACACGTGAAATTATCACTGCTGCTTTTTCATCATTCATGGTAGCATCAACAACACCATCAATTCGAAATGTTGACCAACAATAAGATGCTCCATCACTTTTGAATTCAGTAAAACAATCTCTGATTTTACTAATCATGGCTTTATCAAGAATTGTATTCTTTGGTGTATTAGAAACTATATCGAGATTGAATTGAGCATCTTTCCAGGGTAATTTCTTGTTACGTTTTTTTGGTTTATCGAGATTAAATCTAGGACTGATTTTCAATAATCTCTTAAACTCTTTCATGTTTCCGTCTGTTGGACGTTTCTTTGGTTTATCGAGATTAAATTTAGGATTAATTTTGTTACGTTTTTTTGGTTTATCGAGATTAAATTTAGGACTAATTTTTAATAATCTCTTAAACTCTTTCATGTTTCCGTCTGTTGGACGTTTGAGATTAATTTTGTTACGTTTTTTGGGTTTATCGAGATTAAATCTAGGATTGATTTTCAATAATCTCTTAAACTCTTTCATGTTTCCGTCTGTTGGACGTTTGAGATTAATTTTGTTACGTTTTTTGGGTTTATCGAGATTAAATCTAGGATTGATTTTCAATAATCTCTTAAACTCTTTCATGTTTCCGTCTGTTGGACGTTTGAGATTAATTTTGTTACGTTTTTTGGGTTTATCGAGATTAAATCTAGGATTGATTTTCAATAATCTCTTAAACTCTTTCATGTTTCCGTCTATTGGACGTTTTTTGGGTCTATCGAGATTAAATCTAGGATTGATTTTCAATAATCTCTTAAACTCCTTATCAGCATTGAATTCAGCATTTTTCGAAGGCGTTTTCCTTAATTCCTTCATGTTATAATTAAAACAAGTATTTAAATAGAAAAATATAGTATAATGAATCACTGCAAGTGGCTAATGATTGGATCAACAACCCCGTGTAACAAATCATGCAGAAGCGAATTCTGTGGGTATCATATGCAAAGCGTTAGGCGAGGAAGTTTTGGCCCTGTTCCATGCCTCCAATGTGGGGTGGGCGTTAGAGGAAAATCGCAGTTGTGTCTTGCTTGTGGGGGTAAACGATACAGGGAACTAAAACGCTACTATGACAAACGAATCATTGACCCTAACGTCCTTGATAAAATCAAGGACAAAATCATCAAAACCCCTCAAGACTACATTGATAGACTTATAATTAAAGCAAATAATAAATTAGACAAGTAATATTATTATATAAATGAGCCAAGATTTCAGACCTCATCCAGTGCTCGTTAATTACGAAGCCTCCAGTGATGGTGTTGTCAGGCACCGCAGACTAAAAAACCCGGTTGGATATCTAAATAATATGGGGTATTTGTTGTTTAGTGCTAGAAATAAAACATATCTCTGTCACAGAATTATTTTTGAATGTCATAATGGATTAATCGAAGACGGATTTGTGATTGATCACATAAATGGCGTGAAGACTGATAATTGTCTTGTGAATCTTCAAGCCGTCTCACAAAGTCGGAATGCAAAATTAGGTGGAACTGGCAAACATGCAAAAACCCCTAGGGGGATCAAATCGTTTGATTTAGAAAATAATGAAGAGAGAAGCTTTCAATCGATAAATGAAGCCAGTAGATACTTTGACATTTGTAGGGCTTCAATACGATTTGTTTCAGAAAATATAATTAAAACTGCTCTGTCTAAAAAAAATGGTCATAAAATAAAATTCGTATACACCTAAACGATTCAAGGTTGCACGATGTGGTCATCACCCTCTCTGCTGCTGCTGCAAATGTTTCATTTGTGGGTTAATAATTCTTTTACGAGTTCAACCGAAAATTTGATCTAGTCCGATACGATATCGTGTCCCAGACCTTGTCCCAGACCTTGTCCCAGACCTTGTCCCAGACCTTGTCTGGGGGGGGATGAAAATCCTTTGTTGAAAATCGAAGATTTTTAGGATTGAAAGTCTTTACGACGAAAATCATTTATGATTTCACAAACAGACTAATCGCTAACACCTCTTCTTGTAAATCAATCAGATTATTTGACTGGTCGGTGAGTTTGAAATTAATTCTCGTTAACGAATTATTATGGCATCGCATGTAGACAGGATTAATTGGGTTCTCAATAATTAGGAATCCTGGAGGAGCTGTTGGTGCAAACGAATAAAGAATATATCCTTGCTGAGCTTGATTTGATCGTTCGAGATTAATTTGATAGCTTCCTTCAATTGCATCACATACTAAATTAAGCGCAATCACTGAGGATATATTCACGTTGAACGGAGCGATATGCCTACCACCGCCATCTGGGTCATTATTATATTTGAGGAGGACAGATGGATCTTGTTTTTGTAGCGCCTTGATATCGGTTTTAACAATTCTTGCTAGTTCATCAGCTTTGTACCCGGGAAACTTGAAATTACGTAGATTGTCCTCTGTGATATTGTAATCGGTTAGGAATCGTTGTTTATTGTCGCTGTTGTCATTAATTATTGTTTGAATAATTAGTTCATAGATATATTCCATGTCCGATATAAGTTGATTTATTATTTCAACATGTTTTTGCGATTTTGTTTTCCGTAGTTGTTCTAGTTGTGTGTCATATAATTGTTTAATTTCATTAAAATAACCACGGACGTCAGTTAGCGTAAATGAAATAGTAACATTGCAATGTGTCTTTGTTGGTAAATATAAATCTATCGCCGATTCTTCCTTTTCTTATATCAGATAAATTATCTCGATAACTGGGATTGATTTCATGATATGATTTTACGTCCGTGGTTAAGTCGGTGGCGGATTTTTCCGGTGGTTTTTCAGGCCATCCTAACACTGTTCTTAACGAGCTGTTATATATATCTACAATGTATCCCTCTGTGCTTATTTCGATCGACGACGAGAGCGTCGGTTGATGAAGATTAATAGCTATTTTTGATTCTTTTCCAGTGATTGATTTTATTCTACGCTGAATTTCAGCATTGATTTGCTTAATTTGGTACGACCCAGTTGGTAACGAAACAGTTTCCCACTCTGGAGTACCATCGGGTTTATTCTTATACGAGAACACCAGTGCGTTATTGGGTTGCTGACCACCAAATGCAACCGATCTGATATTAGGCCAGCTATGATATACTCGTAATTTTGCCAGCGCGATCTCACGCACTGGAATCGGAGAAGGGAAGTTCACACTAAATTCAGGACTCGTTGATGTTATTGATATCATGCTTGTTTGTACTGGGTTCGTGTTCTCCACTACTCGTTGAAGTAATTCCATCGGTGTCGTCATTGTTATTATACTCATGATTTATTTCTAATTTTGGTATCGAGGAATCATAAATACTGACCATCACTGAGAACTCACAATCTGGTATGGTTGAGATTATTGAGATCATTTTGGTTTTTTTTGGATTTGTGTTTTCTGATTCCATCGGTGTTGTCATTGTTATTATATTCATGTTGTTGCTCTAATTTTGATATCGCTGAATCAAAAATACTGACCATCGCTGAGAATTCACTATCTGATATAATTGTATTATCGAGTGACGATGATATCATCAATGATAATTGCGAGTATGCGGTTGATGCAATATGAAATTGAAGTAAGTAATTCTGCAGTTTACTCTGGCTGCATGATGATATCTTTTTTGCTATCCCGGTTGATATACCCCCGATTGTAGCCACCGCAGAAATGCAAATTGGAACTACGACCGGGGCAATCATTATAACCGATGCAAGTATTATTCCGGCGCCAGTGAGAACGCTTGACACCGAGTACATAGTAATATCAATTGCGGTGATTCTTCGTCGGTATTTTTTTATTTTTATTTGATACTCCTCGGCGAGGGTTTTGAGTCTATTTTGAAATTCTCTGACCTGATCATAGCGACATTGCGTTGATGACAAAGTCATTGGTAATGACGAAGTCATCATTATTTTAAAAACGCTAGCGTTTTCAATTATTTGTCATCGTTAGCGGGAATTGCTAGTACTTCAGCCGGAAAAATGATATACGAGTTCTAAACACCAGTGTATTGGTAATCTAATTGTACTATCAACCGCGACAATCTCAAATTCTTCTTTACCATTGATAATTACTGTCGCGGTGCCACCAAAGTAGGTTTTACCTTTCACGATGATATCAAATTGCTTGGTAGAGACTAACGTTATCCTGTAGATACCACTGGACCCCTCCCCGATATCGATTGGCAATCTAACACTAGATTCTTTTACCCAATCAAAGGTCCCATAATCGACCGTATACACGATATTTTCAATGCTTCCGTGTGGATGCGGAATCTTTACCTTTTCAAAGGTTTCTTTTAGTTTAAGAATATCATTATACATTTCGAGGTAATTTGTCTTGATTTCGTTAGTATTTATCGTCCTCAACCTCTCTTTGTTAAAAAAGAACGAACTCAGAAGATATTTAAATTCATTGAGAGTTTTTAGGTGAAGAATATCATTGTAAATCTCGAGATAATTTACCTTGACTTCGGTGTCAAGCATCATCCTCCCATCCCTCTTGCTAAAAAAGAATGAAATCAGAAGGTTTGTGATTCCAAGCTGATCTTGGTTTTCAATATACCCGTCGATGTTAGAAAATGTTGTCGTGATATCTTGGGTTTTACTGCCCTTAAAGAAATTTTTAACAAACTCGTTGGTGAGCTTTTGTTCGTCAATAGCGCTTTTAATTTCAGCGAGGGTCGGGCCTGTCAACGATGTGGTTTCGGATTCGCGTGTTCTCCCTAAAAATTCATCCATGATGGTATTAAGTGTTGTTTGTCTCACCATAAACCTAATAATATCGTTGAGAGTCATCGTAGATGTAGCCGGGACACCAAAGAAATTATTAGCGACGTAGGCATTGTGAGTATGCCTGATAATAAACTCGCTGATTTCAGCGAGAGTCGAGTCTGCCACAGGTGGGGATCCAAAAAACCTAACAATGACGTCGTTAATGGGTTTTTGATCTTCTTTTAGTTTAAAAATCTCGAGATAATTTGCCTTGATTTCTGAAGCAGTCATCATCCTTCCAGCTTCCTTGTTAGCGAAGAATGAATTCAACAAGTCTTTAATTTCAGCGAGAGTCATGCCAACCACAAGCGGGGTTCCAAAGAATTTATGTATAACATTTTTGCGAAAATTATTATAACCTCGTATAAGATCATTCAGCTCACGTTCGTTGGTAGCAATCGCGTCGGTGATCGTAGAAATAAGATTACCAGGTTTAAGTTGTCCACCGTTGGAATAAAGCGCAATAGAGTTTTCAGCGGCATCACTCTGCCGTATCAAAATGTCATTCACGGATATATTACTGCTTTTCAATTTACCCTGTTTGTCTTGAAATACAACTATTTCGTTCGGGTCAACATTTACTAAATTTAACATCTCAGCGATTTCATCTTCAATTATTTTTTTTACATCCTCGATAGAACCAGCAGATGTTTCCGCGGTGGGTTCCGACATTGACAGAGATTGTCCCCAAATATCAATCATTATTGTTAGCGTAACTTGTGTTTTCAATTTATTGATCCTTGTAATTTCCCACTCGTGTATTTGTTTACAACCAGATGAGGTGGTTTCTGTGACGATGAAATCTCCGCGAGGACATTTAATACTTCACGGCCGCATATCGGTGGATCATTTAATTGTTGTGTTGGCAGCGTGGAATAAAAAATCGGAAACTCTTTGAGTTTCGTCGAAGAATTTATATACCGCATAAACTCGCTTGGTGGAGCTAACCCATATGAATCGAAATAGACAATCCCACGTGGATCAATCGCGTATGCAACCCAGTGAGTTCCCGATCCGCTGCTGTTATCGAGATTGATAATACCGGTTTCAACGTTATTTGGTTTTCTCGGTAATTGATCTCTCATAAAAACCCCTCTGAAGTTTTTTATCGCTAGTTTTTTAGCAGCATCAATTAAATCAAAATTGGACATGGGAACCATAGGTTCGGAAATCGAAGATTTCTGAATTAATAAACCGTTCCTGGTATTCTTCTTAGACCCGATCCGTTCACGGATTTCCCGCTGTACCATGAATACGGGGTTCCTGGTAGGTACAACCCCTTTCCCTTTTTTTTATATCCTCGTCCCTTCTTCGGTTCATATGATTTAGCAATGCCTTCTATCGCTTTTGTTCCCAAGGCTCCAGCTGCCCCCAATGCGACCGCTTTTGCAACTGCTGGTGCGGCCGCTGCAATTAATCCTGGAATCGCAGCAAACAATGGAAATATACCACCTGATTTTATCATGTTCGCGACTGCGGCTTTTGAAAATTCTATTTGAACTCCTCGCCGTTTTTTCATTGCATCATTGAAATGTTTTATTTGACGATCCGTCAGTGATATTTTATGTGTACCGCCAGACATCTGCGCTGGTTTTAACGTTATTGTTGTTCCACATTCTTTAGCGGATTTTGATTTTAATTTCTTGACCTGACCATCAGTCAGCTTGACACTAACAATACTATATGGCATTTTATTGTAAAACACATTTATGCTTTCAATTGATCTAATTGTGAAAATCGTTTACGATTTCAATCATAGATTTTCTACTGGTGCATCAACGAGTCTCATTCGTCCGCCAGCCCCTTCTAACAACATTGATTTGTCGCTGAGAATAACAGCAACCGCTCTATAATCAACACCACCAGGATCTATACGAGCTCTGAAGTGTATATCAACGACGGATTGCCTTGTTAAATCAAGATGTTCCAGCGAAAAGTAATAAATCGGATACAAGTTCTTAAAATCAAGTTGCGATATTTGCAAACCAGTATCAACATTTTGATCACGACCCATATATGACAGCATCCGATGATACACACGTGCTATGTGGTTAGTGTCGTAATCAAGCTGAATATCCTCAGATGGTTCTTGTTGTCCGTTTATTCTCAGTGAAACCTCACTTACCCCTAACCGATCAAATATCATATGACTGCGTTCTTGGGAACCTAATCGATTCCTATTCTGCAGCGCTATAAATATATGACGTGGAGCTGAAACGCCTTGTTTTGATGCCAGGTGCCATGTAAATGTACCTTTAACATTATCCTCTTTAGCATCAGTCGTTGTTGTTAGCCAACTTAGCAATGATTTACCACCGGTTTCCATAAATGAGAGCAGCCGCTCTTCCGTGGTAATTGATGGAGTCATTACTGGCATCCATAATACTATTTTACTCAAAACAACTTTACCTTCATCGGCACCAGTACGCCAAATTGCATCATTGTCATTGCCTTTTCGTACTAACGCGATTGTGTGTTTAGCTCCATAGATGACTTTTCTGACATTTCTGCAGAATCCAAATATGTGATGGAGTGGAATCGCACATGAAAAATATCGTTGTGGTCTTTGCAACGTTGCTACTCGTGTTGCAAACCCTAGATTAAAATTATCATTAACGCCTCCGAGAATATCAAACGCAGCTCCTGGTCTAGCTCGACGTTCTGGATTAGCTGCTTCTCGTTGATTATCAACTGAAGTGTCTTGCGGTGTTAACACTTTAATGTATTGAATGTGGTCAGCGTTATCAGAGGTATCCTTTGCAAACATCATAGATGGACCAGCCGATCTTGTATAATCATCGGAGTATCTTGCTAGCCCGATTATTGTTGTTGCAACATCAACTTCACGGTCTATTGATTCAATTTCTTTTCCATCAATGAGATATCTTGCACTTTCAAATAACGCCATTATACCATTGTTGACGAAACCAACTCGGATATTTTGATCATTTGCATATGGGGTATCAGCTGCAACATTTGTTACGAGTTTTCCCTCGATTTCAATAAATGCTTCACATGGCAAAAAGTATTTACTGGTATCTTGAACTTGAAGTTCAATTCGCGATCGTAGGTCGGGTTGTATTGCATGATAGGAATAGTATTGATAATCGCGGACGGAATCATCTTTGCGCACTGGGGCTTCCATATCTAACGCGGGATCAGCTGTTCGTTTAAACATTTATAACATTACTAGCGTTTTCAATTGGTGAATTGCAAAGCAATAATTATCGTCGTTGAAAATTTTTCGAATTTCTTTTTTGTTTCAAACCACTTCCTGCTATCGCGTTCATGATAGCGCTATCTGTTACCGGTGGTGACGAAGTCAATTGCGCTAGTTTTTCTTCCACTGCACTATTTATTGCTTTGCTCATTTTTGCAGGCATCACTGTAGTTGATGGCAGCACCACTGACGAAGTCATTCCTGGTTTCTTTCGTACCAATGATGCTATTTTATCTTTCGCGGCAGAAAATGCCTTTCCTGCAAGATTTCCAACGAAATTGATTCCCTTATCACGAATAGCATCAATGGCTTTCATTGATAATTGTTTAGCTAACGGCGCTACCTTGGGAGCCATTCTTGTAAATAACCCCGCAATGGTATTGCCGAAACCATCTCCGTAATATGCTCTATAAACAGGCAATCGTGAGTTCACCACGTAGACGCTTACTGGTTTATCATGGTTGTAGTGTATAATCATCTTGTTATAAAACTAGTAGTTTTTCAATTAATGATCAATCGCTTACATCCATAAGATTTTCATCATAACGTTGGGCGTCTCTGTGATTTTCAACTAATTCAGCAATAAGTTCTCGATATACATCAATGTCCATGATACCGCCGGCAAATAATCGTCTACAGATATCAGCTGCTTCATTAATTACTTCCGGTGAATTATTTCCGGCTCGTTTCCCTCCGATGAGAACCTCTAACCTTGATATATCACTTAGAATGTTACCAGGGCATGTCACTGTAGAGTGAAAGACATCCTTTGGATTTTTAATCGAATATCCTTTTCCGCTTGTTTTCTTAGAACCGGCTTCTGCTTTTATGTCTATTTGTTCCGGGATTGGATCCTCCATATAAGGTGGTGGTTGTAGACCGCCTTTAACCACAGCTAGAAAGTTATTATAACCAGGGTGCTGCAACGCTGTGATTTTATTCCCGCCATGTTTCGCTAAATATATTTTGATGCCCAAGTGTCTTTGCTTTTTATAAAACTTTTAAACTCGTCTTTTAATAAATTCTCTCTTATACCCTTTGGAAAATTTTCTCTAGCAAAATCAGCTAATTCGTAATCCGTACCGAGTTTTTCAATTCTATTTAATGCTGCGATTGTAAATATACTTTCAGGTGAATAGTCTCTTCCTGCAGCTGCTTCTTCGCGTTCTTCAATTTCGCGTTGAGTTTTTATATCACTGGATAACTGTTGTATCCCTGCGCGTGTTTGTCCGGTCTCTGCTGCTATCTTTTCAAGCACACAAGAACAGGCACTTCTCGTCGCTTGCCTTCCTTAGGAATATCTCCGTATATTGCTCGTTCAGTTGCTGTTTTCACATCTTTGGTCGCACTTGTTATCGGAGTAAACAGTTGTTCACTTGACACAGAAAAGTCAGTCTGCGCTTGTTGTCGTTGTTGAAGTTTCTCGCGAAGTCTGTCTCGAACCGGTATAAACTTTTTAATTGCTGCTAGCCGCTCTCGGGCTAATCTAGTTGTAAGCGATTCACCTACCATATATTGTTTATGAACTAATTTTTCAAATGTAAAACTATCACAATTAAAAGCTTAGTTATTAAATAACTTAGTTATTAAATAATGTACCATCAAGCTAACGTATTCATCTTCGACAGGGTTAAACTGTACGACGCTATCCGCGAGTGTTTCAGAAATAACATCGCTGGGGATTTCAGAATTGTAATATCTGAGAATGGCGATGAACGATTTGTGTTAACGACGCGGCAACAAGAACAATTACGTGAAAATGGAGGCGTCGCGGTGATTACTTGCTACTACGACCAGATCATCCATTATGCACATAACTGCATGAGCAAGTCCAGACTGATGAGTATCCTTTCAGGAGAAAATCCTATGTAAGTGTTACAAAAAACGCTAAAAAAAATTTATTTTTAATAAAAATTACTGAAAGCCTATTATTTTTTTTAGTAACACCCACGTGGTTAAGATACTGGTCGCTCCTCGTTTAACATTTTTCTAAGATCACGAACCTTAGAACTAATTTCAGCTCGTTTTTGATACTCTTGGCCGAGCTTTTGACGTATTGCTTCAACGGTGCTAAATAGCGTTATGAATACATTAATGTCGTTACCGTACAAACAAGCATTGATGGATTTTTGAATTCCTTTCACGAGCCTGTACATCCTAGGTAAAACATAACGACCCTTACTAGACTGATACTCAATATCTTCATATTCCGAGGTAATCTTGTCACAGTCGAGACTTTCAGATAATAATACCCCTTTATTATTTAAATTTGAGATTTCAGCAATTATAGCATTTACATCATTGATATCCATTATTTATATTTATTATAAATATAGTATACTGTATCTCTAATTATTAAAAAAAACAAAACATATATGACAACACATCTTTGGAACTCCTTGGGTGCCTTCGCATCCAAGTAAGCCCAAGGGGACCCGAAACATACATCTCCGGCGGGAGGCCTAAGGTGGCAAACGCCATCTTAGACCGCCCAGAAGATATGCTTGGGGGGACGTCACAACATGGACGGCACAATGCCATATATATCTCCGCTCGAGTGTTGCGGCAAATTTTAGGCATAACATGTACTTAATTAACTTAATTAAGGATGGATTATAATTCAATGGAACGATGATGGTATGATGTGGGCGTGGTAAACCAAACCAACATGGCAACCCATGAAATCTAATTCATGGTTGCATGAGTTGGAAAAAACACCAACCCACGCTACCGAGAATGCGATAGCATGAGTTACAATGTTGGTTTGGCTGAGGGGGATCGCCCCTCCCCCCCAATTAATAGAAAAAAACATCTTCCGTTTCGCCATCAAATAATGTATCTGCTATGGGGACCGAACACACGTAGTTGATAGATCTATGTTTACAAGACAAACACGATATACCATTACACCACGGAGCTGTCATACAGAATAGAGATTTTTTAATATATATATATATCTTCTGATATACTTAACAATAAGAGATTTTTAAAATAGACAATTTTATGCTGCAACATTTTAGTTGTTAAATAAAACAGCGTTTTATATACTCTGTTATAATTCTCTAGATAAAATACATTCATAAAGAGCTGTATACAAGGAATTTTAACCACGCCCACCTACTTCAATGAATAGGAAACACTCGCGTTCCGGCTGAGCGAACATAGGTAATGCGTAGATTATAAAGAAATGTCTGTACTGAAAAGAACGAGTTAGCTGTCTGCTTTACTGCTAGTCCACCCACCCCCACACATGAGATATGTAGATAAATAAAAATACAGCTATTTAAATAATTCAGTTTTAGCCCACAAGCGACAATAAAAAGTTTTATTCTCGAAACTCATGTTCTCCATTACAGTCACGTGGGCGCGCCTAGTTACAGGTAATATAGCAGGCGACAAATTCCTTTGACGTCATAATACAAGGGAACTTAGTAGGTAAATGTTATAAGTTGTGGCAGATTAATCTATAAAGAATTTATCTCCCTTAGCAGCAGAGAGGGTGGATGACAACAAGTTGCGACCAAAATTGATTAAAAAATCGTAAAAGTCTCCGTTTTCATTTTTTTAGTTAAAATGAGATTTCATTAAGATTTCAATCAATTTTTTGTTTGAAAACGTTGTAGGGTTCATCCTTTTTTTTTGTTAAAATGAGATCGTAGGAAGGATTCAATCAATTTTTTGTCTGAAAACGTTGTAGGGTTCGTCCTTTTTTTGGTTAAAATGAGATTATAGGATGGCTCGTTTTAGGATTTCAATCAAATTTTGTCTAAAAACGTTGTAGGGTTCACCCTCTCTGCTGCTAAAGTCATGCTGAAAAAAATGGTGGGAACCGGTTTTAAAGTATGGTGACGTACTATCCAATGGTGCGCATCCAATAAACCAAGTATTAACCAAATCCAAGCGGGGTAAAGGGTTTCAAAAAGCTTTTATCTAAGCCCAACTGATCCATAACATGAAAAACCAAAAAGTCCGTTTTTCATCAAAAGTCATGCTGAAAAAAATGGTGGGAACCGGTTTTAAAGTATGGTGACGTACTATCCAATGGTGCGCATCCAATAAACCAAGTATTAACCAAATCCAAGCGGGGTAAAGGGTTTCAAAAAGCTTTTATCTAAGCCCAACTGATCCATAACATGAAAAACCAAAAAGTCCGTTTTTCATCAAAAGTCATGCTGAAAAAAATGGTGGGAACCGGTTTTAAAGTATGGTGACGTACTATCCAATGGTGCGCATCCAATAAACCAAGTATTAACCAAATCCAAGCGGGGTAAAGGGTTTCAACAGCTTTTATCTAAGCCCAACTGATCCATAACATGAAAAACCAAAAAGTCCGTTTTTCATCAAAAGTCATGCTGAAAAAATGGTGGGAACCGGTTTTAAAGTATGGTGACGTACTATCCAATGGTGCGCATCCAATAAACCAAGTATTAACCAAATCCAAGCGGGGTAAAGGGTTTCAAAAAGCTTTTATCTAAGCCCAACTGATCCATAACATGAAAAACCAAAAGTCCGTTTTTCATCAAAAGTCATGCTGAAAAAAATGGTGGGAACCGGTTTTAAAGTATGGTGACGTACTATCCAATGGTGCGCATCCAATAAACCAAGTATTAACCAAATCCAAGCGGGGTAAAGGGTTTCAACAGCTTTTATCTAAGCCCAACTGATCCATAACATGAAAAACCAAAAAGTCCGTTTTTCATCAAAAGTCATGCTGAAAAAAATGGTGGGAACCGGTTTTAAAGTATGGTGACGTACTATCCAATGGTGCGCATCCAATAAACCAAGTATTAACCAAATCCAAGCGGGGTAAAGGGTTTCAAAAAGCTTTATCTAAGCCCAACTGATCCATAACATGAAAAACCAAAAAGTCCGTTTTTCATCAAAAGTCATGCTGAAAAAAATGGTGGGAACCGGTTTTAAAGTATGGTGACGTACTATCCAATGGTGCGCATCCAATAAACCAAGTATTAACCAAATCCAAGCGGGGTAAAGGGTTTCAACAGCTTTTATCTAAGCCCAACTGATCCATAACATGAAAAAACCAAAAAGTCCGTTTTTCATCAAAAGTCATGCTGAAAAAAATGGTGGGAACCGGTTTTAAAGTATGGTGACGTACTATCCAATGGTGCGCATCCAATAAACCAAGTATTAACCAAATCCAAGCGGGGTAAAGGGTTTCAAAAAGCTTTTATCTAAGCCCAACTGATCCATAACATGAAAAACCAAAAAGTCCGTTTTTCATCAAAAGTCATGCTGAAAAAAATGGTGGGAACCGGTTTTAAAGTATGGTGACGTACTATCTAATGGTGCGCATCCAATAAACCAAGTATTAACCAAATCCAAGCGGGGTAAAGGGTTTCAACAGCTTTTATCTAAGCCCAACTGATCCATAACATGAAAAACCAAAAAGTCCGTTTTTCATCAAAAGTCATGCTGAAAAAAATGGTGGGAACCGGTTTTAAAGTATGGTGACGTACTATCCAATGGTGCGCATCCAATAAACCAAGTATTAACCAAATCCAAGCGGGGTAAAGGGTTTCAAAAAGCTTTTATCTAAGCCCAACTGATCCATAACATGAAAAACCAAAAAGTCCGTTTTTCATCAAAAGTCATGCTGAAAAAATGGTGGGAACCGGTTTTAAAGTATGGTGACGTACTATCCAATGGTGCGCATCCAATAAACCAAGTATTAACCAAATCCAAGCGGGGTAAAGGGTTTCAACAGCTTTTATCTAAGCCCAACTGATCCATAACATGAAAAACCAAAAAGTCCGTTTTTCATCAAAAGTCATGCTGAAAAAAATGGTGGGAACCGGTTTTAAAGTATGGTGACGTACTATCCAATGGTGCGCATCCAATAAACCAAGTATTAACCAAATCCAAGCGGGGTAAAGGGTTTCAAAAAGCTTTTATCTAAGCCCAACTGATCCATAACATGAAAAACCAAAAAGTCCGTTTTTCATCAAAAGTCATGCTGAAAAAAATGGTGGGAACCGGTTTTAAGTATGGTGACGTACTATCCAATGGTGCGCATCCAATAAACCAAGTATTAACCAAATCCAAGCGGGGTAAAGGGTTTCAACAGCTTTTATCTAAGCCCAACTGATCCATAACATGAAAAACCAAAAAGTCCGTTTTTCATCAAAAGTCATGCTGAAAAAAATGGTGGGAACCGGTTTTAAAGTATGGTGACGTACTATCCAATGGTGCGCATCCAATAAACCAAGTATTAACCAATCCAAGCGGGGTAAAGGGTTTCAAAAAGCTTTTATCTAAGCCCAACTGATCCATAACATGAAAAACCAAAAAGTCCGTTTTTCATCAAAAGTCATGCTGAAAAAAATGGTGGGAACCGGTTTTAAAGTATGGTGACGTACTATCCAATGGTGCGCATCCAATAAACCAAGTATTAACCAAATCCAAGCGGGGTAAAGGGTTTCAACAGCTTTTATCTAAGCCCAACTGATCCATAACATGAAAAACCAAAAAGTCCGTTTTTCATCAAAAGTCATGCTGAAAAAATGGTGGGAACCGGTTTTAAAGTATGGTGACGTACTATCCAATGGTGCGCATCCAATAAACCAAGTATTAACCAAATCCAAGCGGGGTAAAGGGTTTCAAAAGCTTTTATCTAAGCCCAACTGATCCATAACATGAAAACCAAAAAGTCCGTTTTTCATCAAAAGTCATGCTGAAAAAAATGGTGGGAACCGGTTTTAAAGTATGGTGACGTACTATCCAATGGTGCGCATCCAATAAACCAAGTATTAACCAAATCCAAGCGGGGTAAAGGGTTTCAACAGCTTTTATCTAAGCCAACTGATCCATAACATGAAAAACCAAAAGTCCGTTTTTCATCAAAAGTCATGCTGAAAAAAATGGTGGAACGGTTTTAAGTATGGTGACGTACTATCCAATGGTGCGCATCCAATAAACAAGTATTAACAAATCCAAGCGGGGTAAAGGGTTTCAAAAGCTTTTATCTAAGCCCAACTGATCCATAACATGAAAAACCAAAAGTCCGTTTTTCATCAAAAGTCATGCTGAAAAAATGGTGGGAACCGGTTTTAAAGTATGGTGACGTACTATCCAATGGTGCGCATCCAATAAACCAAGTATTAACCAAATCCAAGCGGGGTAAAGGGTTTCAACAGCTTTTATCTAAGCCCAACTGATCCATAACATGAAAAACCAAAAAGTCCGTTTTTCATCAAAAGTCATGCTGAAAAAAAATGGTGGGAACCGGTTTTAAAGTATGGTGACGTACTATCCAATGGTGCGCATCCAATAAACCAAGTATTAACCAAATCCAAGCGGGGTAAAGGGTTTCAAAAGCTTTTATCTAAGCCCAACTGATCCATAACATGAAAAACCAAAAAGTCCGTTTTTCATCAAAAGTCATGCTGAAAAAAATGGTGGGACCGGTTTTAAAGTATGGTGACGTACTATCCAATGGTGCGCATCCAATAAACCAAGTATTAACCAAATCCAAGCGGGGTAAAGGGTTTCAAACAGCTTTTATCTAAGCCCAACTGATCCATAACATGAAAAACCAAAAAGTCCGTTTTTCATCAAAAGTCATGCTGAAAAAAATGGTGGGAACCGGTTTTAAAGTATGGTGACGTACTATCCAATGGTGCGCATCCAATAAACCAAGTATTAACCAAATCCAAGCGGGGTAAAGGGTTTCAAAAAGCTTTTATCTAAGCCCAACTGATCCATAACATGAAAAACCAAAAAGTCCGTTTTTCATCAAAAGTCATGCTGAAAAAAATGGTGGGAACCGGTTTTAAAGTATGGTGACGTACTATCCAATGGTGCGCATCCAATAAACCAAGTATTAACCAAATCCAAGCGGGGTAAAGGGTTTCAAAAGCTTTTATCTAAGCCCAACTGATCCATAACATGAAAAACCAAAAAGTCCGTTTTTCATCAAAAGTCATGCTGAAAAAAATGGTGGGAACCGGTTTTAAAGTATGGTGACGTACTATCCAATGGTGCGCATCCAATAAACCAAGTATTAACCAAATCCAAGCGGGGTAAAGGGTTTCAAAAGCTTTTATCTAAGCCCAACTGATCCATAACATGAAAAACCAAAAAGTCCGTTTTTCATCAAAAGTCATGCTGAAAAAAATGGTGGGAACCGGTTTTAAAGTATGGTGACGTACTATCCAATGGTGCGCATCCAATAAACCAAGTATTAACCAAATCCAAGCGGGGTAAAGGGTTTCAACAGCTTTTATCTAAGCCCAACTGATCCATAACATGAAAAACCAAAAAGTCCGTTTTTCATCAAAAGTCATGCTGAAAAAAATGGTGGGAACCGGTTTTAAAGTATGGTGACGTACTATCCAATGGTGCGCATCCAATAAACCAAGTATTAACCAAATCCAAGCGGGGTAAAGGGTTTCAAAAAGCTTTTATCTAAGCCCAACTGATCCATAACATGAAAAACCAAAAAGTCCGTTTTTCATCAAAAGTCATGCTGAAAAAAATGGTGGGAACCGGTTTTAAAGTATGGTGACGTACTATCCAATGGTGCGCATCCAATAAACCAAGTATTAACCAAATCCAAGCGGGGTAAAGGGTTTCAACAGCTTTTATCTAAGCCCAACTGATCCATAACATGAAAAACCAAAAAGTCCGTTTTTCATCAAAAGTCATGCTGAAAAAAATGGTGGGAACCGGTTTTAAAGTATGGTGACGTACTATCCAATGGTGCGCATCCAATAAACCAAGTATTAACCAAATCCAAGCGGGGTAAAGGGTTTCAAAAAGCTTTTATCTAAGCCCAACTGATCCATAACATGAAAAACCAAAAAGTCCGTTTTTCATCAAAAGTCATGCTGAAAAAAATGGTGGGAACCGGTTTTAAAGTATGGTGACGTACTATCCAATGGTGCGCATCCAATAAACCAAGTATTAACCAAATCCAAGCGGGGTAAAGGGTTTCAACAGCTTTTATCTAAGCCCAACTGATCCATAACATGAAAAACCAAAAAGTCCGTTTTTCATCAAAAGTCATGCTGAAAAAAATGGTGGGAACCGGTTTTAAAGTATGGTGACGTACTATCCAATGGTGCGCATCCAATAAACCAAGTATTAACCAAATCCAAGCGGGGTAAAGGGTTTCAAAAAGCTTTTATCTAAGCCCAACTGATCCATAACATGAAAAACCAAAAAGTCCGTTTTTCATCAAAAGTCATGCTGAAAAAAATTGGTGGGAACCGGTTTTAAAGTATGGTGACGTACTATCCAATGGTGCGCATCCAATAAACCAAGTATTAACCAAATCCAAGCGGGGTAAAGGGTTTCAACAGCTTTTATCTAAGCCCAACTGATCCATAACATGAAAAACCAAAAAGTCCGTTTTTCATCAAAAGTCATGCTGAAAAAAATGGTGGGAACCGGTTTTAAAGTATGGTGACGTACTATCCAATGGTGCGCATCCAATAAACCAAGTATTAACCAAATCCAAGCGGGGTAAAGGGTTTCAAAAAGCTTTTATCTAAGCCCAACTGATCCATAACATGAAAAACCAAAAAGTCCGTTTTTCATCAAAAGTCATGCTGAAAAAAAATGGTGGGAACCGGTTTTTAAAGTATGGTGACGTACTATCCAATGGTGCGCATCCAATAAACCAAGTATTAACCAAATCCAAGCGGGGGTAAAGGGTTTCAACAGCTTTTAATCTAAGCCCCACTGATCCATACAATGAAAAACCAAAAAGGTCCTTTTTCATCAAAGTCATGCTGAAAAAAATGGTGGAACCGGTTTTAAGTATGGTGACGTACTATCCAATGGTGCGCATCCCACTAAACCATAGTATTACCAAATCCAAGCGGG
>JARLTB010000651.1:0-32571 GCA_030141615.1 Unio pictorum
AAACCTTTGGTCAGTTCACCGTCAGAATTGCGAACTATTTTGAGCGGTGGATTGAATGCGGCAAAGCGGTGAAAACGTTTGAAGGGTTGACTGATTTCTTGCTCAGAGATCAATTATTTAATACAGTTGGGCGAGAATTAGATCAATTTCTGAAGGAGAAAAGTCTTCACGAACGTAAAAGATATGGCTAAGCAAGCCGATTTATTTGCCGAAGCTCATGGGGGAACCCAGAACGTGGTTTTAAAAGAGTTTAAGGTCTGGAAACCAGTCTGTAAGACCTATGCCTAGGGAGCCTGTAAAATCAGCTGAGGTAAAAAGGTCAGTTGGGAATCCAGTTTTTCAGCGTGTGCGGTGTTTCTTGTGTAATGCATTGGGTCATGTTCAAAAAGACTGTCCTAAAAGAAAGGCACTTATACATAAGGTAGCAGTGGCTATACAAAGTAAAGGTATAACTGATAACATCGTACAGGTAGAACCTTGTATCATTCGCTTGGCACGTGTTTATTTCCTGAAGCGCGTGTACCAACCGCGAGGAGGGTTTGTCAACGGTCGAGAAGTCGTGGTATTGCGTGACACTGGTTGTACGGGCGTAGTGATCAAACGTAGTCGTCGTGCAGGATAACCAAATGCTCGGGTGGGAATCCCCATGTATGTTACTTGATCAGACGATGGGTCGCCATTCCCGTAGCAAGGATCACAGTAAAAACACCTTTCTTAACGGGAACTGTTGATGCCCCTTGTATGGACAATCCTATTTACGATCTGACGATCCGGTAATGTTGAAGGTTCCGTCTTCCAACCATGGCCGATTTTAAAATACATTTGGCCCAGGCAGTCGAAACGCGAGGGCAAACACGGCGAGAGAAAACCGCGTTTCGTAAATTAATAGTCCCTGAATCGATCTCAGGAATTTCGCGTGATGATTTCAAACAAGAGCAAGAAACATGATGAATCCATCAGAACGATTGTTGAGAAAATCACGTCCGGCGCGATTAGACATTGCAAGCGTGGGGGTAGCTCTAGATTCGTACGCCCAAGAACGGATTAATTCATAGGGAGTTTAGCGCTCGGCGAGGGTAAGAAGTATTGGCAAGTGGTCGTACCCCAGAGATATAGATCTCAAGTACTTAGGGTGGCGCATGAGTCAAGCATGGCAGGACACCTAGGTAAGGCTAAGACCACTAGCAGGGGTAGTCGCTGAATTCTACTGGCCAGGTGTTAATGGCGATGTCACACGGTTCTGTAGGTCGTGCGACGTATGTCAGAAAACCGTCTGTAAGGGAGGGTCACAAGGGTGCCCTTGGGACAGATGCCATTAATAGACGTACACCGTTTTAAAGAGTGGCAGTAGATATTGTAGGGACCAATACACCCAGTTACCGAAAGAAAAGAATCGGTACATACTTACTCTGGTTGACTACGCAACCAGATACCCTGAAGCACGTAGCGTACCAACTATTGAAACGGAAAGGGTAGCTGAAGCATTAGTTGATATCTTCAGTAGGGTAGGGGTGCCAGAGGAAATCCTCACTGATTGTGGTGCCCAATTCACCTCTGACCTCATGGGTGAAATAAGTAGGCTGGTGTTATCCATCAAACAGCTAAACACTACCCCATACCATCCGATGTGCAATGGACTGGTAGAGAAGTTTAATGGTACCCTGAAAAGCATGCTGAGAAAGATGTGCGCGGAACGTCCGCAAGACTGGGACCGTTATTTAAACGCTGTTCTGTATCGCGTACCGTGAAGTACCGCAGGAAAGTTTAGGTTTTCACCCTTCGAACTGTTGTACGGTAGGACAGTTCGAGGCCCGATGCGGATACTACGCGAACTATGGACTGGTGATGTCGCGAACGAGGAAATAAAAACGACTTACCAGTACGTGTTAGATCTAAGAAATAAACTTGAGAGTACATGCCAGATGGCACGTGACGAATTGATTAAATCGGGGCGCAGATATGCCAAGTATTACAACCGCAGAGCGCGTAATAGGAAATTTCTTGTGGGAGATCAGGTTCTATTGCTTCTTCCAACGAGTTCGAATAAGTTATTAGTCCAGTGGAAAGGTCCATATGAAGTTAAAGAAGTAAAAGGTGACATGGACTATAAAATTGACATGGACGGTATTGTAAAAACATTCCATGCGAATATGCTCAAGTTGTATATCAAGAGACAGAGCGACAATGTCAATAAGGGGAGTTGAAAATATAGGCGCAGACTACTTGAGTAGGGCATGATGGGAAATTTGTATGAATTTGCCCAGTAATAAAATCCAGTTTGTAGTATAACCAGTGTAAATGTTGTAAGATATCATCAATAGTTATTTTTCTTCTATTCTGTGTTAGTTTTAAAAATGTGTACATTTTTATTCTTAGGGGGGAGGTATTGTCACAGAATTAGGCGAAAATTTGAACTGATTTTTGTTGTTCTTGAATTGCAAACGAAACTCACCATTTTCTTGATTTCGTCGTACACGCATTACCTGGGGTGATTAAGTGGCGTGTAACGATTTGCATGTGCCAATTTGTAATTTACATGAAATCCGAAATACTCGTTGTACGTGGTGCACGTCAAGCTCGATGTGATTTATGTTCACCTATTGAGAGTATATAAGGCGATGGATTTCTCATTATTATTTACGGGAACTAAAATATCTAATCAAAGGATAGATAACCTCGTCTTGCAAATCTCCAGCCAAAGGGGTGAGTGTTAAATTTACATTTCGTTTTATTGTGAATTTTATTCAGATTATCATTTCGTATAATTGATGCCTTTATTGCAATGAACGTGAAATATTTTGAATTACTAGTCACTTTTAGACTTTAAATACAATATCGTAATCTACGGCTTAGATTATTTTTGAGACCACTATTATTAGTCTGGTTTTGTTTATTATAGTTGATTCCGGAGATCTAATAACATCGTTGATTCCGTAGATCTGATAACATCTGACAATCATTGATTCCGTCTGATTCCATCGTTGATTCCGTCGTTGAATCCGTAGATCTGATTACATCTGATAATCACTGATTCCGTCGTTGATACCGTAGAAGTACATCACTGATAGCGCATCTAATAACATCGTTGATACCGTCTCTGATACCGTAGCTGCTAACGTAGTTGTTACATTGTTTCTGATACCGTAGCTGCTAATAACATCGTTGATACCGTAGCTGCTAATAACATCGTTGATACCGTAGCTGCTAATAACATCGTTGATACCGTAGCTGTTAACACATCTGATACCATCTTTTGATAAACGTCTTTGATATCGTCTGATTTGTTGTGGGACATCTATTGTTTGTTCTGGAACATCTCTGTATAAATATCTGAATGTGCTTGTGCCGTTAATTTGTGCAAACGGAATTGAAGTATCTGTCTGTGTGTCGAACTGTCTGTTCGTCAATATCTGTGTAACATGTAAATATCCGGAAAGCTAGAAGTCCGAGTGTCGGAGCTGTCTTAGAGTTGTAAAACGTCCGGGTAGACATCTAGGGGAGTGAGGAACCGTTGGTTCGGGTAGATGTTGTATGCTGTCTGAACGTATAACTGTGGTGGATCCGTGAAGGGTAACGTCCGATAATAGTATTGGTCAACCCTCGGTTCTCGGGGAAACTGGGAGACGATTCAACTGTTGCTGAATCGTGCGGTTATACAGGGGAGACACATAGGTGTATTGAAATTATAATATAATTTAATACATTGTTGTATTTGCATGCTTATGTCAGATCGCAATAATATTTCAAGTGATCACATAGATATCAATAAAAAGCTAGCAACTTGATTGAATACAAGTATATGATCGTGCTAGTTATCGCAATCCATCGTGCGATAGATAGTTTGTCGTTTGTGTTTATTTTTTTCGTAAATCATTCTTGCATTTATTTAACTTTCGTAAAGGATTCTTGGATCTGTGTATAATCCAAGAGATCCCTTTACATCTGAGATTCTTTTTGTATTGTTATTTAATTTGTTCATGTATTGTGAATGGTTGTGAGTGTAATTGTGGGTTGAGTGCATGAATTATTGTGTTGTTACATCTGTATTTTTTAAATTTATAATTTATTACATAAATTTATATTTTCTTTCACAAATTGTGTTTGTATTGTTCATTTGGTCCACCCTCCTCTCGGTAACAATTCTGTCACACCCGCTTGGATTTGGTTAATACTTGGTTTATTGGCTGCGCACCATTGGATAGTACGTCACCATACTTTAAAACCGGTTCCCACCATTTTTTTCAGCATGACTTTTGATGAAAAACGGACTTTTTTGTTTTTCATGTTATGGATCAGTTGGGCTTAGATAAAAGCTGTTGAAACCCTTTACCCCGCTTGGATTTGGTTAATACTTGGTTTATTGGCTGCGCACCATTGGATAGTACGTCACCATACTTTAAAACCGGTTCCCACCATTTTTTTCAGCATGACTTTTGATGAAAAACGGACTTTTTTGTTTTTCATGTTATGGATCAGTTGGGCTTAGATAAAAGCTGTTGAAACCCTTTACCCCGCTTGGATTTGGTTAATACTTGGTTTATTGGCTGCGCACCATTGGATAGTACGTCACCATACTTTAAAACCGGTTCCCACCATTTTTTTTCAGCATGACTTTTGATGAAAAACGGACTTTTTTGTTTTTCATGTTATGGATCAGTTGGGCTTAGATAAAAGCTGTTGAAACCCTTTACCCCGCTTGGATTTGGTTAATACTTGGTTTATTGGCTGCGCACCATTGGATAGTACGTCACCATACTTTAAAACCGGTTCCCACCATTTTTTTCAGCATGACTTTTGATGAAAAACGGACTTTTTTGTTTTTCATGTTATGGATCAGTTGGGCTTAGATAAAAGCTGTTGAAACCCTTTACCCCGCTTGGATTTGGTTAATACTTGGTTTATTGGCTGCGCACCATTGGATAGTACGTCACCATACTTTAAAACCGGTTCCCACCATTTTTTTCAGCATGACTTTTGATGAAAAACGGACTTTTTTGTTTTCATGTTATGTATCAGTTGGGCTTAGATAAAAGCTGTTGAAACCCTTTACCCCGCTTGGATTTGGTTAATACTTGGTTTATTGGCTGCGCACCATTGGATAGTACGTCACCATACTTTAAAACCGGTTCCCACCATTTTTTTTCAGCATGACTTTTGATGAAAAACGGACTTTTTTGTTTTTCATGTTATGGATCAGTTGGGCTTAGATAAAAGCTGTTGAAACCCTTTACCCCGCTTGGATTTGGTTAATACTTGGTTTATTGGCTGCGCACCATTGGATAGTACGTCACCATACTTTAAAACCGGTTCCCACCATTTTTTTCAGCATGACTTTTGATGAAAAACGGACTTTTTTGTTTTTCATGTTATGGATCAGTTGGGCTTAGATAAAAGCTGTTGAAACCCTTTACCCCGCTTGGATTTGGTTAATACTTGGTTTATTGGCTGCGCACCATTGGATAGTACGTCACCATACTTTAAAACCGGTTCCCACCATTTTTTTCAGCATGACTTTTGATGAAAAACGGACTTTTTTGTTTTTCATGTTATGGATCAGTTGGGCTTAGATAAAAGCTGTTGAAACCCTTTACCCCGCTTGGATTTGGTTAATACTTGGTTTATTGGCTGCGCACCATTGGATAGTACGTCACCATACTTTAAAACCGGTTCCCACCATTTTTTTCAGCATGACTTTTGATGAAAAACGGACTTTTTTGTTTTTCATGTTATGGATCAGTTGGGCTTAGATAAAAGCTGTTGAAACCCTTTACCCCGCTTGGATTTGGTTAATACTTGGTTTATTGGCTGCGCACCATTGGATAGTACGTCACCATACTTTAAAACCGGTTCCCACCATTTTTTTCAGCATGACTTTTGATGAAAAACGGACTTTTTTGTTTTTCATGTTATGGATCAGTTGGGCTTAGATAAAAGCTGTTGAAACCCTTTACCCCGCTTGGATTTGGTTAATACTTGGTTTATTGGCTGCGCACCATTGGATAGTACGTCACCATACTTTAAAACCGGTTCCCACCATTTTTTTCAGCATGACTTTTGATGAAAAACGGACTTTTTTGTTTTTCATGTTATGGATCAGTTGGGCTTAGATAAAAGCTGTTGAAACCCTTTACCCCGCTTGGATTTGGTTAATACTTGGTTTATTGGCTGCGCACCATTGGATAGTACGTCACCATACTTTAAAACCGGTTCCCACCATTTTTTTCAGCATGACTTTTGATGAAAAACGGAATTTTTTGTTTTTCATGTTATGGATCAGTTGGGCTTAGATAAAAGCTGTTGAAACCCTTTACCCCGCTTGGATTTGGTTAATACTTGGATTATTGGCTGCGCACCATTGGATAGTACGTCACCATACTTTAAAACCGGTTCCCACCATTTTTTTCAGCATGACTTTTGATGAAAAACGGACTTTTTTGTTTTTCATGTTATGGATCAGTTGGGCTTAGATAAAAGCTGTTGAAACCCTTTACCCCGCTTGGATTTGGTTAATACTTGGTTTATTGGCTGCGCACCATTGGATAGTACGTCACCATACTTTAAAACCGGTTCCCACCATTTTTTTCAGCATGACTTTTGATGAAAAACGGACTTTTTTGTTTTTCATGTTATGGATCAGTTGGGCTTAGATAAAAGCTGTTGAAACCCTTTACCCCGCTTGGATTTGGTTAATACTTGGTTTATTGGCTGCGCACCATTGGATAGTACGTCACCATACTTTTAAACCGGTTCCCACCATTTTTTTCAGCATGACTTTTGATGAAAAACGGACTTTTTTGTTTTTCATGTTATGGATCAGTTGGGCTTAGATACAAGCTGTTGAAACCCTTTACCCCGCTTGGATTTGGTTAATACTTGGTTTATTGGCTGCGCACCATTGGATAGTACGTCACCATACTTTAAAACCGGTTCCCACCATTTTTTTCAGCATGACTTTTGATGAAAAACGGACTTTTTTGTTTTTCATGTTATGGATCAGTTGGGCTTAGATAAAAGCTGTTGAAACCCTTTACCCCGCTTGGATTTGGTTAATACTTGGTTTATTGGCTGCGCACCATTGGATAGTACGTCACCATACTTTAAAACCGGTTCCCACCATTTTTTTCAGCATGACTTTTGATGAAAAACGGACTTTTTTGTTTTTCATGTTATGGATCAGTTGGGCTTAGATAAAAGCTGTTGAAACCCTTTACCCCGCTTGGATTTGGTTAATACTTGGTTTATTGGCTGCGCACCATTGGATAGTACGTCACCATACTTTAAAACCGGTTCCCACCATTTTTTTCAGCATGACTTTTGATGAAAAACGGACTTTTTTGTTTTTCATGTTATGGATCAGTTGGTCTTAGATAAAAGCTGTTGAAACCCTTTACCCCGCTTGGATTTGGTTAATACTTGGTTTATTGGCTGCGCACCATTGGATAGTACGTCACCATACTTTAAAACCGGTTCCCACCATTTTTTTCAGCATGACTTTTGATGAAAAACGGACTTTTTTGTTTTTCATGTTATGGATCAGTTGGGCTTAGATAAAAGCTGTTGAAACCCTTTACCCCGCTTGGATTTGGTTAATACTTGGTTTATTGGCTGCGCACCATTGGATAGTACGTCACCATACTTTAAAACCGGTTCCCACCATTTTTTTCAGCATGACTTTTGATGAAAAACGGACTTTTTTGTTTTTCATGTTATGGATCAGTTGGGCTTAGATAAAAGCTGTTGAAACCCTTTACCCCGCTTGGATTTGGTTAATACTTGGTTTATTGGCTGCGCACCATTGGATAGTACGTCACCATACTTTAAAACCGGTTCCCACCATTTTTTTCAGCATGACTTTTGATGAAAAACGGACTTTTTTGTTTTTCATGTTATGGATCAGTTGGGCTTAGATAAAAGCTGTTGAAACCCTTTACCCCGCTTGGATTTGGTTAATACTTGGTTTATTGGCTGCGCACCATTGGATAGTACGTCACCATACTTTAAAATCGGTTCCCACCATTTTTTTTCAGCATGACTTTTGATGAAAAACGGACTTTTTTGTTTTTCATGTTATGGATCAGTTGGGCTTAGATAAAAGCTGTTGAAACCCTTTACCCCGCTTGGATTTGGTTAATACTTGGTTTATTGGCTGCGCACCATTGGATAGTACGTCACCATACTTTAAAACCGGTTCCCACCATTTTTTTCAGCATGACTTTTGATGAAAAACGGACTTTTTTGTTTTTCATGTTATGGATCAGTTGGGCTTAGATAAAAGCTGTTGAAACCCTTTACCCCGCTTGGATTTGGTTAATACTTGGTTTATTGGCTGCGCACCATTGGATAGTACGTCACCATACTTTAAAACCGGTTCCCACCATTTTTTTCAGCATGACTTTTGATGAAAAACGGACTTTTTTGTTTTTCATGTTATGGATCAGTTGGGCTTAGATAAAAGCTGTTGAAACCCTTTACCCCGCTTGGATTTGGTTAATACTTGGTTTATTGGCTGCGCACCATTGGATAGTACGTCACCATACTTTAAAACCGGTTCCCACCATTTTTTTCAGCATGACTTTTGATGAAAAACGGACTTTTTTGTTTTTCATGTTATGGATCAGTTGGGCTTAGATAAAAGCTGTTGAAACCCTTTACCCCGCTTGGATTTGGTTAATACTTGGTTTATTGGCTGCGCACCATTGGATAGTACGTCACCATACTTTAAAACCGGTTCCCACCATTTTTTTCAGCATGACTTTTGATGAAAAACGGACTTTTTTGTTTTTCATGTTATGGATCAGTCGGGCTTAGATAAAAGCTGTTGAAACCCTTTACCCCGCTTGGATTTGGTTAATACTTGGTTTATTGGCTGCGCACCATTGGATAGTACGTCACCATACTTTAAAACCGGTTCCCACCATTTTTTTCAGCATGACTTTTGATGAAAAACGGACTTTTTTGTTTTTCATGTTATGGATCAGTTGGGCTTAGATAAAAGCTGTTGAAACCCTTTACCCCGCTTGGATTTGGTTAATACTTGGTTTATTGGCTGCGCACCATTGGATAGTACGTCACCATACTTTAAAACCGGTTCCCACCATTTTTTTCAGCATGACTTTTGATGAAAAACGGACTTTTTTGTTTTTCATGTTATGGATCAGTTGGGGTTAGATAAAAGCTGTTGAAACCCTTTACCCCGCTTGGATTTGGTTAATACTTGGTTTATTGGCTGCGCACCATTGGATAGTACGTCACCATACTTTAAAACCGGTTCCCACCATTTTTTTCAGCATGACTTTTGATGAAAAACGGACTTTTTTGTTTTTCATGTTATGGATCAGTTGGGCTTAGATAAAAGATGTTGAAACCCTTTACCCCGCTTGGATTTGGTTAATACTTGGTTTATTGGCTGCGCACCATTGGATAGTACGTCACCATACTTTAAAACCGGTTCCCACCATTTTTTTCAGCATGACTTTTGATGAAAAACGGACTTTTTTGTTTTTCATGTTATGGATCAGTTGGGTTTAGATAAAAGCTGTTGAAACCCTTTACCCCGCTTGGATTTGGTTAATACTTGGTTTATTGGCTGCGCACCATTGGATAGTACGTCACCATACTTTAAAACCGGTTCCCACCATTTTTTTCAGCATGACTTTTGATGAAAAACGGACTTTTTTGTTTTTCATGTTATGGATCAGTTGGGCTTAGATAAAAGCTGTTGAAACCCTTTACCCCGCTTGGATTTGGTTAATACTTGGTTTATTGGCTGCGCACCATTGGATAGTACGTCACCATACTTTAAAACCGGTTCCCACCATTTTTTTCAGCATGACTTTTGATGAAAAACGGACTTTTTTGTTTTTCATGTTATGGATCAGTTGGGCTTAGATAAAAGCTGTTGAAACCCTTTACCCCGTTTGGATTTGGTTAATACTTGGTTTATTGGCTGCGCACCATTGGATAGTACGTCACCATACTTTAAAACCGGTTCCCACCATTTTTTTCAGCATGACTTTTGATGAAAAACGGACTTTTTTGTTTTTCATGTTATGGATCAGTTGGGCTTAGATAAAAGCTGTTGAAACCCTTTACCCCGCTTGGATTTGGTTAATACTTGGTTTATTGGCTGCGCACCATTGGATAGTACGTCACCATACTTTAAAACCGGTTCCCACCATTTTTTTCAGCATGACTTTTGATGAAAAACGGACTTTTTTGTTTTTCATGTTATGGATCAGTTGGGCTTAGATAAAAGCTGTTGAAACCCTTTACCCCGCTTGGATTTGGTTAATACTTGGTTTATTGGCTGCGCACCATTGGATAGTACGTCACCATACTTTAAAACCGGTTCCCACCATTTTTTTCAGCATGACTTTTGATGAAAAACGGACTTTTTTGTTTTTCATGTTATGGATCAGTTGGGCTTAGATAAAAGCTGTTGAAACCCTTTACCCCGCTTGGATTTGGTTAATACTTGGTTTATTGGCTGCGCACCATTGGATAGTACGTCACCATACTTTAAAACCGGTTCCCACCATTTTTTTCAGCATGACTTTTGATGAAAAACGGACTTTTTTGTTTTTCATGTTATGGATCAGTTGGGCTTAGATAAAAGCTGTTGAAACCCTTTACCCCGCTTGGATTTGGTTAATACTTGGTTTATTGGCTGCGCACCATTGGATTGTACGTCACCATACTTTAAAACCGGTTCCCACCATTTTTTTCAGCATGACTTTTGATGAAAAACGGACTTTTTTGTTTTTCATGTTATGGATCAGTTGGGCTTAGATAAAAGCTGTTGAAACCCTTTACCCCGCTTGGATTTGGTTAATACTTGGTTTATTGGCTGCGCACCATTGGATAGTACGTCACCATACTTTAAAACCGGTTCCCACCATTTTTTTCAGCATGACTTTTGATGAAAAACGGACTTTTTTGTTTTTCATGTTATGGATCAGTTGGGCTTAGATAAAAGCTGTTGAAACCCTTTACCCCGCTTGGATTTGGTTAATACTTGGTTTATTGGCTGCGCACCATTGGATAGTACGTCACCATACTTTAAAACCGGTTCCCACCATTTTTTTCAGCATGACTTTTGATGAAAAACGGACTTTTTTGTTTTTCATGTTATGGATCAGTTGGGCTTAGATAAAAGCTGTTGAAACCCTTTACCCCGCTTGGATTTGGTTAATACTTGGTTTATTGGCTGCGCACCATTGGATAGTACGTCACCATACTTTAAAACCGGTTCCCACCATTTTTTTCAGCATGACTTTTGATGAAAAACGGACTTTTTTGTTTTTCATGTTATGGATCAGTTGGGCTTAGATAAAAGCTGTTGAAACCCTTTACCCCGCTGTCACAGAATTAGGCGAAAATTTGAACTGATTTTTGTTGTTCTTGAATTGCAAACGAAACTCACCATTTTCTTGATTTCGTCGTACACGCATTACCTGGGGTGATTAAGTGGCGTGTAACGATTTGCATGTGCCAATTTGTAATTTACATGAAATCCGAAATACTCGTTGTACGTGGTGCACGTCAAGCTCGATATGATTTATGTTCACCTATTGAGAGTATATAAGGCGATGGATTTCTCATCATTATTTACGGGAACTAAAATATCTAATCAAAGGATAGATAACCTCGTCTTGCAAATCTCCAGCCAAAGGGGTGAGTGTTAAATTTACATTTCGTTTTATTGTGAATTTTATTCAGATTATCATTTCGTATAATGATGCCTTTATTGCAATGAACGTGAAATATTTTGAATTACTAGTCACTTTTAGACTTTAAATACAATATCGTAATCTACGGCTTAGATTATTTTTGAGACCACTATTATTAGTCTGGTTTTGTTTATTATAGTTGATTCCGGAGATCTAATAACATCGTTGATTCCGTAGATCTGATAACATCTGACAATCATTGATTCCGTCTGATTCCATCGTTGATTCCGTCGTTGAATCCGTAGATCTGATTACATCTGATAATCACTGATTCCGTCGTTGATACCGTAGAAGTACATCACTGATAGCGCATCTAATAACATCGTTGATACCGTCTCTGATACCGTAGCTGCTAACGTAGTTGTTACATTGTTTCTGATACCGTAGCTGCTAATAACATCGTTGATACCGTAGCTGCTAATAACATCGTTGATACCGTAGCTGCTAATAACATCGTTGATACCGTAGCTGTTAACACATCTGATACCATCTTTTGATAAACGTCTTTGATATCGTCTGATTTGTTGTGGGACATCTATTGTTTGTTCTGGAACATCTCTGTATAAATATCTGAATGTGCTTGTGCCGTTAATTTGTGCAAACGGAATTGAAGTATCTGTCTGTGTGTCGAACTGTCTGTTCGTCAATATCTGTGTAACGTATAAATATCCGGAAAGCTAGAAGTCCGAGTGTCGGAGCTGTCTTAGAGTTGTAAAACGTCCGGGTAGACATCTAGGGGAGTGAGGAACCGTTGGTTCGGGTAGATGTTGTATGCTGTCTGAACGTATAACTGTGGTGGATCCGTGAAGGGTAACGTCCGATAATAGTATTGGTCAACCCTCGGTTCTCGGGGAAACTGGGAGACGATTCAACTGTTGCTGAATCGTGCGGTTATACAGGGGAGACACATAGGTGTATTGAAATTATAATATAATTTAATACATTGTTGTATTTGCATGCTTATGTCAGATCGCAATAATATTTCAAGTGATCACATAGATATCAATAAAAAGCTAGCAACTTGATTGAATACAAGTATATGATCGTGCTAGTTATCGCAATCCATCGTGCGATAGATATTTTGTCGTTTGTGTTTATTTTTTTCGTAAATCATTCTTGCATTTATTTAACTTTCGTAAAGGATTCTTGGATCTGTGTATAATCCAAGAGATCCCTTTACATCTGAGATTCCTTTTGTATTGTTATTTAATTTGTTCATGTATTGTGAATGGTTGTGAGTGTAATTGTGGGTTGAGTGCATGAATTATTGTGTTGTTACATCTGTATTTTTTTCATTTATAATTTATTACATAAATTTATATTTTCTTTCACAAATTGTGTTTGTATTGTTCATTTGGTCCACCCTCCTCTCGGTAACAATTCTGTTACAATGGTGTCAGAAGTGGGATCGTTGGATTAAGTGAACTGTCAATCATTTTTGTGAAGGTATACATTTAATGTTTATATTTGAGCGTGACCTTCTGTTAAGATAATACTCTAGTTGGAGTTTATTTTTGTTTAGTTTACCTAGGTCCGTGAGTCCAGTATAAACGTGTTTAAAGTATTGGTTTGGTTATATATCTATATTCATATTACAATTGTCATGTCATCCCTTAAGGACTTGGTTGCCTTAGGCAAAGAATTTGGATATGAAGGTGAAAGCTTAAGGAAATTTATTCAAGAAGAACAAGCCCGGGAAAGGGACGAAAGGGTAAGAGCAAGGGCATTAGAAAGGGAATCCGATGATAGGAAATGGGCCTTTGAGAGGGAAAAGATAGGATTAGAGAAGGAAAAGATAGAATTAGAGAAGCAGGCCGAAAAGGATAGGATAGGATGGGAAATGGAAGCGGAGCAAAAGCGAATAGAGTTAGATGAAAAAGCAAAGCAACGGGATCATGAGCGTAAGGTAGAATTAGCGACATCTGGAAGAGAACACGATTCTGCCTTTAGCAAATTAAGGGGCCCCAAATTACCTCCCTTTGACGATGAAAAAGATAACATAGATAGTTATCTTCATCGATTTGAGCGGTATGCCGAAAACCAGAAGTGGAGTCAAAATGACTGGGCGCTGCATCTGAGTGCTTTATTAAAAGGTAAAGCACTGGATGTATACTCGCGACTTCCTAGGGACGATGTGTTTAAGTACGACGTCCTAAAGGAAGCACTTCTCAAAAGGTACGAGCTCACTGAACAAGGTTTTCGAAAAAAGTTCAGGTATAGCAAGCCCGATAAGGGAGAAACCTTTGGTCAGTTCACCGTCAGAATTGCGAACTATTTTGAGCGGTGGATTGAATGCGGCAAAGCGGTGAAAATGTTTGAAGGGTTGACTGATTTCTTGCTCAGAGATCAATTATTTAATACAGTTGGGCGAGAATTAGATCAATTTCTGAAGGAGAAAGTCTTCACGAACGTAAAAGATATGGCTAAGCAAGCCGATTTATTTGCCGAAGCTCATGGGGGAACCCAGAACGTGGTTTTAAAAGATTTTAAGTCTGGAAACCAGTCTGTAAGACCTATGCCTAGGGAGCCTGTAAAATCAGCTGAGGTAAAAAGGTCAGTTGGGAATCCAGTTTTTCAGCGTGTGCGGTGTTTCTTGTGTAATGCATTGGGTCATGTTCAAAAAGACTGTCCTAAAAGAAAGGCACTTATACATAAGGTAGCAGTGGCTATACAAAGTAAAGGTATAACTGATAACATCGTACAGGTAGAACCTTGTATTCATTCGCTTGGCACGTGTTTATTTCCTGAAGCGCGTGTACCAACCGCGAGAGGGTTTGTCAACGGTCGAGAAGTCGTGGTATTGCGTGACACTGGTTGTACGGGCGTAGTGATCAAACGTAGTCTCGTGCAGGATAACCAAATGCTCGGGTGGGAATCCCCATGTATGTTACTTGATCAGACGATGGGTCGCATTCCCGTAGTAAGGATCACAGTAAAAACACCTTTCTTAACGGGAACTGTTGATGCCCTTTGTATGGACAATCCTATTTACGATCTGACGATCGGTAATGTTGAAGGTTCCCGTCTTCCAACCATGGCCGATTTTAAAATACATTTGGCCCAGGCAGTCGAAACGCGAGGGCAAACACGGCGAGAGAAAACCGCGTTTCGTAAATTAATAGTCCCTGAATCGATCTCAGGAATTTCGCGTGATGATTTCAAACAAGAGCAAGAACATGATGAATCCATCAGAACGATTGTTGAGAAAATCACGTCCGGCGCGATTAAACATTGCAAGCGTGGGGGTAGCTCTAGATTCGTACGCAAGAACGGATTAATTCATAGGGAGTTTAGCGCTCGGGAGGGTAAGAAGTATTGGCAAGTGGTCGTACCCCAGAGATATAGATCTCAAGTACTTAGGGTGGCGCATGAGTCAAGCATGGCAGGACACCTAGGTAAGGCTAAGACCACTAGCAGGGTAGTCGCTGAATTCTACTGGCCAGGTGTTAATGGCGATGTCACACGGTTCTGTAGGTCGTGCGACGTATGTCAGAAAACCGTCTGTAAGGGAAGGGTCACAAGGGTGCCCTTGGGACAGATGCCATTAATAGATACACCGTTTAAAAGAGTGGCAGTAGATATTGTAGGACCAATACACCCAGTTACCGAAAGAAAGAATCGGTACATACTTACTCTGGTTGACTACGCAACCAGATACCCTGAAGCCGTAGCGTTACCAACTATTGAAACGGAAAGGGTAGCTGAAGCATTAGTTGATATCTTCAGTAGGGTAGGGGTGCCAGAGGAAATCCTCACTGATTGTGGTGCCCAATTCACCTCTGACCTCATGGGTGAAATAAGTAGGCTGTTATCCATCAAACAGCTAAACACTACCCCATACCATCCGATGTGCAATGGACTGGTAGAGAAGTTTAATGGTACCCTGAAAAGCATGCTGAGAAAGATGTGCGCGGAACGTCCGCAAGACTGGGACCGTTATTTAAACGCTGTTCTGTTCGCGTACCGTGAAGTACCGCAGGAAAGTTTAGGGTTTTCACCCTTCGAACTGTTGTACGGTAGGACAGTTCGAGGCCCGATGCGGATACTACGCGAACTATGGACTGGTGATGTCGCGAACGAGGAAATAAAAACGACTTACCAGTACGTGTTAGATCTAAGAAATAAACTTGAGAGTACATGCCAGATGGCACGTGACGAATTGATTAAATCGGGGCGCAGATATGCCAAGTATTACAACCGCAGAGCGCGTAATAGGAAATTTCTTGTGGGAGATCAGGTTCTATTGCTTCTTCCAACGAGTTCGAATAAGTTATTAGTCCAGTGGAAAGGTCCATATGAAGTTAAAGAAGTAAAAGGTGACATGGACTATAAAATTGACATGGACGGTATTGTAAAAACATTCCATGCGAATATGCTCAAGTTGTATATCAAGAGACAGAGCGACAATGTCAATAAGGGGAGTTGAAAATATAGGCGCAGACTACTTGAGTAGGGCATGATGGGAAATTTGTATGAATTTGCCCAGTAATAAAATCCAGTTTGTAGTATAACCAGTGTAAATGTTGTAAGATATCATCAATAGTTATTTTTCTTCTATTCTGTGTTAGTTTTAAAAATGTGTACATTTTTATTCTTAGGGGGGAGGTATTGTCACAGAATTAGGCGAAAATTTGAACTGATTTTTGTTGTTCTTGAATTGCAAACGAAACTCACCATTTTCTTGATTTCGTCGTACACGCATTACCTGGGGTGATTAAGTGGCGTGTAACGATTTGCATGTGCCAATTTGTAATTTACATGAAATCCGAAATACTCGTTGTACGTGGTGCACGTCAAGCTCGATGTGATTTATGTTCACCTATTGAGAGTATATAAGGCGATGGATTTCTCATTATTATTTACGGGAACTAAAATATCTAATCAAAGGATAGATAACCTCGTCTTGCAAATCTCCAGCCAAAGGGGTGAGTGTTAAATTTACATTTCGTTTTATTGTGAATTTTATTCAGATTATCATTTCGTATAATGATGCCTTTATTGCAATGAACGTGAAATATTTTGAATTACTAGTCACTTTTAGACTTTAAATACAATATCGTAATCTACGGCTTAGATTATTTTTGAGACCACTATTATTAGTCTGGTTTTGTTTATTATAGTTGATTCCGGAGATCTAATAACATCGTTGATTCCGTAGATCTGATAACATCTGACAATCATTGATTCCGTCTGATTCCATCGTTGATTCCGTCGTTGAATCCGTAGATCTGATTACATCTGATAATCACTGATTCCGTCGTTGATACCGTAGAAGTACATCACTGATAGCGCATCTAATAACATCGTTGATACCGTCTCTGATACCGTAGCTGCTAACGTAGTTGTTACATTGTTTCTGATACCGTAGCTGCTAATAACATCGTTGATACCGTAGCTGCTAATAACATCGTTGATACCGTAGCTGCTAATAACATCGTTGATACCGTAGCTGTTAACACATCTGATACCATCTTTTGATAAACGTCTTTGATATCGTCTGATTTGTTGTGGGACATCTATTGTTTGTTCTGGAACATCTCTGTATAAATATCTGAATGTGCTTGTGCCGTTAATTTGTGCAAACGGAATTGAAGTATCTGTCTGTGTGTCGAACTGTCTGTTCGTCAATATCTGTGTAACGTGTAAATATCCGGAAAGCTAGAAGTCCGAGTGTCGGAGCTGTCTTAGAGTTGTAAAACGTCCGGGTAGACATCTAGGGGAGTGAGGAACCGTTGGTTCGGGTAGATGTTGTATGCTGTCTGAACGTATAACTGTGGTGGATCCGTGAAGGGTAACGTCCGATAATAGTATTGGTCAACCCTCGGTTCTCGGGGAAACTGGGAGACGATTCAACTGTTGCTGAATCGTGCGGTTATACAGGGGAGACACATAGGTGTATTGAAATTATAATATAATTTAATACATTGTTGTATTTGCATGCTTATGTCAGATCGCAATAATATTTCAAGTGATCACATAGATATCAATAAAAAGCTAGCAACTTGATTGAATACAAGTATATGATCGTGCTAGTTATCGCAATCCATCGTGCGATAGATAGTTTGTCGTTTGTGTTTATTTTTTTCGTAAATCATTCTTGCATTTATTTAACTTTCGTAAAGGATTCTTGGATCTGTGTATAATCCAAGAGATCCCTTTACATCTGAGATTCTTTTTGTATTGTTATTTAATTTGTTCATGTATTGTGAATGGTTGTGAGTGTAATTGTGGGTTGAGTGCATGAATTATTGTGTTGTTACATCTGTATTTTTTAAATTTATAATTTATTACATAAATTTATATTTTCTTTCACAAATTGTGTTTGTATTGTTCATTTGGTCCACCCTCCTCTCGGTAACAATTCTGTCACACCCGCTTGGATTTGGTTAATACTTGGTTTATTGGCTGCGCACCATTGGATAGTACGTCACCATACTTTAAAACCGGTTCCCACCATTTTTTTCAGCATGACTTTTGATGAAAAACGGACTTTTTTGTTTTTCATGTTATGGATCAGTTGGGCTTAGATAAAAGCTGTTGAAACCCTTTACCCCGCTTGGATTTGGTTAATACTTGGTTTATTGGCTGCGCACCATTGGATAGTACGTCACCATACTTTAAAACCGGTTCCCACCATTTTTTTCAGCATGACTTTTGATGAAAAACGGACTTTTTTGTTTTTCATGTTATGGATCAGTTGGGCTTAGATAAAAGCTGTTGAAACCCTTTACCCCGCTTGGATTTGGTTAATACTTGGTTTATTGGCTGCGCACCATTGGATAGTACGTCACCATACTTTAAAACCGGTTCCCACCATTTTTTTCAGCATGACTTTTGATGAAAAACGGACTTTTTTGTTTTTCATGTTATGGATCAGTTGGGCTTAGATAAAAGCTGTTGAAACCCTTTACCCCGCTTGGATTTGGTTAATACTTGGTTTATTGGCTGCGCACCATTGGATAGTACGTCACCATACTTTAAAACCGGTTCCCACCATTTTTTTCAGCATGACTTTTGATGAAAAACGGACTTTTTTGTTTTTCATGTTATGGATCAGTTGGGCTTAGATAAAAGCTGTTGAAACCCTTTACCCCGCTTGGATTTGGTTAATACTTGGTTTATTGGCTGCGCACCATTGGATAGTACGTCACCATACTTTAAAACCGGTTCCCACCATTTTTTTCAGCATGACTTTTGATGAAAAACGGACTTTTTTGTTTTTCATGTTATGGATCAGTTGGGCTTAGATAAAAGCTGTTGAAACCCTTTACCCCGCTTGGATTTGGTTAATACTTGGTTTATTGGCTGCGCACCATTGGATAGTACGTCACCATACTTTAAAACCGGTTCCCACCATTTTTTTCAGCATGACTTTTGATGAAAAACGGACTTTTTTGTTTTTCATGTTATGGATCAGTTGGGCTTAGATAAAAGCTGTTGAAACCCTTTACCCCGCTTGGATTTGGTTAATACTTGGTTTATTGGCTGCGCACCATTGGATAGTACGTCACCATACTTTAAAACCGGTTCCCACCATTTTTTTCAGCATGACTTTTGATGAAAAACGGACTTTTTTGTTTTTCATGTTATGGATCAGTTGGGCTTAGATAAAAGCTGTTGAAACCCTTTACCCCGCTTGGATTTGGTTAATACTTGGTTTATTGGCTGCGCACCATTGGATAGTACGTCACCATACTTTAAAACCGGTTCCCACCATTTTTTTCAGCATGACTTTTGATGAAAAACGGACTTTTTTGTTTTTCATGTTATGGATCAGTTGGGCTTAGATAAAAGCTGTTGAAACCCTTTACCCCGCTTGGATTTGGTTAATACTTGGTTTATTGGCTGCGCACCATTGGATAGTACGTCACCATACTTTAAAACCGGTTCCCACCATTTTTTTCAGCATGACTTTTGATGAAAAACGGACTTTTTTGTTTTTCATGTTATGGATCAGTTGGGCTTAGATAAAAGCTGTTGAAACCCTTTACCCCGCTTGGATTTGGTTAATACTTGGTTTATTGGCTGCGCACCATTGGATAGTACGTCACCATACTTTAAAACCGGTTCCCACCATTTTTTTCAGCATGACTTTTGATGAAAAACGGACTTTTTTGTTTTTCATGTTATGGATCAGTTGGGCTTAGATAAAAGCTGTTGAAACCCTTTACCCCGCTTGGATTTGGTTAATACTTGGTTTATTGGCTGCGCACCATTGGATAGTACGTCACCATACTTTAAAACCGGTTCCCACCATTTTTTTCAGCATGACTTTTGATGAAAAACGGACTTTTTTGTTTTTCATGTTATGGATCAGTTGGGCTTAGATAAAAGCTGTTGAAACCCTTTACCCCGCTTGGATTTGGTTAATACTTGGTTTATTGGCTGCGCACCATTGGATAGTACGTCACCATACTTTAAAACCGGTTCCCACCATTTTTTTCAGCATGACTTTTGATGAAAAACGGACTTTTTTGTTTTTCATGTTATGGATCAGTTGGGCTTAGATAAAAGCTGTTGAAACCCTTTACCCCGCTTGGATTTGGTTAATACTTGGTTTATTGGCTGCGCACCATTGGATAGTACGTCACCATACTTTAAAACCGGTTCCCACCATTTTTTTCAGCATGACTTTTGATGAAAAACGGACTTTTTTGTTTTTCATGTTATGGATCAGTTGGGCTTAGATAAAAGCTGTTGAAACCCTTTACCCCGCTTGGATTTGGTTAATACTTGGTTTATTGGCTGCGCACCATTGGATAGTACGTCACCATACTTTAAAACCGGTTCCCACCATTTTTTTCAGCATGACTTTTGATGAAAAACGGACTTTTTTGTTTTTCATGTTATGGATCAGTTGGGCTTAGATAAAAGCTGTTGAAACCCTTTACCCCGCTTGGATTTGGTTAATACTTGGTTTATTGGCTGCGCACCATTGGATAGTACGTCACCATACTTTAAAACCGGTTCCCACCATTTTTTTCAGCATGACTTTTGATGAAAAACGGACTTTTTTGTTTTTCATGTTATGGATCAGTTGGGCTTAGATAAAAGCTGTTGAAACCCTTTACCCCGCTTGGATTTGGTTAATACTTGGTTTATTGGCTGCGCACCATTGGATAGTACGTCACCATACTTTAAAACCGGTTCCCACCATTTTTTTCAGCATGACTTTTGATGAAAAACGGACTTTTTTGTTTTTCATGTTATGGATCAGTTGGGCTTAGATAAAAGCTGTTGAAACCCTTTACCCCGCTTGGATTTGGTTAATACTTGGTTTATTGGCTGCGCACCATTGGATAGTACGTCACCATACTTTAAAACCGGTTCCCACCATTTTTTTCAGCATGACTTTTGATGAAAAACGGACTTTTTTGTTTTTCATGTTATGGATCAGTTGGGCTTAGATAAAAGCTGTTGAAACCCTTTACCCCGCTTGGATTTGGTTAATACTTGGTTTATTGGCTGCGCACCATTGGATAGTACGTCACCATACTTTAAAACCGGTTCCCACCATTTTTTTCAGCATGACTTTTGATGAAAAACGGACTTTTTTGTTTTTCATGTTATGGATCAGTTGGGCTTAGATAAAAGCTGTTGAAACCCTTTACCCCGCTTGGATTTGGTTAATACTTGGTTTATTGGCTGCGCACCATTGGATAGTACGTCACCATACTTTAAAACCGGTTCCCACCATTTTTTTCAGCATGACTTTTGATGAAAAACGGACTTTTTTGTTTTTCATGTTATGGATCAGTTGGGCTTAGATAAAAGCTGTTGAAACCCTTTACCCCGCTTGGATTTGGTTAATACTTGGTTTATTGGCTGCGCACCATTGGATAGTACGTCACCATACTTTAAAACCGGTTCCCACCATTTTTTTCAGCATGACTTTTGATGAAAAACGGACTTTTTTGTTTTTCATGTTATGGATCAGTTGGGCTTAGATAAAAGCTGTTGAAACCCTTTACCCCGCTTGGATTTGGTTAATACTTGGTTTATTGGCTGCGCACCATTGGATAGTACGTCACCATACTTTAAAACCGGTTCCCACCATTTTTTTCAGCATGACTTTTGATGAAAAACGGACTTTTTTGTTTTTCATGTTATGGATCAGTTGGGCTTAGATAAAAGCTGTTGAAACCCTTTACCCCGCTTGGATTTGGTTAATACTTGGTTTATTGGCTGCGCACCATTGGATAGTACGTCACCATACTTTAAAACCGGTTCCCACCATTTTTTTCAGCATGACTTTTGATGAAAAACGGACTTTTTTGTTTTTCATGTTATGGATCAGTTGGGCTTAGATAAAAGCTGTTGAAACCCTTTACCCCGCTTGGATTTGGTTAATACTTGGTTTATTGGCTGCGCACCATTGGATAGTACGTCACCATACTTTAAAACCGGTTCCCACCATTTTTTTCAGCATGACTTTTGATGAAAAACGGACTTTTTTGTTTTTCATGTTATGGATCAGTTGGGCTTAGATAAAAGCTGTTGAAACCCTTTACCCCGCTTGGATTTGGTTAATACTTGGTTTATTGGCTGCGCACCATTGGATAGTACGTCACCATACTTTAAAACCGGTTCCCACCATTTTTTTCAGCATGACTTTTGATGAAAAACGGACTTTTTTGTTTTTCATGTTATGGATCAGTTGGGCTTAGATAAAAGCTGTTGAAACCCTTTACCCCGCTTGGATTTGGTTAATACTTGGTTTATTGGCTGCGCACCATTGGATAGTACGTCACCATACTTTAAAACCGGTTCCCACCATTTTTTTCAGCATGACTTTTGATGAAAAACGGACTTTTTTGTTTTTCATGTTATGGATCAGTTGGGCTTAGATAAAAGCTGTTGAAACCCTTTACCCCGCTTGGATTTGGTTAATACTTGGTTTATTGGCTGCGCACCATTGGATAGTACGTCACCATACTTTAAAACCGGTTCCCACCATTTTTTTCAGCATGACTTTTGATGAAAAACGGACTTTTTTGTTTTTCATGTTATGGATCAGTTGGGCTTAGATAAAAGCTGTTGAAACCCTTTACCCCGCTTGGATTTGGTTAATACTTGGTTTATTGGCTGCGCACCATTGGATAGTACGTCACCATACTTTAAAACCGGTTCCCACCATTTTTTTCAGCATGACTTTTGATGAAAAACGGACTTTTTTGTTTTTCATGTTATGGATCAGTTGGGCTTAGATAAAAGCTGTTGAAACCCTTTACCCCGCTTGGATTTGGTTAATACTTGGTTTATTGGCTGCGCACCATTGGATAGTACGTCACCATACTTTAAAACCGGTTCCCACCATTTTTTTCAGCATGACTTTTGATGAAAAACGGACTTTTTTGTTTTTCATGTTATGGATCAGTTGGGCTTAGATAAAAGCTGTTGAAACCCTTTACCCCGCTTGGATTTGGTTAATACTTGGTTTATTGGCTGCGCACCATTGGATAGTACGTCACCATACTTTAAAACCGGTTCCCACCATTTTTTTCAGCATGACTTTTGATGAAAAACGGACTTTTTTGTTTTTCATGTTATGGATCAGTTGGGCTTAGATAAAAGCTGTTGAAACCCTTTACCCCGCTTGGATTTGGTTAATACTTGGTTTATTGGCTGCGCACCATTGGATAGTACGTCACCATACTTTAAAACCGGTTCCCACCATTTTTTTCAGCATGACTTTTGATGAAAAACGGACTTTTTTGTTTTTCATGTTATGGATCAGTTGGGCTTAGATAAAAGCTGTTGAAACCCTTTACCCCGCTTGGATTTGGTTAATACTTGGTTTATTGGCTGCGCACCATTGGATAGTACGTCACCATACTTTAAAACCGGTTCCCACCATTTTTTTCAGCATGACTTTTGATGAAAAACGGACTTTTTTGTTTTTCATGTTATGGATCAGTTGGGCTTAGATAAAAGCTGTTGAAACCCTTTACCCCGCTTGGATTTGGTTAATACTTGGTTTATTGGCTGCGCACCATTGGATAGTACGTCACCATACTTTAAAACCGGTTCCCACCATTTTTTTCAGCATGACTTTTGATGAAAAACGGACTTTTTTGTTTTTCATGTTATGGATCAGTTGGGCTTAGATAAAAGCTGTTGAAACCCTTTACCCCGCTTGGATTTGGTTAATACTTGGTTTATTGGCTGCGCACCATTGGATAGTACGTCACCATACTTTAAAACCGGTTCCCACCATTTTTTTCAGCATGACTTTTGATGAAAAACGGACTTTTTTGTTTTTCATGTTATGGATCAGTTGGGCTTAGATAAAAGCTGTTGAAACCCTTTACCCCGCTTGGATTTGGTTAATACTTGGTTTATTGGCTGCGCACCATTGGATAGTACGTCACCATACTTTAAAACCGGTTCCCACCATTTTTTTCAGCATGACTTTTGATGAAAAACGGACTTTTTTGTTTTTCATGTTATGGATCAGTTGGGCTTAGATAAAAGCTGTTGAAACCCTTTACCCCGCTTGGATTTGGTTAATACTTGGTTTATTGGCTGCGCACCATTGGATAGTACGTCACCATACTTTAAAACCGGTTCCCACCATTTTTTTCAGCATGACTTTTGATGAAAAACGGACTTTTTTGTTTTTCATGTTATGGATCAGTTGGGCTTAGATAAAAGCTGTTGAAACCCTTTACCCCGCTTGGATTTGGTTAATACTTGGTTTATTGGCTGCGCACCATTGGATAGTACGTCACCATACTTTAAAACCGGTTCCCACCATTTTTTTCAGCATGACTTTTGATGAAAAACGGACTTTTTTGTTTTTCATGTTATGGATCAGTTGGGCTTAGATAAAAGCTGTTGAAACCCTTTACCCCGCTTGGATTTGGTTAATACTTGGTTTATTGGCTGCGCACCATTGGATAGTACGTCACCATACTTTAAAACCGGTTCCCACCATTTTTTTCAGCATGACTTTTGATGAAAAACGGACTTTTTTGTTTTTCATGTTATGGATCAGTTGGGCTTAGATAAAAGCTGTTGAAACCCTTTACCCCGCTTGGATTTGGTTAATACTTGGTTTATTGGCTGCGCACCATTGGATAGTACGTCACCATACTTTAAAACGGTTCCCACCATTTTTTTCAGCATGACTTTTGATGAAAAACGGACTTTTTTGTTTTTCATGTTATGGATCAGTTGGGCTTAGATAAAAGCTGTTGAAACCCTTTACCCCGCTTGGATTTGGTTAATACTTGGTTTATTGGCTGCGCACCATTGGATAGTACGTCACCATACTTTAAAACCGGTTCCCACCATTTTTTCAGCATGACTTTTGATGAAAAACGGACTTTTTTGTTTTTCATGTTATGGATCAGTTGGGCTTAGATAAAAGCTGTTGAAACCCTTTACCCCGCTTGGATTTGGTTAATACTTGGTTTATTGGCTGCGCACCATTGGATAGTACGTCACCATACTTTAAAACCGGTTCCCACCATTTTTTTCAGCATGACTTTTGATGAAAAACGGACTTTTTTGTTTTTCATGTTATGGATCAGTTGGGCTTAGATAAAAGCTGTTGAAACCCTTTACCCCGCTTGGATTTGGTTAATACTTGGTTTATTGGCTGCGCACCATTGGATAGTACGTCACCATACTTTAAAACCGGTTCCCACCATTTTTTTCAGCATGACTTTTGATGAAAAACGGACTTTTTTGTTTTTCATGTTATGGATCAGTTGGGCTTAGATAAAAGCTGTTGAAACCCTTTACCCCGCTTGGATTTGGTTAATACTTGGTTTATTGGCTGCGCACCATTGGATAGTACGTCACCATACTTTAAAACCGGTTCCCACCATTTTTTTCAGCATGACTTTTGATGAAAAACGGACTTTTTTGTTTTTCATGTTATGGATCAGTTGGGCTTAGATAAAAGCTGTTGAAACCCTTTACCCCGCTTGGATTTGGTTAATACTTGGTTTATTGGCTGCGCACCATTGGATAGTACGTCACCATACTTTAAAACCGGTTCCCACCATTTTTTTCAGCATGACTTTTGATGAAAAACGGACTTTTTTGTTTTTCATGTTATGGATCAGTTGGGCTTAGATAAAAGCTGTTGAAACCCTTTACCCCGCTTGGATTTGGTTAATACTTGGTTTATTGGCTGCGCACCATTGGATAGTACGTCACCATACTTTAAAACCGGTTCCCACCATTTTTTTCAGCATGACTTTTGATGAAAAACGGACTTTTTTGTTTTTCATGTTATGGATCAGTTGGGCTTAGATAAAAGCTGTTGAAACCCTTTACCCCGCTTGGATTTGGTTAATACTTGGTTTATTGGCTGCGCACCATTGGATAGTACGTCACCATACTTTAAAACCGGTTCCCACCATTTTTTTCAGCATGACTTTTGATGAAAAACGGACTTTTTTGTTTTTCATGTTATGGATCAGTTGGGCTTAGATAAAAGCTGTTGAAACCCTTTACCCCGCTTGGATTTGGTTAATACTTGGTTTATTGGCTGCGCACCATTGGATAGTACGTCACCATACTTTAAAACCGGTTCCCACCATTTTTTTCAGCATGACTTTTGATGAAAAACGGACTTTTTTGTTTTTCATGTTATGGATCAGTTGGGCTTAGATAAAAGCTGTTGAAACCCTTTACCCCGCTTGGATTTGGTTAATACTTGGTTTATTGGCTGCGCACCATTGGATAGTACGTCACCATACTTTAAAACCGGTTCCCACCATTTTTTTCAGCATGACTTTTGATGAAAAACGGACTTTTTTGTTTTTCATGTTATGGATCAGTTGGGCTTAGATAAAAGCTGTTGAAACCCTTTACCCCGCTTGGATTTGGTTAATACTTGGTTTATTGGCTGCGCACCATTGGATAGTACGTCACCATACTTTAAAACCGGTTCCCACCATTTTTTTCAGCATGACTTTTGATGAAAAACGGACTTTTTTGTTTTTCATGTTATGGATCAGTTGGGCTTAGATAAAAGCTGTTGAAACCCTTTACCCCGCTTGGATTTGGTTAATACTTGGTTTATTGGCTGCGCACCATTGGATAGTACGTCACCATACTTTAAAACCGGTTCCCACCATTTTTTTCAGCATGACTTTTGATGAAAAACGGACTTTTTTGTTTTTCATGTTATGGATCAGTTGGGCTTAGATAAAAGCTGTTGAAACCCTTTACCCCGCTTGGATTTGGTTAATACTTGGTTTATTGGCTGCGCACCATTGGATAGTACGTCACCATACTTTAAAACCGGTTCCCACCATTTTTTTCAGCATGACTTTTGATGAAAAACGGACTTTTTTGTTTTTCATGTTATGGATCAGTTGGGCTTAGATAAAAGCTGTTGAAACCCTTTACCCCGCTTGGATTTGGTTAATACTTGGTTTATTGGCTGCGCACCATTGGATAGTACGTCACCATACTTTAAAACCGGTTCCCACCATTTTTTTCAGCATGACTTTTGATGAAAAACGGACTTTTTTGTTTTTCATGTTATGGATCAGTTGGGCTTAGATAAAAGCTGTTGAAACCCTTTACCCCGCTTGGATTTGGTTAATACTTGGTTTATTGGCTGCGCACCATTGGATAGTACGTCACCATACTTTAAAACCGGTTCCCACCATTTTTTTCAGCATGACTTTTGATGAAAAACGGACTTTTTTGTTTTTCATGTTATGGATCAGTTGGGCTTAGATAAAAGCTGTTGAAACCCTTTACCCCGCTTGGATTTGGTTAATACTTGGTTTATTGGCTGCGCACCATTGGATAGTACGTCACCATACTTTAAAACCGGTTCCCACCATTTTTTTCAGCATGACTTTTGATGAAAAACGGACTTTTTTGTTTTTCATGTTATGGATCAGTTGGGCTTAGATAAAAGCTGTTGAAACCCTTTACCCCGCTTGGATTTGGTTAATACTTGGTTTATTGGCTGCGCACCATTGGATAGTACGTCACCATACTTTAAAACCGGTTCCCACCATTTTTTTCAGCATGACTTTTGATGAAAAACGGACTTTTTTGTTTTTCATGTTATGGATCAGTTGGGCTTAGATAAAAGCTGTTGAAACCCTTTACCCCGCTTGGATTTGGTTAATACTTGGTTTATTGGCTGCGCACCATTGGATAGTACGTCACCATACTTTAAAACCGGTTCCCACCATTTTTTTCAGCATGACTTTTGATGAAAAACGGACTTTTTTGTTTTTCATGTTATGGATCAGTTGGGCTTAGATAAAAGCTGTTGAAACCCTTTACCCCGCTTGGATTTGGTTAATACTTGGTTTATTGGCTGCGCACCATTGGATAGTACGTCACCATACTTTAAAACCGGTTCCCACCATTTTTTTCAGCATGACTTTTGATGAAAAACGGACTTTTTTGTTTTTCATGTTATGGATCAGTTGGGCTTAGATAAAAGCTGTTGAAACCCTTTACCCCGCTTGGATTTGGTTAATACTTGGTTTATTGCTGCGCACCATTGGATAGTACGTCACCATACTTTAAAACCGGTTCCCACCATTTTTTTCAGCATGACTTTTGATGAAAAACGGACTTTTTTGTTTTTCATGTTATGGATCAGTTGGGCTTAGATAAAAGCTGTTGAAACCCTTTACCCCGCTTGGATTTGGTTAATACTTGGTTTATTGGCTGCGCACCATTGGATAGTACGTCACCATACTTTAAAACCGGTTCCCACCATTTTTTTCAGCATGACTTTTGATGAAAAACGGACTTTTTTGTTTTTCATGTTATGGATCAGTTGGGCTTAGATAAAAGCTGTTGAAACCCTTTACCCCGCTTGGATTTGGTTAATACTTGGTTTATTGGCTGCGCACCATTGGATAGTACGTCACCATACTTTAAAACCGGTTCCCACCATTTTTTTCAGCATGACTTTTGATGAAAAACGGACTTTTTTGTTTTTCATGTTATGGATCAGTTGGGCTTAGATAAAAGCTGTTGAAACCCTTTACCCCGCTTGGATTTGGTTAATACTTGGTTTATTGGCTGCGCACCATTGGATAGTACGTCACCATACTTTAAAACCGGTTCCCACCATTTTTTTCAGCATGACTTTTGATGAAAAACGGACTTTTTTGTTTTTCATGTTATGGATCAGTTGGGCTTAGATAAAAGCTGTTGAAACCCTTTACCCCGCTTGGATTTGGTTAATACTTGGTTTATTGGCTGCGCACCATTGGATAGTACGTCACCATACTTTAAAACCGGTTCCCACCATTTTTTTCAGCATGACTTTTGATGAAAAACGGACTTTTTTGTTTTTCATGTTATGGATCAGTTGGGCTTAGATAAAAGCTGTTGAAACCCTTTACCCCGCTTGGATTTGGTTAATACTTGGTTTATTGGCTGCGCACCATTGGATAGTACGTCACCATACTTTAAAACCGGTTCCCACCATTTTTTTCAGCATGACTTTTGATGAAAAACGGACTTTTTTGTTTTTCATGTTATGGATCAGTTGGGCTTAGATAAAAGCTGTTGAAACCCTTTACCCCGCTTGGATTTGGTTAATACTTGGTTTATTGGCTGCGCACCATTGGATAGTACGTCACCATACTTTAAAACCGGTTCCCACCATTTTTTTCAGCATGACTTTTGATGAAAAACGGACTTTTTTGTTTTTCATGTTATGGATCAGTTGGGCTTAGATAAAAGCTGTTGAAACCCTTTACCCCGCTTGGATTTGGTTAATACTTGGTTTATTGGCTGCGCACCATTGGATAGTACGTCACCATACTTTAAAACCGGTTCCCACCATTTTTTTCAGCATGACTTTTGATGAAAAACGGACTTTTTTGTTTTTCATGTTATGGATCAGTTGGGCTTAGATAAAAGCTGTTGAAACCCTTTACCCCGCTTGGATTTGGTTAATACTTGGTTTATTGGCTGCGCACCATTGGATAGTACGTCACCATACTTTAAAACCGGTTCCCACCATTTTTTTCAGCATGACTTTTGATGAAAAACGGACTTTTTTGTTTTTCATGTTATGGATCAGTTGGGCTTAGATAAAAGCTGTTGAAACCCTTTACCCCGCTTGGATTTGGTTAATACTTGGTTTATTGGCTGCGCACCATTGGATAGTACGTCACCATACTTTAAAACCGGTTCCCACCATTTTTTTCAGCATGACTTTTGATGAAAAACGGACTTTTTTGTTTTTCATGTTATGGATCAGTTGGGCTTAGATAAAAGCTGTTGAAACCCTTTACCCCGCTTGGATTTGGTTAATACTTGGTTTATTGGCTGCGCACCATTGGATAGTACGTCACCATACTTTAAAACCGGTTCCCACCATTTTTTTCAGCATGACTTTTGATGAAAAACGGACTTTTTTGTTTTTCATGTTATGGATCAGTTGGGCTTAGATAAAAGCTGTTGAAACCCTTTACCCCGCTTGGATTTGGTTAATACTTGGTTTATTGGCTGCGCACCATTGGATAGTACGTCACCATACTTTAAAACCGGTTCCCACCATTTTTTTCAGCATGACTTTTGATGAAAAACGGACTTTTTTGTTTTTCATGTTATGGATCAGTTGGGCTTAGATAAAAGCTGTTGAAACCCTTTACCCCGCTTGGATTTGGTTAATACTTGGTTTATTGGCTGCGCACCATTGGATAGTACGTCACCATACTTTAAAACCGGTTCCCACCATTTTTTCAGCATGACTTTTGATGAAAAACGGACTTTTTTGTTTTTCATGTTATGGATCAGTTGGGCTTAGATAAAAGCTGTTGAAACCCTTTACCCCGCTTGGATTTGGTTAATACTTGGTTTATTGGCTGCGCACCATTGGATAGTACGTCACCATACTTTAAAACCGGTTCCCACCATTTTTTTCAGCATGACTTTTGATGAAAAACGGACTTTTTTGTTTTTCATGTTATGGATCAGTTGGGCTTAGATAAAAGCTGTTGAAACCCTTTACCCCGCTTGGATTTGGTTAATACTTGGTTTATTGGCTGCGCACCATTGGATAGTACGTCACCATACTTTAAAACCGGTTCCCACCATTTTTTTCAGCATGACTTTTGATGAAAAACGGACTTTTTTGTTTTTCATGTTATGGATCAGTTGGGCTTAGATAAAAGCTGTTGAAACCCTTTACCCCGCTTGGATTTGGTTAATACTTGGTTTATTGGCTGCGCACCATTGGATAGTACGTCACCATACTTTAAAACCGGTTCCCACCATTTTTTTCAGCATGACTTTTGATGAAAAACGGACTTTTTTGTTTTTCATGTTATGGATCAGTTGGGCTTAGATAAAAGCTGTTGAAACCCTTTACCCCGCTTGGATTTGGTTAATACTTGGTTTATTGGCTGCGCACCATTGGATAGTACGTCACCATACTTTAAAACCGGTTCCCACCATTTTTTTCAGCATGACTTTTGATGAAAAACGGACTTTTTTGTTTTTCATGTTATGGATCAGTTGGGCTTAGATAAAAGCTGTTGAAACCCTTTACCCCGCTTGGATTTGGTTAATACTTGGTTTATTGGCTGCGCACCATTGGATAGTACGTCACCATACTTTAAAACCGGTTCCCACCATTTTTTTCAGCATGACTTTTGATGAAAAACGGACTTTTTTGTTTTTCATGTTATGGATCAGTTGGGCTTAGATAAAAGCTGTTGAAACCCTTTACCCCGCTTGGATTTGGTTAATACTTGGTTTATTGGCTGCGCACCATTGGATAGTACGTCACCATACTTTAAAACCGGTTCCCACCATTTTTTTCAGCATGACTTTTGATGAAAAACGGACTTTTTTGTTTTTCATGTTATGGATCAGTTGGGCTTAGATAAAAGCTGTTGAAACCCTTTACCCCGCTTGGATTTGGTTAATACTTGGTTTATTGGCTGCGCACCATTGGATAGTACGTCACCATACTTTAAAACCGGTTCCCACCATTTTTTTCAGCATGACTTTTGATGAAAAACGGACTTTTTTGTTTTTCATGTTATGGATCAGTTGGGCTTAGATAAAAGCTGTTGAAACCCTTTACCCCGCTTGGATTTGGTTAATACTTGGTTTATTGGCTGCGCACCATTGGATAGTACGTCACCATACTTTAAAACCGGTTCCCACCATTTTTTTCAGCATGACTTTTGATGAAAAACGGACTTTTTTGTTTTTCATGTTATGGATCAGTTGGGCTTAGATAAAAGCTGTTGAAACCCTTTACCCCGCTTGGATTTGGTTAATACTTGGTTTATTGGCTGCGCACCATTGGATAGTACGTCACCATACTTTAAAACCGGTTCCCACCATTTTTTTCAGCATGACTTTTGATGAAAAACGGACTTTTTTGTTTTTCATGTTATGGATCAGTTGGGCTTAGATAAAAGCTGTTGAAACCCTTTACCCCGCTTGGATTTGGTTAATACTTGGTTTATTGGCTGCGCACCATTGGATAGTACGTCACCATACTTTAAAACCGGTTCCCACCATTTTTTTCAGCATGACTTTTGATGAAAAACGGACTTTTTTGTTTTTCATGTTATGGATCAGTTGGGCTTAGATAAAAGCTGTTGAAACCCTTTACCCCCGCTTGAATTTGGTTAATACTTGGTTTATTGGCTGCGCACCATTGGATAGTACGTCACCATACTTTAAAACCGGTTCCCACCATTTTTTTCAGCATGACTTTTGATGAAAAACGGACTTTTTTGTTTTTCATGTTATGGATCAGTTGGGCTTAGATAAAAGCTGTTGAAACCCTTTACCCCGCTTGGATTTGGTTAATACTTGGTTTATTGGCTGCGCACCATTGGATAGTACGTCACCATACTTTAAAACC
>JARLTB010000652.1:0-37305 GCA_030141615.1 Unio pictorum
AAGGGGTTTAACCGCTTTTAACTAAGCCCAACTGATCCATAACATGAAAAACCCAAAAGTCCGTTTTTCATCAAAAGTCATGCTGAAAAAAAGGGTGGGAACCGGTTTTAAAGTATGGTGACGTACTATCCAATGGTGCGCAGCGAATAAACCAAGTATTAAAAAATCCAAGCGGGGAAAAGGGGTTTAACCGCTTTTAACTAAGCCCAACTGATCAATAACATGAAAAACCCAAAAGTCCGTTTTTCATCAAAAGTCATGCTGAAAAAAAGGGTGGGAACCGGTTTTAAAGTATGGTGACGTACTATCCAATGGTGCGCAGCGAATAAACCAAGTATTAAAAAAGTCCAAGCGGGGAAAAGGGGTTTAACCGCTTTTAACTAAGCCCAACTGATCCATAACATGAAAAACCCAAAAGTCCGTTTTTCATCAAAAGTCATGCTGAAAAAAGGGTGGGAACCGGTTTTAAAGTATGGTGACGTACTATCCAATGGTGCGCAGCGAATAAACCAAGTATTAAAAAAGTCCAAGCGGGGAAAAGGGGTTTAACCGGTTTTAACTAAGCCCAACTGATCCATAACATGAAAAACCCAAAAGTCCGTTTTTCATCAAAAGTCATGCTGAAAAAAAGGGTGGGAGCCGGTTTTAAAGTATGGTGACGTACTATCCAATGGTGCGCAGCGAATAAACCAAGTATTAAAAAAGTCCAAGCGGGGAAAAGGGGTTTAACCGCTTTTAATTAAGCCCAACTGATCCATAACATGAAAAACCCAAAAGTCCGTTTTTCATCAAAAGTCATGCTGAAAAAAAGGGTGGGAACCGTTTTTAAAGTATGGTGACGGACTATCCAATGGTGCGCAGCGAATAAACCAAGTATTAAAAAAGTCCAAGCGAGGAAAAGGGGTTTAACCGCTTTTAACTAAGCCCATCTGATCCATAACATGAAAAACCCAAAAGTCCGTTTTTCATCAAAAGTCATGCTGAAAAAAAAGGGTGCGAACCGGTTTTAAAGTAAGGTGACGTACTATCCAATGGTGCGCAGCGAATAAACCAAGTATTAAAAAAGTCCAAGCTGGGAAAAGGGGTTTAACCGCTTTTACCTAAGCCCAACTGATCCATAACATGAAAAACCCAAAAGTCCGTTTTTCATCAAAAGTCATGCTGAAAAAAAGGGTGGGAACCGGTTTTAAAGTATGGTGACGTACTATCCAATGGTGCGCAGCGAATAAACCAAGTATTAAAAAAGTCCAAGCGGGGAAAAGGGGTTTAACCGCTTTTAACTAAGAACCAACTGATCCCTAACATGAAAAACCCAAAAGTACGTTTTTCATCAAAAGTCATGCTGAAAAAAAGGGTGGGAACCGGTTTTAAAGTATGGTGACGTACTATCCAATGGTGCGCAGCGAATAAACCAAGTATTAAAAAAGTCCAAGCGGGGAAAAGGGGTTTAACCGCTTTTAACTAAGCCCAACTGATCCATAACATGAAAAACCCAAAAGTCCGTTTTTCATCAAAAGTCATGCTGAAAAAAAGGGTGGGAACCGGTTTTAAAGTATGGTGACGTACTATCCAATGGTGCGCAGCGAATAAACCAAGTATTAAAAAAGTCCAAGCGGGGAAAAGGGGTTTAACCGCTTTTAACTAAGCCCAACTGATCCATAACATGAAAAACCCAAAAGTCCGTTTTTCATCAAAAGTCATGCTGAAAAAAAGGATGGGAACCGGTTTTAAAGTAGGGTGACGTACTATCCAATGGTGCGCAGCGGATAAACCAAGTATTAAAAAAGTCCAAGCGGGGAAAAGGGGTTTAACCGCTTTTAACTAAGCCCAACTGATCCATAACATGAAAAACCCAAAAGTCCGTTTTTCATCAAAAGTCATGCTGAAAAAAAGGGTGGGAACCGGTTTTAAAGTATGGTGACGTACTATCCAATGGTGCGCAGCGAATAAACCAAGTATTAAAAAAGTCCAAGCGGGGAAAAGGGGTTTAACCGCTTTTAACTAAGCCCAACTGATCCATAACATGAAAAACCCAAAAGTCCGTTTTTCATCAAAAGTCATGCTGAAAAAAAGGGTGGGAACCGGTTTTAAAGTATGGTGACGTACTATCCAATGGTGCGCAGCGAATAAACCAAGTATTAAAAAAGTCCAAGCGGGGAAAAGGGGTTTAACCGCTTTTAACTAAGCCCAACTGATCCATAACATGAAAAACCCAAAAGTCCGTTTTTCATCAAAAGTCATGCTGAAAAAAAGGGTGGGAACCGGTTTTAAAGTATGGTGACGTACTATCCAATGGTGCGCAGCGAATAAACCAAGTATTAAAAAAGTCCAAGCGGGGAAAAGGGGTTTAACCGATTTTAACTAAGCCCAACTGATCCATAACATGAAAAACCCAAAAGTCCGTTTTTCATCAAAAGTCATGCTGAAAAAAAGGGTGGGAACCGGTTTTAAAGTATGGTGACGTACTATATAATGGTGCGCAGCGAATAAACCAAGTATTAAAAAAGTCCAAGCGGGGAAAAGGGGTTTAACCGCTTATAACTAAGCCCAACTGATCCATAACATGAAAAACCCAAAAGTCCGTTTTTCATCAAAAGTCATGCTGAAAAAAAGGGTGGGAACCGGTTTTAAAGTATGGTGACGTACTATCCAATGGTGCGCAGCGAATAAATCAAGTATTAAAAAAGTCCAAGCGGGGAAAAGGGGTTTAACCGCTTTTAACTTAGCCCAACTGATCCATAACATGAAAAACCCAAAAGTCCGTTTTTCATCAAAAGTCATGCTGAAAAAAAGGGTGGGAACCGGTTTTAAAGTATGGTGACGTACTATCCAATGGTGCGCAGCGAATAAACCAAGTATTAAAAAAGTCCAAGCGGGGAAAAGGGGTTTAACCGCTTTTAACTAAGCCCAACTGATCCATAACATGAAAAACCCAAAAGTCCGTTTTTCATCAAAAGTCATGCTGAAAAAAAGGGTGGGAACCGGTTTTAAAGTATGGTGACGTACTATCCAATTGTGCGCAGCGAATAAACCAAGTATTAAAAAAGTCCAAGCTTGGAAAAGGGGTTCAACCGCTTTTAACTAAGCCCAACTGATCCATAACATGAAAAACCCAAAAGTCCGTTTTTCATCAAAAGTCATGCTGAAAAAAAGGATGGGAACCGGTTTTAAAGTAGGGTGACGTACTATCCAATGGTGCGCAGCGGATAAACCAAGTATTAAAAAAGTCCAAGCGGGGAAAAGGGGTTTAACCGCTTTTAACTAAGCCCAACTGATCCATAACATGAAAAACCCAAAAGTCCGTTTTTCATCAAAAGTCATGCTGAAAAAAAGGGTGGGAACTGGTTTTAAAGTATGGTGACGTACTATCCAATGGTGCGCAGCGAATAAACCAAGTATTAAAAAAGTCCAAGCGAGGAAAAGGGGTTTAACCGCTTTTAACTAAGCCCAACTGATCCATAACATGAAAAACCCAAAAGTCCGTTTTTCATCAAAAGTCATGCTGAAAAAAAGGGTGGGAACCGGTTTTAAAGTATGGTGACGTACTATCCAATGGTGCGCAGCGAATAAACCAAGTATTAAAAATGTCCAAGCGGGGAAAAGGGGTTTAACCGCTTTTAACTAAGCCCAACTGATCCATAACATGAAAAACCCAAAAGTCCGTTTTTCATCAAAAGTCATGCTGAAAAAAAGGGTGGGAACCGGTTTTAAAGTATGGTGACGTACTATCCAATGGTGCGCAGCGAATAAACCAAGTATTAAAAAAGTCCAAGCCGGGAAAAGGGGTTTAACCGCTTTTAACTAAGCCCAACTGATCCATAACATGAAAAACCCAAAAGTCCGTTTTTCATCAAAAGTCATGCTAAAAAAAAGGGTGGGAACCGGTTTTAAAGTATGGTGACGTACTATCCAATGGTGCGCAGCGAATAAACCAAGTATTAAAAAAGTCCAAGCGGGGAAAAGGGGTTTAACCGCTTTTAACTAAGCGTAACTGATCCATAACAAGAAAAACCCAAAAGTCCGTTTTTCATCAAAATTCATGCTGAAAAAAAGGGTGGGAACCGGTTTTAAAGTATGGTGACGTACTATCCAATGGTGCGCAGCGAATAAACCAAGTATTAAAAAAGTCCAAGCGGGGAAAAGGGGTTTAACCGCTTTTAACAAAGCCCAACTGATCCATAACATGAAAAACCCAAAAGTCCGTTTTTCATCAAAAGTCATGCTGAAAAAAAGGGTGGGAACCGGTTTTAAAGTATGGTGACGTACTATCCAATGGTGCGCAGCGAATAAACCAAGTATTAAAAAAGTCCAAGCGGGGAAAAGGGGTTTAACCGCTTTTAACTAAGCCCAACTGATCCATAACATGAAAAACCCAAAAGTCCGTTTTTCATCAAAAGTCATGCTGAAAAAAAGGGTGGGAACCGGTTTTAAAGTATGGTGACGTACTATCCAATGGTGCGCAGCGAATAAACCAAGTATTAAAAAAGTCCAAGCGGGGAAAAGGGGTTTAACCGCTTTTAACTAAGCCCAACTGATCCATAACATGAAAAACCCAAAAGTCCGTTTTTCATCAAAAGTCATGCTGAGAAAAAGGGTGGGAACCGGTTTTAAAGTATGGTGACGTACTATCCAATGGTGCGCAGCGAATAAACCAAGTATTAAAAAAGTCCAAGCTTGGAAAAGGGGTTTAAGCGCTTTTAACTAAGCCCAACTGATCCATAACATGAAAAACCCAAAAGTCCGTTTTCATCAAAAGTCATGCTGAAAAAAAGGATGGGAACCGGTTTTAAAGTAGGGTGACGTACTATCCAATGGTGCGCAGCGGATAAACCAAGTATTAAAAAAGTCCAAGCGGGGAAAAGGGGTTTAACCGCTTTTAACTAAGCCCAACTGATCCATAACATGAAAAATCCAAAAGTCCGTTTTTCATCAAAAGTCATGCTGAAAAAAAGGATGGGAACCGGTTTTAAAGTATGGTGACGTACTATCCAATGGTGCTCAGCGAATAAACCAAGTATTAAAAAAGTCCAAGCGGGGAAAAGGGGTTTAACCGCTTTTAACTAAGCCCAACTGATCCATAACATGAAAAACCCAAAAGTCCGTTTTTCATCAAAAGTCATGCTGAAAAAAAGGGTGGGAACCGGTTTTAAAGTATGGTGACGTACTATCCAATGGTGCGCAGCGAATAAACCAAGTATTAAAAACGTCCAAGCGGGGAAAAGGGGTTTAACCGCTTTTAACTAAGCCCAACTGATCCATAACATGAAAAACCCAAAAGTCCGTTTTTCATCAAAAGTCATGCTGAAAAAAAGGGTGGTAACCGGTTTTAAAGTATGGTGATGTACTATCCAATGGTGCGCAGCGAATAAACCAAGTATTAAAAAAGTCCAAGCGGGGAAAAGGGGTTTAACCGCTTTTAACTAAGCCCAACTGATCCATAACATGAAAAACCCAAAAGTCCGTTTTTCATCAAACGTCATGCTGAAAAAAAGGGTGGGAACCGGATTTAAAGTATGATGACGTACTATCCAATGGTGCTCAGCGAATAAACCAAGTATTAAAAAAGTCCAAGCGGGGAAAAGGGGTTTAACCGCTTTTAACTAAGCCCAACTGATCCATAACATGAAAAACCCAAAAGTCCGTTTTTCATCAAAAGTCATGCTGAAAAAAAGGGTGGGAACCGGTTTTAAAGTATGGTGACGTACTATCCAATGGTGCGCAGCGAAAAATCCGAGTATTAAAAAAGTCCAAGCGGGGAAAAGGGGTTTAACCGCTTTTAACAAAGCCCAACTGATCCATAATATGAAAAACCCAAAAGTCCGTTTTTCATCAAACGTCATGCTGAAAAAAGGGTGGGAACCGGTTTTAAAGTATGGTGACGTACTATCCAATGGTGCGCAGCGAATAAACCAAGTATTAAAAAAGTCCAAGCGGGGAAAAGGGGTTTAACCGCTTTTAACTAAGCCCAACTGATCCATAACATGAAAAACCCAAAAGTCCGTTTTTCATCAAAAGTCATGCTGAAAAAAAGGGTGGGAACCGGTTTTAAAGTATGGTGACGTACTATCCAATGGTGCGCAGCGAAAAAACCAAGTATTAAAAAAGTCCAAGCGGGGAAAAGGGGTTTAACCGCTTTTAACTAAGCCCAACTGATTCATAACATGAAAAACCAAATAGTCCGTTTTTCATCAAAATTCATGCTGAAAAAAAGGGTGGGAACCGGTTTTAAAGTATGGTGACGTACTATCCAATGGTGCGCAGCGAATAAACCAAGTATTAAAAAAGTCCAACCGGGGAAAAGGGGTTTAACCGCTTTTAACTAAGCCCAACTGATCCATAACATGAAAAACCCAAAAGTCCGTTTTTCATCAAAAATCATGCTGAAAAAAGGGTGGGAACCGGTTTTAAAGTATGGTGATGTACTATCCAATGGTGCGCAGCGAATAAACCAAGTATTAAAAAAGTCCAAGCGGGGAAAAGGGGTTTAACCGCTTTTAACTAAGCCCAACTGATCCATAACATGAAAAACGCAAAAGTTCCTTTTTCATCAAAAGTCATGCTGAAAAAAAGGGTGGGAACCTGTTTTAAAGTATGGTGACGTACTATCCAATGGTGCGCAGCGAATAAACCAAGTATTAAAAAAGTCCAAGCGGGGAAAAGGGGTTTAACCGCTTTTAACTAAACCCAACTGATCCATAACATGAAAAACCCAAAAGACCGTTTTTCATCAAAAGTCATGCTGAAAAAAAGGGTGGGAACCGGTTTTAAAGTATGGTGACGTACTATCCAATGGTGCGCAGCGAATAAACCAAGTATTAAAAAAGTCCAAGCGGGGAAAAGGGGTTTAACCGCTTTTAACTAAGACCAACTGATCCATAACATGAAAAACCCAAAAGTCCGTTTTTCATTAGAAGTCATGCTGAAAAAAAGGGTGGGAACCGGTTTTAAAGTATGATGACGTACTATCCAATGGTGCTCAGCGAATAAACCAAGTATTAAAAAAGTCCAAGCGGGGAAAAGGGGTTTAACCGCTTTTAACTAAGCCCAAGTGATCCATAACATGAAAAACCCAAAAGTCCGTTTTTCATCAAAAGTCATGCTGAAAAAAAGGGTGGGAACCGGTTTTAAAGTATGGTGACGTACTATCCAATGGTGCGCAGCGAATAAACCAAGTATTAAAAAAGTCTAAGCGGGGAAAAGGGGTTTAACCGCTTTTAACTAAGCCCAACTGATCCATAATATGAAAATCCCAAAAGTCCGTTTTTCATCAAACGTCATGCTGAAAAAAGGGTGGGAACCGGTTTTAAAGTATGGTGACGTACTATCCAATGGTGCGCAGCGAATAAACCAAGTATTAAAAAAGTCCAAGCGGGGAAAAGTGGTTTAACCGCTTTTAACTAAGCCCAACTGATCCATAACATGAAAAACCCAAAAGTCCGTTTTTCATCAAAAGTCATGCTGAAAAAAAGGGTGGGAACCGGTTTTAAAGTATGGTGACGTACTATCCAATGGTGCGCAGCGAATAAATCAAGTATTAAAAAAGTCCAAGCGGGGAAAAGGGGTTTAACCGCTTTTAACTAAGCCCAACTGATCCATAACATGAAACACCCAAAAGTCCGTTTTTCATCAAAAGTCATGCTGAAAAAAAGGGTGGGAACCGGTTTTAAAGTATGGTGACGTACTATCCAATGGTGCGCAGCGAATAAACCAAGTATTAAAAAAGTCCAAGCGGGGAAAAGGGGTTTAACCGCTTTTAACTAAGCCCAACTGATCCATAACATGAAAAACCCAAAAGTCCGTTTTTCATCAAAAGTCATGCTGAAAAAAGGGTGGGAACCGGTTTTAAAGTATGGTGACGTACTATCCAATGGTGCGCAGCGAATAAACCAAGTATTAAAAAAGTCCAAGCGGGGAAAAGGGGTTTAACCGCTTTTAACTAAGCCCAACTGATCCATAACATGAAAAACCCAAAAGTCCGTTTTTCATCAAAAGTCATGCTGAAAAAAAGGGTGGGAACCGGTTTTAAAGTATGGTGACGTACTATCCAATGGTGCGCAGCGAATAAACCAAGTATTAAAAAAGTCCAAGCGGGGAAAAGGGGTTTAACCGCTTTTAACTAAGCCCAACTGATCCATAACATGAAAAACCCAAAAGTCCGTTTTTCATCAAAAGTCATGCTGAAAAAAAGGGTGGGAACCGGTTTTAAAGTATGGTGACGTACTATCCAATGGTGCGCAGCGAATAAACCAAGTATTAAAAAAGTCCAAGCGGGGAAAAGGGGTTTAACCGCTTTTAACTAAGCCCAACTGATCCATAACATGAAAAACCCAAAAGTCCGTTTTTCATCAAAAGTCATGCTGAAAAAAAGGGTGGGAACCGGTTTTAAAGTATGGTGACGTACAATCCAATGGTGCGCAGCGAATAAACCAAGTATTAAAAATGTCCAAGCGGGGAAAAGGGGTTTAACCGCTTTCAACTAAGCCCAACTGATCCATAACATGAAAAACCCAAAAGTCCGTTTTTCATCAAAAGTCATGCTGAAAAAAAGGGTGGGAACCGGTTTTAAAGTATGGTGACGTACTATCCAATGGCGCGCAGCGAATAAACCAAGTATTAAAAAAGTCCAAGCGGGGAAAAGGGGTTTAACCGCTTTTAACTAAGCCCAACTGATCCATAACATGAAAAACCCAAAAGTCCGTTTTTCATCAAAAGTCATGCTGAAAAAAAGGGTGGGAACCGGTTTTGAAGTATGGTGACGTACTATCAAATGGTGCGCAGCGAATAAACCAAGTATTACAAAAGTCCAAGCGGGGAAAAGGGGTTTAACCGCTTTTAACTAAGCCCAACTGATCCATAACATGAAAAACCCAAAAGTCCGTTTTTCATCAAAAGTCATGCTGAAAAAAAGGGTGGGAACCGGTTTTAAAGTATGGTGACGTACTATCCAATGGTGCGCAGCGAATAAACCAAGTATTAAAAAAGTCCAAGCGGGGAAAAGGGGTTTAACCGCTTTTAACTAAGCCCAACTGATCCATAACATGAAAAACCCAAAAGTCCGTTTTTCATCAAAAGTCATGCTGAAAAAAAGGGTGGGAACCGGTTTTAAAGTATGGTGACGTACTATCCAATGGTGCGCAGCGAATAAACCAAGTATTAAAAAAGTCCAAGCGGGGAAAAGGGGTTTGACCGCTTTTAACTAAGCCCAACTGATCCATAACATGAAAAACCCAAAAGTCCGTTTTTCATCAAAAGTCATGCTGAAAAAAAGGGTGGGAACCGGTTTTAAAGTATGGTGACGTACTATCCAATGGTGCGCAGCGAATAAACCAAGTATTAAAAAAGTCCAAGCGGGGAAAAGGGGTTTAACCGCTTTTAACTAAGCCCAACTGATCCATAACATGAAAAACCCAAAAGTCCGTTTTTCATCAAAAGTCATGCTGAAAAAAAGGGTGGGAACCGGTTTTAAAGTATGGTGACGTACTATCCAATGGTGCGCAGCGAATAAACCAAGTATTAAAAAAGTCCAAGCGGGGAAAAGGGGTTTAACCGCTTTTAACTAAGCCCAACTGATCCATAACATGAAAAACCCAAAAGTCCGTTTTTCATCAAAAGTCATGCTGAAAAAAAGGGTGGGAACCGGTTTTAAAGTATGGTGACGTACTATCCAATGGTGCGCAGCGAATAAACCAAGTATTAAAAAAGTCCAAGCGGGGAAAAGGGGTTTAACCGCTTTTAACTAAGCCCAACTGATCCATAACATGAAAAACCCAAAAGTCCGTTTTTCATCAAAAGTCATGCTGAAAAAAAGGGTGGGAACCGGTTTTAAAGTATGGTGACGTACTATCCAATGGTGCGCAGCGAATAAACCAAGTATTAAAAAAGTCCAAGCGGGGAAAAGGGGTTTAACCGCTTTTAACTAAGCCCAACTGATCCATAACATGAAAAACCCAAAAGTCCGTTTTTCATCAAAAGTCATGCTGAAAAAAAGGGTGGGAACCGGTTTTAAAGTATGGTGACGTACTATCCAATGGTGCGCAGCGAATAAACCAAGTATTAAAAAAGTCCAAGCGGGGAAAAGGGGTTTAACCGCTTTTAACTAAGCCCAACTGATCCATAACATGAAAAACCCAAAAGTCCGTTTTTCATAAAAAGTCATGCTGAAAAAAAGGGTGGGAACCGGTTTTAAAGTATGGTGACGTACTATCCAATGGTGCGCAGCGAATAAACCAAGTATTAAAAAAGTCCAAGCAGGGAAAAGGGGTTTAACCGCTTTTAACTAAGCCCAACTGATCCATAACATGAAAAACCCAAGAGTCCGTTTTTCATCAAAAGTCATGCTGAAAAAAAGGGTGGGAACCGGTTTTAAAGTATGGTGACGTACTATCCAATGGTGCGCAGCGAATAAACCAAGTAATAAAAAAGTCCAAGCGGGGAAAAGGGGTTTAACCGCTTTTAACTAAGCCCAACTGATCCATAACATGAAAAACCCAAAAGTCCGTTTTTCATCAAAAGTCATGCTGAAAAAAAGGGTGGGAACCGGTTTTAAAGTATGGTGACGTACTATCCAATGGTGCGCAGCGAATAAACCAAGTATTAAAAAAGTCCAAGCGGGGAAAAGGGGTTTGACCGCTTTTAACTAAGCCCAACTGATCCATAACATGAAAAACCCAAAAGTCCGTTTTTCATCAAAAGTCATGCTGAAAAAAAGGGTGGGAACCGGTTTTAAAGTATGGTGACGTACTATCCAATGGTGCGCAGCGAATAAACCAAGTATTAAAAAAGTCCAAGCGGGGAAAAGGGGTTTAACCGCTTTTAACTAAGCCCAACTGATCCATAACATGAAAAACCCAAAAGTCCGTTTTTCATCAAAAGTCATGCTGAAAAAAAGGGTGGGAACCGGTTTTAAAGTATGGTGACGTACTATCCAATGGTGCGCAGCGAATAAACCAAGTATTAAAAAAGTCCAAGCGGGGAAAAGGGGTTTAACCGCTTTTAACTAAGCCCAACTGATCCATAACATGAAAAACCCAAAAGTCCGTTTTTCATCAAAAGTCATGCTGAAAAAAAGGGTGGGAACCGGTTTTAAAGTATGGTGACGTACTATCCAATGGTGCGCAGCGAATAAACCAAGTATTAAAAAAGTCCAAGCGGGGAAAAGGGGTTTAACCGCTTTTAACTAAGCCCAACTGATCCATAACATGAAAAACCCAAAAGTCCGTTTTTCATCAAAAGTCATGCTGAAAAAAAGGGTGGGAACCGGTTTTAAAGTATGGTGACGTACTATCCAATGGTGCGCAGCGAATAAACCAAGTATTAAAAAAGTCCAAGCGGGGAAAAGGGGTTTAACCGCTTTTAACTAAGCCCAACTGATCCATAACATGAAAAACCCAAAAGTCCGTTTTTCATCAAAAGTCATGCTGAAAAAAAGGGTGTGAACCGGTTTTAAAGTATGGTGACGTACTATCCAATGGTGCGCAGCGAATAAACCAAGTATTAAAAAAGTCCAAGCGGGGAAAAGGGGTTTAACCGCTTTTAACTAAGCCCAACTGATCCATAACATGAAAAACCCAAAAGTCCGTTTTTCATCAAAAGTCATGCTGAAAAAAAGGGTGGGAACCGGTTTTAAAGTATGGTGACGTACTATCCAATGGTGCGCAGCGAATAAACCAAGTATTAAAAAAGTCCAAGCAGGGAAAAGGGGTTTAACCGCTTTTAACTAAGCCCAACTGATCCATAACATGAAAAACCCAAGAGTCCGTTTTTCATCAAAAGTCATGCTGAAAAAAAGGGTGGGAACCGGTTTTAAAGTATGGTGACGTACTATCCAATGGTGCGCAGCGAATAAACCAAGTAATAAAAAAGTCCAAGCGGGGAAAAGGGGTTTAACCGCTTTTAACTAAGCCCAACTGATCCATAACATGAAAAACCCAAAAGTCAGTTTTTCATCAAAAGTCATGCTGAAAAAAAGGGTGGGAACCGGTTTTAAAGTATGGTGACGTACTATCCAATGGTGCGCAGCGAATAAACCAAGTATTAAAAAAGTCCAAGCGGGGAAAAGGGGTTTAACCGCTTTTAACTTAGCCCAATTGATCCATAACATGAAAAACCCAAAAGTCCGTTTTTCATCAAAAGTCATGCTGAAAAAAAGGGTGGGAACCGGTTTTAAAGTATGGTGACGTACTATCCAATGGTGCGCAGCGAATAAACCAAGTATTAAAAAAGTCCAAGCGGGGAAAAGGGGTTTGACCGCTTTTAACTAAGCCCAACTGATCCATAACATGAAAAACCCAAAAGTCCGTTTTTCATCAAAAGTCATGCTGAAAAAAAGGGTGGGAACCGGTTTTAAAGTATGGTGACGTACTATCCAATGGTGCGCAGCGAATAAACCAAGTATTAAAAAAGTCCAAGCGGGGAAAAGGGGTTTAACCGCTTTTAACTAAGCCCAACTGATCCATAACATGAAAAACCCAAAAGTCCGTTTTTCATGAAAAGTCATGCTGAAAAAAAGGGTGGGAACCGGTTTTAAAGTATGGTGACGTACTATCCAATGGTGCGCAGCGAATAAACCAAGTATTAAAAAAGTCCAAGCGGGGAAAAGGGGTTTAACCGCTTTTAACTAAGCCCAACTGATCCATAACATGAAAAACCCAAAAGTCCGTTTTTCATCAAAAGTCATGCTGAAAAAAAGGGTGGGAACTGGTTTTAAAGTATGGTGACGTACTATCCAATGGTGCGCAGCGAATAAACCAAGTATTAAAAAAGTCCAAGCGGGGAAAAGGGGTTTAACCGCTTTTAACTAAGCCCAACTGATCCATAACATGAAAAACCCAAAAGTCCGTTTTTCATCAAAAGTCATGCTGAAAAAAAGGGTGGGAACCGGTTTTAAAGTATGGTGACGTACTATCCAATGGTGCGCAGCGAATAAACCAAGTATTAAAAAAGTCCAAGCAGGGAAAAGGGGTTTAACCGCTTTTAACTAAGCCCAACTGATCCATAACATGAAAAACCCAAGAGTCCGTTTTTCATCAAAAGTCATGCTGAAAAAAAGGGTGGGAACCGGTTTTAAAGTATGGTGACGTACTATCCAATGGTGCGCAGCGAATAAACCAAGTATTAAAAAAGTCCAAGCGGGGAAAAGGGGTTTAACCGCTTTTAACTAAGCCCAACTGATCCATAACATGAAAAACCCAAAAGTCCGTTTTTCATCAAAAGTCATGCTGAAAAAAAGGGTGGGAACCGGTTTTAAAGTATGGTGACGTACTATCCAATGGTGCGCAGCGAATAAACCAAGTATTAAAAAAGTCCAAGCGGGGAAAAGGGGTTTAACCGCTTTTAACTAAGCCCAACTGATCCATAACATGAAAAACCCAAAAGTCCGTTTTTCATCAAAAGTCATGCTGAAAAAAAGGGTGGGAACCGGTTTTAAAGTATGGTGACGTACTATCCAATGGTGCGCAGCGAATAAACCAAGTATTAAAAAAGTCCAAGCGGGGAAAAGGGGTTTAACCGCTTTTAACTAAGCCCAACTGATCCATAACATGAAAAACCCAAAAGTCCGTTTTTCATCAAAAGTCATGGTGAAAAAAAGGGTGGGAACCGGTTTTAAAGTATGGTGACGTACTGTCCAATGGTGCGCAGCGAATAAACCAAGTATTAAAAAAGTCCAAGCGGGGAAAAGGGGTTTAACCGCTTTTAACTAAGCCCAACTGATCCATAACATGAAAAACCCAAAAGTCCGTTTTTCATCAAAAGTCATGCTGAAAAAAAGGGTGGGAACCGGTTTTAAAGTATGATGACGTAGTATCCAATGGTGCGCAGCGAATAAACCAAGTATTAAAAAAGTCCAAGCGGGGAAAAGGGGTTTGACCGCTTTTAACTAAGCCCAACTGATCCATAACATGAAAAACCCAAAAGTCCGTTTTTCATCAAAAGTCATGCTGAAAAAAAGGGTGGGAACCGGTTTTAAAGTATGGTGACGTACTATCCAATGGTGCGCAGCGAATAAACTAAGTATTAAAAAAGTCCAAGCGGGGAAAAGGGGTTTAACCGCTTTTAACTAAGCCCAACTGATCCATAACATGAAAAACCCAAAAGTCCGTTTTTCATCAAACGTCATGCTGAAAAAAAGGGTGTGAACCGGTTTTAAAGTATGGTGACGTACTATCCAATGATGCGCAGCGAATAAACCAAGTATTAAAAAAGTCCAAGCGGGGAAAAGGGGTTTAACCGCTTTTAACTAAGCCCAACTGATCCATAACATGAAAAACCCAAAAGTCCGTTTTTCATGAAAAGTCATGCTGAAAAAAAGGGTGGGAACCGGTTTTAAAGTATGGTGACGTACTATCCAATGGTGCGCAGCGAATAAACCAAGTATTAAAAAAGTCCAAGCAGGGAAAAGGGGTTTAACCGCTTTTAACTAAGCCCAACTGATCCATAACATGAAAAACCCAAGAGTCCGTTTTTCATCAAAAGTCATGCTGAAAAAAAGGGTGGGAACCGGTTTTAAAGTATGGTGACGTACTATCAAATGGTGCGCAGCGAATAAACCAAGTAATAAAAAAGTCCAAGCGGGGAAAAGGGGTTTAACCGCTTTTAACTAAGCCCAACTGATCCATAACATGAAAAACCCAAAAGTCCGTTTTTCATCAAAAGTCATGCTGAAAAAAAGGGTGGGAACCGGTTTTAAAGTATGGTGACGTACTATCCAATGGTGCGCAGCGAATAAACCAAGTATTAAAAAAGTCCAAGCGGGGAAAAGGGGTTTAACCGCTTTTAACTAAGCCCAACTGATCCATAACATGAAAAACCCAAAAGTCCGTTTTTCATCAAAAGTCATGCTGAAAAAAAGGGTGGGAACCGGTTTCAAAGTATGGTGACGTACTATCCAATGGTGCGCAGCGAATAAACCAAGTATTAAAAAAGTCCAAGCGGGGAAAAGGGGTTTAACCGCTTTTAACTAAGCCCAACTGATCCATAACATGAAAAACCCAAAAGTCCGTTTTTCATCAAACGTCATGCTGAAAAAAAGGGTGGGAACCGGTTTTAAAGTATGGTGACGTACTATCCAATGATGCGCAGCGAATAAACCAAGTATTAAAAAAGTCCAAGCGGGGAAAAGGGGTTTAACCGCTTTTAACTAAGCCCAACTGATCCATAACATGAAAAACCCAAAAGTCCGTTTTTCATCAAAAGTCATGCTGAAAAAAAGGGTGGGAACCGGTTTTAAAGTATGGTGACGTACTATCCAATGGTGCGCAGCGAATAAACCAAGTATTAAAAAAGTCCAAGCAGGGAAAAGGGGTTTAACCGCTTTTAACTAAGCCCAACTGATCCATAACATGAAAAACCCAAGAGTCCGTTTTTCATCAAAAGTCATGCTGAAAAAAAGGGTGGGAACCGGTTTTAAAGTATGGTGACGTACTATCCAATGGTGCGCAGCGAATAAACCAAATAATAAAAAAGTCCAAGCGGGGAAAAGGGGTTTAACCGCTTTTAACTAAGCCCAACTGATCCATAACATGAAAAACCCAAAAGTCCGTTTTTCATCAAAAGTCATGCTGAAAAAAAGGGTGGGAACCGGTTTTAAAGTATGGTGACGTACTATCCAATGGTGCGCAGCCAATAAACCAAGTATTAAAAAAGTCCAAGCGGGGAAAAGGGGTTTAACCGCTTTCAACTAAGCCCAACTGATCCATAACATGAAAAACCCAAAAGTCCGTTTTTCATCAAAAGTCATGCTGAAAAAAAGGGTGGGAACCGGTTTTAAAGTATGGTGACGTACTATCCAATGGTGCGCAGCGAATAAACCAAGTATTAAAAAAGTCCAAGCGGGGAAAAGGGGTTTAACCGCTTTTAACTAAGCCCAACTGATCCATAACATGAAAAACCCAAAAGTCCGTTTTTCATCAAAAGTCATGCTGAAAAAAAGGGTGGGAACCGGTTTTAAAGTATGGTGACGTACTATCCAATGGTGCGCAGCGAATAAACCAAGTATTAAAAAAGTCCAAGCGGGGAAAAGGGGTTTTACCGCTTTTAACTAAGCCCAACTGATCCATAACATGAAAAACCCAAAAGTCCGTTTTTCATCAAAAGTCATGCTGAAAAAAAGGGTGGGAACCGGTTTTAAAGTATGGTGACGTACTATCCAGTGGTGCGCAGCGAATAAACCAAGTATTAAAAAAGTCCAAGCGGGGAAAAGGGGTTTAACCGCTTTTAACTAAGCCCAACTGATCCATAACATGAAAAACCCAAAAGTCCGTTTTTCATCAAAAGTCATGCTGAAAAAAAGGGTGGGAACCGGTTTTAAAGTATGGTGACGTACTATCCAATGGTGCGCAGCGAATAAACCAAGTATTAAAAAAGTCCAAGCGGGGAAAAGGGGTTTAACCGCTTTTAACTAAGCACAACTGATCCATAACATGAAAAACCCAAAAGTCCGTTTTTCATCAAAAGTCATGCTGAAAAAAAGGGTGGGAACCGGTTTTAAAGTATGATGACGTACTATCCAATGGTGCGCAGCGAATAAACCAAGTATTAAAAAAGTCCAAGCTGGGAAAAGGGGTTTGACCGCTTTTAACTAAGCCCAACTGATCCATAACATGAAAAACCCAAAAGTCCGTTTTTTATCAAAAGTCATGCTGAAAAAAAGGGTGGGAACCGGTTTTAAAGTATGGTGACGTACTATCCAATGGTGCGCAGCGAATAAACCAAGTATTAAAAAAGTCCAAGCGGGGAAAAGGGGTTTAACCGCTTTTATCTAATCCCAACTGATCCATAACATGAAAAACCCAAAAGTCCGTTTTTCATCAAAAGTCATGCTGAAAAAAAGGGTGGGAACCCGTTTTAAAGTATGGTGACGTACTATCCAATGGTGCGCAGCGAATAAACCAAGTAATAAAAAAGTCCAAGCGGGGAAAAGGGGTTTAACCGCTTTTAACTAAGCCCAACTGATCCATAACATGAAAAACCCAAAAGTCCGTTTTTCATCAAAAGTCATGCTGAAAAAAAGGGTGGGAACCGGTTTTAAAGTATGGTGACGTACTATCCAATGGTGCGCAGCGAATAAACCAAGTATTAAAAAAGTCCAAGCGGGGAAAAGGGGTTTAACCGCTTTTAACTAAGCCCAACTGATCCATAACATGAAAAACACAAAAGTCCGTTTTTCATCAAAAGTCATGCTGAAAAAAAGGGTGGGAACCGGTTTTAAAGTATGGTGACGTACTATCCAATGGTGCGCAGCGAATAAACCAAGTATTAAAAAAGTCCAAGCGGGGAAAAGGGGTTTAACCGCTTTTAACTAAGCCCAACTGATCCATAACATGAAAAACCCAAAAGTCCGTTTTTCATCAAAAGTCATGCTGAAAAAAAGGGTGGGAACCGGTTTTAAAGTATGGTGACGTACTATCCAATGGTGCGCAGCGAATAAACTAAGTATTAAAAAAGTCCAAGCGGGGAAAAGGGGTTTGACCGCTTTTAACTAAGCCCAACTGATCCATAACATGAAAAACCCAAAAGTCCGCTTTCATCAAAAGTCATGCTGAAAAAAAGGGTGGGAACCGGTTTTAAAGTATGGTGACGTACTATCCAATGGTGCGCAGCGAATAAACCAAGTATTAAAAAAGTCCAAGCGGGGAAAAGGGGTTTAACCGCTTTTAACTAAGCCCAACTGATCCATAACATGAAAAACCCAAAAGTCCGTTTTTCATCAAAAGTCATGCTGAAAAAATGGGTGGGAACCGGTTTTAAAGTATGGTGACGTACTATCCAATGGTGCGCAGCGAATAAACCAAGTATTAAAAAAGTCCAAGCGGGGAAAAGGGGTTTAACCGCTTTTAACTAAGCCCAACTGATCCATAACATGAAAAACCCAAAAGTCCGTTTTTCATCAAAAGTCATGCTGAAAAAAAGGGTGGGAACCGGTTTTAAAGTATGGTGACGTACTATCCAATGGTGCGCAGCGAATAAACCAAGTATTAAAAAAGTCCAAGCGGGGAAAAGGGGTTTAACCGCTTTTAACTAAGCCCAACTGATCCATAACATGAAAAACCCAAAAGTCCGTTTTTCATCAAAAGTCATGCTGAAAAAAAGGGTGGGAACCGGTTTTAAAGTATGGTGACGTACTATCCAATGGTGCGCAGCGAATAAACCAAGTATTAAAAAAGTCCAAGCGGGGAAAAGGGGTTTAACCGCTTATAACTAAGCCCAACTGATCCATAACATGAAAAACCCAAAAGTCCGTTTTTCATCAAAAGTCATGCTGAAAAAAAGGGTGGGAACCGGTTTTAAAGTATGGTGACGTACTATCCAATGGTGCGCAGCGAATAAAGCAAGTATTAAAAAAGTCCAAGCGGGGAAAAGGGGTTTAACCGCTTTTAACTAAGCCCAACTGATCCATAACATGAAAAACCCAAAAGTCCGTTTTTCATCAAAAGTCATGCTGAAAAAAAAGGGTGGGAACCGGTTTTAAAGTATGGTGACGTATTATCCAATGGTGCGCAGCGAATAAAGCAAGTATTAAAAAAGTCCAAGCGGGGAAAAGGGGTTTAACCGCTTTTAACTAAGCCCAACTGATCCATAACATGAAAAACCCAAAAGTCCGTTTTTCATCAAAAGTCATGCTGAAAAAAAGGGTGGGAACCGGTTTTAAAGTATGGTCACGTACTATCCAATGGTGCGCAGCGAATAAACCAAGTATTAAAAAAGTCCAAGCGGGGAAAAGGTGTTTAACCGCTTTTAACTAAGCCCAACTGATCCATAACATGAAAAACCCAAAAGTTCGTTTTTCATCAAAAGTCATGCTGAAAAAAAGGGTGGGAACCGGTTTTAAAGTATGGTGACGTACTATCCAATGGTGGGCAGCGAATAAACCAAGTAATAAAAAAGTCCAAGCGGGGAAAAGGGGTTTAACCGCTTTTAACTAAGCCCAACTGATCCATAACATGAAAAACCCAAAAGTCCGTTTTTCATCAAAAGTCATGCTGAAAAAAAGGGTGGGAACCGGTTTTAAAGTATGGTGACGTACTATCCAATGGTGCGCAGCGAATAAACCAAGTATTAAAAAAGTCCAAGCGGGGAAAAGGGGTTTAACCGCTTTTAACTAAGCCCAACTGATCCATAACAAAAAAAACCCAAAAGTCCGTTTTTCATCAAAAGTCATGCTGAAAAAAAGGGTGGGAACCGGTTTTAAAGTATGGTGACGTACTATCCAATGGTGCGCAGCGAATAAACCAAGTTTTAAAAAAGTCCAAGCGGGGAAAAGTGGTTTAACCGCTTTTAACTGAGCCCAACTGATCCATAACATGAAAAACCCAAAAGTCCGTTTTTCATCAAAAGTCATGCTGAAAAAAAGGGTGGGAACCGGTTTTAAAGTATGGTGACGTACTATCCAATGGTGCGCAGTGAATAAACCAAGTATTAAAAAAGTCCAAGCGGGGAAAAGGGGTTTAACCGCTTTTAACTAAGCCCAACTGATCCATAACATGAAAAACCCAAAAGTGCGTTTTTCATCAAAATTCATGCTGAAAAAAAGGGTGGGAACCGGTTTTAAAGTATGGTGACGTACTATCCAATGGTGCGCAGCGAATAAACCAAGTATTAAAAAAGTCCAAGCGGGGAAAAGGGGTTTAACCGCTTTTAACTAAGCCCAACTGATCCATAACATGAAAAACCCAAAAGTCCGTTTTTCATCAAAAATCATGTTGAAAAAAAGGGTGGGAACCGGTTTGAAAGTATGGTGACGTACTATCCAATGGTGCGCAGCGAATAAACCAAGTATTAAAAAAGTCCAAGCGAGGAAAAGGGGTTTAACCGCTTTTAACTAAGCCCAACGGATCCATAACATGAAAAACCCAAAAGTCCGCTTTTCATCAAAAGTCATGCTGAAAAAAGGGTGGGAACCGGTTTTAAAGTATGGTGACGTACTATCCAATGGTGCGCAGCGAATAAACCAAGTATTAAAAAAGTCCAAGCGGGGAAAAGGGGTTTAACCGCTTTTAACTAAGCCCAACTGATCCATAACATGAAAAACCCAAAAGTCCGTTTTTCATCAAAAGTCATGCTGAAAAAAAGGGTGGGAACCGGTTTTAAAGTATGGTGACGTACTATCCAATGGTGCGCAGCGAATAAACCAAGTATTAAAAAAGTCCAAGCGGGGAAAAGGGGTTTAACCGCTTTTAACTAAGCCCAACTGATCCATAACATGAAAAACCCAAAAGTCCGTTTTTCATCAAAAGTCATGCTGAAAAAAAGGGTGGGAACCGGTTTTAAAGTATGGTGACGTACTATCCAATGGTGCGCAGCGAATAAACCAAGTATTAAAAAAGTCCAAGCGGGGAAAAGGGGTTTAACCGCTTTTAACTAAGCCCAACTGATCCATAACATGAAAAATCCAAAAGTCCGTTTTTCATCAAAAGTCATGCTGAAAGAAAGGGTGGGAACCGGTTTTAAAGTATGGTGACGTACTATCCAATGGTGCGCAGCGAATAAACCAAGTATTAAAAAAGTCCAAGCGGGGAAAAGGGGTTTAACCGCTTTTAACTAAGCCCAACTGATCCATAACATGAAAAACCCAAAAGTCCGTTTTTCATCAAAAGTCATGCTGAAAAAAAGGGTGGGAACCGGTTTTAAAGTATGGTGACGTACTATCCAATGGTGCGCAGCGAATAAACCAAGTATTAAATAAGTCCAAGCGGGGAAAAGGGGTTTAACCGCTTTTAACTAAGCCCAACTGATCCATAACACGAAAAACCCAAAAGTCCGTTTTTTATCAAAAGTCATGCTGAACAAAAGGGTGGGAACCGGTTTTAAAGTATGGTGACGTACTATCCAATGGTGCGCAGCGAATAAACCAAGTATTAAAAAAGTCCAAGCGGGGAAAAGGGGTTTAACCGCTTATAACTAAGCCCAACTGATCCATAACATGAAAAACCCAAAAGTCCGTTTTTCATCAAAAGTCATGCTGAAAAAAAGGGTGGGAACCGGTTTTAAAGTATGGTGACGTACTATCCAATGGTGCGCAGCGAATAAACCAAGTATTAAAAAAGTCCAAGCGGGGAAAAGGGGTTTAACCGCTTTTAACTAAGCCCAACTGATCCATAACAAGCAGCAGAGGGGGTGAATCGGACAACCCCTTTTGACTTTTTCTGATTATGCTTTCCAAAATGGCACTAGACCCTTCTCACGAAATCTCATGTTTTTAACCTAAAAAAAATAGACCCTTAGTGATTGTTGTCTGAAAACAGGTGATACTGTATTCGCGTTTTCGTTGATGAATCATAAATGTCACAATGATGTTGTGACTCACCCCCTCTGCTGCTCATGGTTTACGGTGAAAACCGTCCGATTTACCCCTTTCTGCTGCTACTTTCAACCGAATCGGTCCTAGGGTGAAAATCCTTTCATGATTGAAAGTCTTTACGACTTTACAAACAGACTAATCGCTAACACCTCATTTTGTAAATCAATCAGATTATTAGACTGGTCAGTGAGTTTGAAATTAATTCTGGTTAATGAATTATTATGACATCGCATATAGACTGGATTCACCGGGGATTCGATTATTAAATACCCTGGAGGAGCTGTTGGTGCAAATTAATATAGAATATACCCCTGCTGAGCTTGATTTGATCGTTCTAGATTTATTTGATAGCTTCCTTCGATAACATCACACACTAAATTGAGCGCAATCACCGTTGAAATATTCACATTGAACGGAGCAATATGCCTGCCGCCACCATCTGGGTCATTATTGTGTGTCAGGATAGTTGATGGTGTTTTTTTCCACGCGTCATGGATTTTTTTGAAACCTTCATCGATGTCATCATTGAGAGATTTTTGTAATTCTAAGATATTATATCCTAGTAGTTTGACTGTTGGAATATCTTCTACGCGTATATTATACTTCGATGCAAATGTTGTTTTCGATAGGGGGATATTGTCATCTAATATACCCTGAATAATTTGTGAATGAAATGTTTCCATGTCATTGATGATTTTGTTACATGTTTCTACAACGCTGATAAATTCGTCTCGGGTGAGAGTACCGGATTTAAGGGATACTAACAACAACGAAATATCGTTATTGAACGCTCTGAAATTTTCAGTGGTTTTATTCTGTAGAAGTGTGTAGTATCTTTTATTAGTGACGGTATCTATCGTTTCAAGAAAAAAATTCAATTTGTCATAATCTCTATAACTCTTTACTGGATTATCAGATTTTATCCTGTCGGTGATATAATCAGTTTTTTGTGGTTCTGGTAATTTAACGGTTTTTTCCCGGGGTGGGATTTCAGGCCATCCTAGTACGGTTCTTATTGAGCTTTGATAGATATCTACGACGTATCCTTCTGTGCTTATTTCAATGGCAGATGACAGTGTTGGCTCATGAACTGTTATAGCTATTTTTGATTCTTTTCCAGTAATCGATTTTATTCTACGCGCGAATTCATTATTGATTTGTTCGATTTGGTATGATCCGGTTGGTATGGAAACAACGTTCCAGTCTGGGGTACCGTCTGGTTTATTCTTATTTGCAAATACCAGGGAATTATTGGGTTGTTGACCACCAAATGATTTTGATCTGATATTAGGCCAGCTATGATACACTCGTAATTTTGCTAACGCTATCTCCTTCACTGGGACCGGAGAGGGGAAATTCACACTGAATTCTGGATTCGTTGAGGTTATCGAGATCATGCTGGTTTGTACTGGTTTCGTGTTCTCCACTATTTGTTGAAGTAATTCCATCGGTGTTGTCATTGTTATTATACTCATGATGTATTTCTAATTTTGATACTGCTGAATCATAGACACGTACCATCACTGAGAACTCACTATCTGATATCGTTGAGGTTATTGAGATCATTTTGGTTTTTTCTGATTCCATCGGTGTTGTCATTGTTATTATACTCATGTCTTTGTATTTCTAATTTTGACATCGCAGAATCATATATATCTACCATCGCTGAAAACTCACTCTCTGATATAATTGTATCATCGAGAGATGACGATATCAATGAGGATAATTGCGAGTATGCGGTGGACACAACATGAAATTGAATTATGTAGTCTTGTAGTTTCCGTTGGCTGCATGATGATATTTTTTTTGTGATTATTGAAATAATTCCAGCGATTGTTGTTGCCGCAGAAATGCAAATTGGAACAGCTATCGGAGCCATCATTGTCACTGAAGACAGTATAATACCAGCTCCGGTGATTACACCACTCACTGAATATACGGTAACATCAATTGCGGTAATTCTCTTGCGATATTTTTTAATTTTAATTGCATTCTCCTCAGACAGGGTTTTGAGTCTAGTTTGAAATTCTCTGACCTGATCATAACGATATTGCGATGATGAAATCATTTTTTATTTTAACAACGCTAGCGTTTTCAATTACGATTTACTTAAATCCGCTACGAATTCCAAATACCACGTTGTTGAGACCCTAACCAAATTTTTATCAGTAGATGTGATTGTGAACTTTTCAGTTGTATTCTTGTCGATGATCGTTGAAATCGTATTATTGACCCCGGATGAACTGGACGATGAAATATTTAATTGAGCCAATGGTGTTACTAGTGTTAATCGATAAATACCTTTAACGGTTGCAGTGATATCTAATTTGTTGTTTGTAGGTGTCCACTCAAATGATCCGTGTTTGATTGTGTATACTACGTTATTGGTTTTCTCATGAGGGATTTTTGTGTTTTCAATGACTGTTATCATCCTCGAAAAATCGTGTTTGATGGCTTCGATGAAAGTTTCCGTCTCATCGATGGATTTTTTAATATCAGGGAGTTTTATGTCGAGTTTATCGAATGTGGTTCCAAGAAATTTATCAATGATATTTCTACGAAAAATTGAAAACTGTTTTCCGTGTTCTTCGGTTTTAGATTGAAGTGTTGCTAGTTCCAACACAGAATTTTTTAATTCATCGTTGAGAGTTTTAAATCGATCTGTAATCGTCGAAAAAAGTACGCCCGGTTTGAGTTTACCCTGATCGGAAAATAACGCAACGGTGTTCTCGATTGCGTTTCGTTGTTTAACCAAAATATCATCCAACGACACATTACTTGTTTTCAATTTACCCTGTTTGTCCTGGAATACAACTATCTCATTAGGATCAACATTTACTAAATTCAACGTCTCAGCGATTTCATCTTTAATTTTTTTTGTTATATCCTTGATATAATCAGGGGTTGCAGTGTCATCGGGTTTGGGTTTCAGAGGTCTTCCCCAAATATCAATCATGTTATTGTAAAACTTTCTCTCTCTAAAAAGCGATTGCTGGTGTAGTCATTTACGACAATGTGTGGTGGTTTTCTAGATGCTGAAATAGCATCAAGGACATTTAATACTTCGCTGCCGCATATTGGTGGATCATTGATTTGTTGTGTTGGTAGCGTAGAATACCAAGTCTTCATTGGAAAAGTTTTTATATAACGCATAAACTCTTTTGGCGGGGCTAATCCATATGAATCAAAATAGACAATCCCACGTGGATCAATAGCGTATGCAACCCAGTGAGTTCCAGGTCCGGTGCTGTTATCGAGATTAATAATACCTGTTTCAGTTTTGTTTGGTTGATGTGGTAATTGATCTTTCATAAAAACACCTCTGAAATTTTTAATCGCTAGTTTTTTAGCAGCATCCATTAAATCAAAATTGGACATGGGAACCATAGGTTCCTCAATTAATAAACCGGTCCTAGTCTTAGACCCCTTCCGCTGTACCATGAATACGGGGTTCCTGGTAGTCTCAGGCCTTTTCCGCTGTACCATGAATACGGGGTTCCTGGTAGTCTTAGACCCTTTCCCTTTTTTTTATACCCTCGACCTTTCTTCGGTTCATATGATTCAGCAATGCTCTGTACCGCTTTTGTCCCCAAGCCTCCAACTACCCCCAATGCGGCCGCTTTTGCGACTGCTGGGGCTGCTGCCGCAACCAATGCTGGTAACGCAGCAAACAACGGAAATATACCACCTGTTTTTATCATATTTTTGATAGCAGCCGCAGAGAGTGTGATCTGAACTCCTTTTTTATCCTTGAAAGCATCATTGAAATGTTTCACTTGACGAGTTGTCAGTGACAATTTATTTGCCCCACCATTCATTTGATTAGGTTTCAACGTGATTGTGGTTCCACATTGTTTAGCGGATTTTGATTGCAATTTTTTTAATTGACCAGGTGTCAATGACACATTGATATTACTATATGACATTATACAAATACAGATTGATCTAATTGCTATCAAAGATTTTCCACTGGTGCATCAATAAATCTCATTCGTCCACCAACACCTTATAACAACATTGATTTATCACTGAGAATGACAGCAACCGCTCTATAATTAGCAATACCACCAGGACGGGTTACACGGGCTCTAAAGTGTATATCAACAACAGATTGTCTCATCAAATCAAGATGTTCCAATGAAAAGTAATAAATCGGATAGAGGCTTTTGAAATCCAATTGTGATATTTGCAAACCAGTATCCACATTTAGATCACGTGCCATAAACGACAATAAGTTATGATAGACACGTGAAATATGATTTTGACCGTAATCAAGTTGTACATCTTCAGATGGTTCCTGCTGTCCGTTTATTCTCAGTGAGACCTCTCTAACACCTAACTGATCAAATATCATATGACTTCGTTGTTGATTACCAACTCGTGCATTATTCTGTAATGCAATAAATATATGACGTGGAGCTGAAACTCCTTGTTTTGATGCCAGATGCCAAGTAAATATATCATCAACATTATCCAGTTTAATATCAGTGGTCACTGATAACCAACTCAACAATGATTTTCCTCCTTGGTTCATAAATGATAACAATTTTTCTTCTGCTATGATTGATGGAGTTAACACTGGCATCCACAATGCTAGTATTGTTAAAATGACTTTACCATCAGCAACACCAGCAGCATGCCATATTGCATCATTATCAGTACCCTTTCGTACAAGCGCTACTGTGTGTTTAGCTCCATAAATAACTTTTCGGACGTTTCTACAGAATCCGAATATATGATGCAGTGGAATTGCACATGAAAACTGTCGACGCTGTCCTTGCAAAGTTAATACGCGTGTTGCAAATCCTAGATTGAAATTAGGAACATTATTTATGACATCAAAATCACCAGCTGGTCTTGTATATCCGTCTGGTGCTGGATTAACTGAAGAAGCATGTGTTGCCTTGACTCTAGAATACTGGTTGTGTTCAGGGTGATCAGTAAGATCCTTAGAAAACATCATAGATGGACCAGCTGATCTTGTATAATCATCAGAATATCTTGCTAACCCTATGATTGTTGTAGCCACATCAACTTCACGGTCAGTGGATTCAATTTCTTTTCCATCAATGAGATATCTTGCACTTTCAAATAACGCCATGATACCGTTATTAACAAAACCAACTCGGATAGTTGGGTTATTGGCGTATGGTGGATCATTATGATCAGCATCATTTGTTACAAGTTCTCCTTCTACTTCAATAAACGCTTCACAAGGCAAAAAGTATTTACTGGTATCATGAACTTGAAGTTCAATTCGCGATCGGAGATCTGGTTGTATTGCGTGATAAGAATAAAATTGAAAATCGCGTACAGAATCATCTTTACGCACTGGGGCCTCCATATCAAATGCTGGATCAGGTGACCTTTTGAACATTTTATTCTATTTATCAGAGTCTAAATCGGATTTTCCATTTCATCGTGAAAAACGCTAGCGTTTTCTACGTGGTTTTTTAAAGCCACTTCCCGCTATCATGTTTGCTATCATGTTATCTTGGTCCCCTTGATTTATCAAGGGAGTCACCAATGATGCTAATTTTTCATCTACTGCGTTATTTATAATTTTACTAACACCTGCAGGCATTTCCGCTGTAGATGGCAATGGTACCTGTTTCTTTTTTCGTCTCACTAATGATGTTAATTTATTCTTCGCAGTTGAAAACGCTTTCCCGGCAAGATCTCCAACAGTACTAATACCCTTATCACGAATAACATCAATGGCTTTCATTCCTAATTGTTTAGCTAACGGCATCACTTTTGGGGCCATTCTTGTAAATAACCCTGCAATGGTATTACCTAAACCATCTCCGTAGTATGCTCTATAAACAGGCAATCGTGAGTTTACCACATAGACGGGGGTTGGTTTATCATGATTGTAGTGTATAATCATCTTGTTATAAAACTAGTAGTTTCTTAATTAGTGATCAATCGCTGTAATAACCATGGGCATCTTTGTGATTTTCAACTAACTCAGCAATGAGTTCTCGATATACATTAATGTCCATGATACCACCGGCAAATAATCGTCTACAGATATCAGCTGCTTCATTAATTATTTCTGGAGAGTTATTTCCGGCTCGTTTCCCTCCGATGAGAACTTCTAACCGTGATATATCACTGAGAATGTTACCAGGACAAGTAACGCTAGTGTTTTCAACTATGCCGCTGCCTAAATACTCATCTTCAGTTGACTCCTCTTTACCAAAAAATCCAGTTGGATACTCTTTATTTAATCTACTCAATACTTTGTCTTTAAAACTCTCAAAATCATTGCGGTTACTTTCTGTGATTCTAAATCTACCACGGTTTGCCAAGTATACTTTTTTCATCCAATTCTCGTCGTTTTTTATATACTCTTTATACCCTTTGTTTACAGCTATTTCTCTTTTATCGAGTGAAAAATTCCGCGCGGTAAAGTTAATTAAATCATTGTCATCTTTAAAAATTTTAATTATGCTGTATGCATAGTGTGTAAATATACTTTGCGGTGAATGCATTTTTTCTATAGTAACGTCTTCTTCCTCTTCTTCTTGTTTTCTTGCAGTAGCACCTAGTTCTTCTAGTACTTGCTCTTTTTTTTGTTGTTGCCGTGAAGTAACTACTATATCCACTGGAAGTGTTTCTAAAGACTTTTTTGTTTGTTTAGTTCTTTTTGCTATTTTTTCTAACACAGGGAGAAAAGACTCTTCTTGTTTTTTTCCTTGCTCAGAGATTGTTGACACTATCTGTTTCGTTGTTGTAGTTATTGGTTTAAACAACTCTTCAGATCCCGCAGCAAAGTCAGTCTGAAGACTCTGTCGTTCTTGCAGTTTATTCCTGACAGAGTCGCGAATTGGTATAAATTTCTTAATTGCATCTAGTCGCTCACGAGCCAATCGGGTCGTTAATGCTTCATTGACCATTATTTGAAATCAGAAACCATTTTTCAATTGCAAAACAATTTTTCCCCATCGATGATTCCTTCCCTTAACGGTCCAATTTTTTATTCAGTGTGAAATAGTTTTTATTGCTGTGAAATATTTTTATTTTTTATTGCTATGAAATATTTTTATTTTTTATTGCTGTGAGAAATATATTCAGTGATTTTGCCTGTTTTTGACAGTTTTGGTGCCATTTTGTGCAATTTTGGTGGTTTTCAGTTGAAAATCTCAAAGAGATTTTACAGTCAAGTAGTCGATTTTACATGGGATTTTCCATAAGGAAAAGCTGTTAAAACTCATTTTTGATGAATTTTAGCCATTTTTCATCAATTTTTGCCTGTTTTCAGTGATGTTTGGTCATTTTTCATCGATTTTTGGTAAAAACCTCGTAGGGTCAAGTAGTCGACTTTGCATTGGATTTTCCATAGAGAAAAGCTGTTAGGATTCTATTTTATTTTCGCAGTGTGAAATATTTTCACTGATTCAATCAAAAAATGCTAAAAAAATGAAAATCTCAAGGAGATTTTACTGTCTGACAAAATCTTTTGAGGGTCGGTCAATCAAAATAGTTCATTTTCTTGAATTAACGCTCGTAAGTTTCTAATTTTAGAATTAGCTTCCTTTTTCAATTCATATTCGTTACCCAGTTCTTTTCGTATTCCTTCCGCGATAGTATACAACGGAACAAACACACCTACTTCACTGAAAAATGCAAGAGAGTCCCGAATAGAATTCTGAATTTTTTTGATGAGTGCATATTTCTTTGGTAGCATATACTTGTTAGTGCTAACTCCGTATTCTATATCCTGAAAATCCGATTTGATCAGGATTTAACCCATCTGACAATCTAATATCCTGGCTTTTCAATTTTGCAATTTCAACTATAATGCTATTCATATTTTCAGAATTCATATATGATAATACATATTTCTAATTCATTTTTTATTTTCAGAATTCAGTCTGTATATAAATATAAATATATTTTTCAGAATTCAGTCTGTATATAAATATAAATATATTTTTTCAAAATAAATAACAACCATGATGAGCGGTTGTCAGTCATTTGGCCCCCTTGATATAGGCCACTGTGTCTTTCATAGGGTTCTTTCTTTGAGTATTTCCATTTTTTTTCCCCTGAGATTTCTTCAATCTCGATTTGACCCTATGACCGTTTCTTTTGGCCGGTAATTCATTTTTGAACACCATACGGGGCTACCCAAATGTGACGGAGAGCTAATTACATCCATGGATGTTATTTATTTTAGGTCATTTATATTTACATTCACCGGAAACATATTCCCCTAAGAGTGAATCTAACTCGTCAAATAACGGGTTAGAATCACAAGAGGGTATGTTTACGTGAAATGACCTAGAGGTTACATATATACGACAACACATCTTTGGAACTCCTTGGTTGCCTTCACATCCAAGTAAGCCCAAAGGAAACCCGAAACATACATCTCCGGAAGGGAGGCCTAACGTGGCAAACGCCATCTTAGACCGCCCAGAAGATATGCTTGGGGGTGACGTCACAACATATACTTAATTAACTTAATTAAGGACAGCACAAATACCGTATATATTTCCACTCGAGTGTTGTGGCAAATTGTAGGTATACATATACTTAATTAAGGACAGTACAATACCGTATATATCTCCACTCGAGTGTGTGTGGCAGATTGTAGGTATACATATACTTAATTAACTTAATTAAGGATGGATTATAATTCAATGATGATGTAATGATGATGGGACGGCACAAGACAGCACAAACATGAAACGACGGGGCTGATTTTCTACGGCCATCCGACCAATTAAAAGCAACCCATGAAATTAAACCCGGTTGCATGATTGAGAAAAGTCAACCACGCACACGTGTCAATGGCGTGGGTTATTTTTGACTGGTCGGATTGGCTTTCGAAAGCCCCAGCTTTAAACCTTTCATTTAGTATATAAGGTGACTAATACAGCAGCGTCAATCCACAGAGTGTGTTATTTTATTTTCTTGAATTACTTGTTAATGGTGCTTCACAGTATTTAAATGAGACGGAATATTTGCATAAAGCACTAAAAAAAAAGAATATAATCGTTTGAAAACATTTTATATTTGATTTCTTTTCTAATTTATTGTAGCCCCAGCCGCTGAATCACAATAATCCATAAAACAAGTTGACACAATTTAAGGGGAAATAACCCGACACCATCTAAGGGAGAGAGTATATAAGGCGACTTAATACAGCAATCCACAGGGTGTGTTATTTTATTTTCTTGAATTACTTATTATTGCTGTTTTACAGTATTTAAATGAGACCGAATATTTACATTAAACACTAAAAAAAAAAAGAATATAAATGTTTGAAAATATTTCTTTTCTTATAAAACAATGCCCCGCCGCAGCATCACAATTTAAGGGGAGATAACCCATAAAACAAGTTAACACAATCTAAGGGAGAGAGTATATAAGGCGACTTAATACAGCAATCCACAGGGTGTGTTATTTTATTTTTTTGAATTACTTATTAATGGTGTTTCACGGTATTTAAATGAGACAGAATATTTGCATAAAACACTAAAAAAAAAAAGAATATAAATGTTTGAAAATATTTCTTTTCTTATAAAACAATACCCAGCCGCTGAATCACAATCTAAGGGAGATAACTCCCTTGGTTATATCCATTGGTTATATTTAAGAGTTGTCTCCCTTGGTGTTATTAGACATACGAAAATCGAATTTTTTGTCCTGTCTCTTTTGAAATGGCCGATAGATAAATCCCCCTTGCAACCTTTTGTACCGAGGCTCTACAAATATTGAAATACTTGCCGGCTTCATATAATGATTGAAATATTTTTTCTGCGTTAGTTGTTGTATTAAAAGATTTCACAGGTCTCTTCCCAACCGTTTTGTAAGTGCCAGTCCTTCCTCGTTTCAAATTCTCACTCTGTGTAACAGCTTCTAAATTTGATAAGGAATTATTCTTTGGATTAGAATCCTTGTGATCAATAACAATACCATCTTCGATCAATCCATTAAAACATTCAAATATGAAACGATGATTGAAATATTTCTTCTTTCCAGCGCTAAACATCAAATACCCTTGAATAGTCAGAAAACCGACCGGTTTCTTTAGCCTACGGTTTCTTACAACACCATCACTGGATGCTTCATAATTTGTAATCAAGGGATGTGGTCTGAATTCTTGGTTCATTTGTATACTAACTATTGTTTGTCTAATTCATTAATAACATCACTGGAGAATCTTTCAATGTAGTCTTGGGGGTTTCTTATGATTTTGTTGCTGACTTTGTCAGTGTCAGGGTCAGAATTTCTGATTGATTGTCCATTTTTTATTCGTTTATCATAATAGCGTTTTAGTTCCCTGTATCGTTTGCCGCCACACCTGAAACATAATTGCGATTTTCCCCTAACCCCAACCCCACATCGAATACAGGGTAACGGACCAAGGCTTCCACGACGAAAGCTTTGCATATGATACCCACAGAATTCATTTCTGCATGATTTGTTACACGGTGTCACTGATCCAATCATAAGCCATTTGCAATGATTCATTATACTTAAATCTTTCATTTAAATGCTTGTTTTAATTATAGTATGGAGGAGTTCGAGAGATTATCGAAAATTGCGCCTTGGAAAAGTGTTCAATTCAATCTTGATAGAGTTTCTGATACACCAAAGAATAAAATTCTTGATAGAACCTTGATTAGTAAAATCAGAGACTGTTTTAATGAATTCAAGCGTGATGGGGCAGCTCATTGTTGGTCAACATTTCGAATTGATGGTGTTGTTGACGCTACCATGAATGATGAAAAAGCAGCAGTGATAATCTCAAATCTTGGGGAAGAAAGAAATTTTTTTCGAATAAAATTTCTTATCCGTGATAATGGAAAATGGATCATTAGGGACAAATACGAGCCTATTCTTAAGGACAAAAAAACTGTCACTGTGACTCAGGATTCAAAACCAGGAATTTTGACTGGAATTGACAAACCCTACTACGAAAGATCTTATCCTGTCACAGCAGTTGTTTACGGGATATATCCGCTCAATGACAAACCTGATATTGCAAAACTAGCACCCATGAAATATTCGACAGGGCTCAATTGTGTAGCAACACGAATAATGGAACACTTCACAAATGCGTCCCGGGGAAATAAACTAACTGATCTAAGACGAAAAAAAATAACCGAATGGGAACTGACAGTGAAACAGCATGGGGCAACAATTCAGGATATAGCTAAATTAGAAACATCATTGAGATTTCCAATATCAGTAACGACAATCACCGGTGAAGTATTATACGAATCGAAATATAAATCAAAAGGAAACCCAATACAGATTATTGATCATAACGAACACGCGTGGTCATCTGCAGTAACAATATTTCCACGGGATAGAACCGTAAAATATCTATCCCAAACTGAAGAGTTTTTTTCAGAGCAGAAATTATTTGATGCTATTTACCATTTGAGTAAAAACGATCCTGTGTCAATGTGGCTATTTCATAGTACTTCAGACGAGGAATGTAGATTTGATCAGTTTGTAAGGCCCAACGGAGAATTGTACCGTACTGAAGAGCTGCATAATCAAATGAAACAACTAGCTAGTGAGTTTTCTCTGGAGGAAGACAACGATCAATTATTAGCAAACTGTTTTACAGTACCATCAATTGCAGCACATTTTGCTAGAAAGAAAAACGCGTGGAAACCAACACGAAGTGAGTTCTTATCAGATGTCAAATTGTCTTGTCTTGAATACGGCCATGGAGGATTATGGAATACAAAATACACCGCTGATACCGTTATTTCAGTTGATATGATTGCGTGTTATCCAGGAAGTTTTCTTGGGTATGGAGAGTGTGAGAAATATTTCAAACGATTTGGACACCCTACACACGAAATGACCCGTGTTGCTATTAATGGACCACTGCCACATTTCGATTTAACCGGATTCGCTTGTGTAGTATCATTTGAAATGGCTACAGGACTTCATCCGTGTAGTTATCTTTGGATTGGTAAACACATGTCTGAAAAACACTGGATGCCAATAGTGTTATTACGATATATGCTTGATTGTAAGATGTTAAAATCATTAATTGTCAGTGAAGCAATAATATCCTATCGAGCACAGAAATCAGTCTGGTTACCACAACCTGATCTAGAAAAAATAATTAGCGAAGAGCGAAAACTGTTTCCAAATTTCAGTGAACAACAAATCATGGATTGGTCCAAACAGTTATTTGAAATCAGAAACAATGAAGCAAAAGATCTTGGACGAAGAATAATCGGTAAATTCACCCAAGGTGGCAAATACGACAATACGAGATATTCTTCACGATTGATTATAGACAATGCTGAATACGATTTTGTAATCACGGATTTAACGAATAGGGGCCTATATGTCAATCGTAAGGACGCATTTATGTCCGATGGAACCAAATTGGGTACAATTGTTACTTACACTGATGGATACAATCCGCAGTACACACATTTGAGAGCTTCTATGCTTGGTTATGCTTCTATTAATTTATTTTCAATGATCAATAGATTTCCTAACACCGCAGTTAGAGTTGCCACTGACTCATTTTACATAAATAGCAAAATGGCTGATTTTAAGGCTACTGGCAATGAGAATTGGGGGTCATGGAGAATTAAGAAAGAAATGCTTCATGATTATATTCAATCAGCAGATGTTACCATTGAAAATAATTATTTAGAAAGCAATCAGTGTTCAGAATTTTCTAATGCACCACCGATTTCTGATCCAATCTGTAGATATAAAACAGTTTATTTAAACGGCTGTGGTGGGTCAGGAAAAACAACCCGGGCAATTGAGTTATTTCGTGGGAAATCAAACATGATTGTGCTAACACCGACTCACAGACTTGCAAGAGAGATGATACAGAGAGGGGTAAATGCCTGTACCTATCATAGTTTCTTTAGATGGAAAGGAGATAAATGGACTCCTGAGCGCATGGGAGAGAAATTTATTCCTGAAATCATGATTTGGGATGAAATAGACACAGTGTCAGAAGATGTATTAAAAATATTTCTTGAGTGGTTGTTATTAAAAAATACAAAAGTCGTCATGTGCGGTGATCACGGCCAACCACCACCATTTGTCGGTGCTTCCCCACATGAATGGCTAAAGGGTTTTGTAGACTATTATGAAGAAATTGATACCGATCATAGATCACTTGATAATGAATTAAAAGAATTTAAGAAATTAATTAGATTAGAACCGGATAGAATCCAATGTGAAATAGCCCGTGAAATAATTTCGGAAACTCCAATGAATGATTTCTGGGAAGCATGGAGACCAAATGATTTGATCATTGCAAGTAGAAAAATAGTCAGAGACACACTTCAGATGAAATTATTTGAATTGCATAAACAAAAATTTGCAACACTTCCAGTGCCCCTCTGTTATAGGCCATCGGATACACGAAAACAGAACATTGAAGTTGATATTCCAGGCCCAAAATCCGAAGGATTTCAAAAACAGAATTTAGTATTAAATGATATTGTGCTGGTTGATATCAATGTCGTTGAAGATGCATTGCGTGCTAATAAATCCCCGTGGACGCTAGGTTATGCAGCAACAATACACTCTTCACAGGGATTGACTATATCCGATACAATCGTTTGGATGGTAGATAATCGCATCGAATGGTCAAATTTAGTCTATCTCGCAGTGTCTAGAGTACGAAAAATAAATCAACTTCGAAGAATTGTCCTCGATGATGAAATCATTGGCGATGATAATGACACCACAATAGATGATGTTGATGTTAAAATTATTGATAAAAAACTCTCCGGTTACAAACAACAAGACAAAAAAAAACAACGAGAATTTGATATTGATGCTGAATTAATAATCACTTTGAAGCAAAAACAGAATAATCACTGCGCAAGTTGCAATTGTATAATGCGTTGGCAGTATTCGGATAAAGATCCTCGCCAATTTACCGTTGACAGAAAAAAATAATAGTCTCGGTCATGTCAGAAACAATGTGATGTTGACTTGTCTTGAGTGCAATAGACGCAACGGTGCTAGTTAAGCCCATGCGGTGGTAATTGAGTATCCTCAGGTATCACTTGTAATTGTTGTCTAGTAAATCCTCGTTGAGGGGCAGTTGAATCCAGTTTATAGATTGGAAGTCTACCCGTAGATCGTGTTATACTAGATATCTTATGTGCAGTTATACTCCAAATAGGATCAGTAGCTCTTTTTCTGCCCCCTTCAAGCTCTCCTGGTTCGTATAAATACCTCACAATGACATTACTACCAAGAATTGGTTCTTTGAAATCTTTTTGAATTTCCATTTCAGGTATTGACTTCTTTTTAATCGCATTGATAGGTTTCAAATTAATTGTTCTAGTAATCTCGTTATTCAGTGCAGTAATCACAGCTGGTAACCTTTTAACCCATTCACGGGATCTTTTTTCTTGGATGAATTCTTTTGCGTATTGATATCCAAATAACCGCTCAGCAAGGGTTTTATTAAACCGTTCTACAATTGCCTGATCACGATGTAGCGCAGTATGTCCTCGTCTGATAGTGACATTGTGATATTTCATTGTAGATAACACTGCACCCTGAAATTCCTTGCCCGGATCAACTTGTAACAGATTTGGCCAGTGCAGAGGGCTCCTTCGATAAATCCTTTCAAATGCAGAAGCCACTTCAGTGGCCGATTTTGTTTTTAACGGTTCTGATTCTTTGTATCGACTTGCAATATCAACTACAGTTAACGCATATTTGTAACCGTGGTCATGAGGTAAAAATAATATATCAGCCTGATGAACTTCATTAGGAACAGTCACATCAAAATGCGAGAAATTAATTTGTTTAGGCGGTGGTAGATAAATTTGCCATAGTGCCTGTTTGGATAACCAATGAGCCGCAGTGGTTTTTTTTTCACTTTTGCAGCGCTAGCGAGTTTATAGATTGCTGCCTTGCCTCTCCAGTATCCTCTTGGGGAATAATAAATAGATTCCATGTTGTTATTAATTACCAGCACCTAACATCAATTTACTTTTCATAGCCGATTTTATCAAAAAGGAAGCCAATTTTTCTTTGAAAGATTTATCAGGAATAGCATTTAACGCATGAATTAATTTCACATCTGCTAGATGCCTGTGCTGCAGATTATTGCTTTTATAAGCAACATCATGAAGGTGACAGGCCTTATCAATGGCGTTTATTGGTTCTTCACCGGGTCGGGGCTGATTTTGATCATTGAGTCTGATATCAAGTCTTGTTCCCGGTCCACAGTAGCTATATCCTGGAAGGTGCTTTTCTCCAGGGTATTCGGCCCATGGGGTTCCAGGGAGTTTAGTTAGCTTGGCTGCGATATCACCTACTCGTTTTTTTTTAAAGGTTCCTTGGGTTCCATGGGTTTAGAAACAAATCTAAATTTCTTTGTACTACATTGTACGCATTTACCAGAAAGCGCTGATCGGTTATTTTTAGTTGTAATCGTCGTCAAGTCATCTGTTCCAGTACGTTTTTTACACTTCACACAATATAGATCCATAATTTATATATAACGGCATGAATATAATTGATTATTCAGCTACCCGACGACGGGAACCTATTAAACACCATGAAATGTTGCCGAATTCAATTAGAATGATTATAATCGGACCATCTGGAAGCGGAAAGACAGAACTGCTACTTAATTTGATAACGAGATGGATGAAATGGAACAAATTGTATTTAATAGCCCCGAGTGTAGACGATCAGCGATGCTATGAAGTGCTGAAGGATTTTAACGAGAAAGCAAAAGAATTTCAAATCGATGATGATATTATTGAATTTATTACTGATATAGAGGAAGCCCCTTCCGTGGAAGACATCGATGGAAGTATTAACAATTTAGTGGTATACGATGATATCATGTTAGATAATCAAAAAAATCACGCTAGAATATTTTCCCGAGGCAGGCATAAAAACACTGATGTGATATATGTCACTCAACGGTACACACAAATACCAAAAGTGATCAGAGATAATTGCAATCTGCTATGTGTATTTAACGGCGTTGATACTCATACGCTACGAAATATTCA
>JARLTB010000653.1:0-27994 GCA_030141615.1 Unio pictorum
GTATTAACTTTTGACACAGTGATCATGTTTGGACTTTTCAAAAAGTATATATGTTCCACACAAATGCTATCATGTTATTCAACACAAATAAAGTCTTGTTAACTTCAAAAGTGTGGCTTTTAAGGCGAAAAAAAGCACTGTTACGGTTCAGTTTAGCCTTACGTAAAAAGAGAGGATGAATAGATCTTATATGGTGCTATACATGGTGCATTACTCATTTCTTGCACGTCTTTTATACATAGGGCAGTAATATCAAGAAAAGAGACTGGCGCACGCACGCACGCACACAAAACCTGGCTAAGACATTGGTCATCGATCTACACAGAGAATAACAACATTAGTAAAAAGGGTGGGGTTGGGGTGGGGTGGGGTGGTGGTCAATCATAAAGAGATAAAGGGTCATTCATAAGTATCATAGTAGGTTACATTGAATAAAGTCCTACGATATTATGGCATATATATAAAAATTATTTCTTTTCTATAGATTTGTGTGGCCCTAAAAAGGGCCGTTTATGTAGTTTTGAGTACAAAACGTATTTAAGCACGTTCACCACGGATACGACGAGCAAGCTGTATATCCTTGGGCATAATGGTAACTCTCTTGGCGTGGATGGCACACAAGTTGGTGTCTTCAAAGAGACCAACCAAGTAGGCCTCGCTAGCCTCCTGAAGAGCCATAACAGCAGAGCTCTGGAATCGAAGATCGGTCTTGAAATCCTGTGCGATTTCACGAACAAGACGCTGGAAGGGCAGTTTTCGAATCAGAAGCTCAGTGCTCTTCTGGTATCGCCTGATTTCTCTCAGGGCAACGGTACCGGGCCTGTATCTGTGTGGTTTCTTCACACCACCAGTTGCTGGTGCGCTCTTACGCGCAGCCTTGGTTGCCAATTGCTTCCTAGGAGCTTTGCCACCGGTGGATTTCCTTGCCGTTTGCTTGGTACGAGCCATTTTCTTTAACTGTACTAGACTGTACTGTACACTTCTCAACTACAAGTACTGGAATGGCGCGTTTACATTTAAAGAGAAAATATGAATGTTACTGAAACCGACCATACCAGATACACAGCTTGTGGTTGGTCACACACATTTAAGAGACGCTATTTGATTGGTTGTACTTCACAAGCTTGGATTGGCGAACACTTTACTACATTTTCAATCCCAATAATGTACCGAAGCTCGTCCTAATCCAATGTTATCGTACAAGTTTGTATGTTTATCACAAAGGCACTAATTTGTCCCAGTTCAATAGTGATGCTGCTACAAAAACGAATTCTGAGTCACCTTTTCATACGAAGATATATCACGTGGACAAAAAAATTAAAGAAAATGGAACACAAACGCTGATAATAATAAACACAACCATTTTCATCATCATCATCATCATGTTATTATTGTTTCTTTATCTTGTGAACTTCATTTCATCAATAATGAAGGTACACTACACTGTGTGTGACATACATACATACATACATACACACACACACACACACAGACAGACAGACAGACAGACAGACAGACACTCACTCACTCACTCAATACATTTACTCACTATTTTTTTCACGGAAAATTTAAACATATTTTTCTTTACATTATCCACACATTTATGAAGGAAACCTAAATAGCACACCTAGCTTTTTGGACTTTTTTTCAAAGGCAATATGATAGCATATCTTTTCTAGGATATTTGAGTGGTCCTGAAAAGGACCTTTGTTTACACTTCTACACCAACACAAGTGTCTTGATTTATTGCTTTGCGGCTGCCTTCTTCTTTGGGGTCTTGGCCTTCTTCGGTTTAGCAGTTTTAGACTTCTTGGGAGACTTAGCCTTCTTTGGCTTAGGTGCCTTTGCCTTTTTAGGAGTCTTTGCCTTCTTAGGTTTAGCTGCCTTTTTCTCACCAGCTGCCTTCTTAACTACCTTCTTCTTCTTGGGACTCTTTGCCTTTGGCTTCTTTGCAGCAGCCTTAGGTTTCTTCGCCTTCGGCTTCTTCACTGCCTTTTTCTTGACGACTTTCTTCTCGGGTTTGGCACCTAGCCTAAATGACCCAGAGGCTCCGGTACCCTTCGACTGTTTCAGAGCACCTGCCTTCACACCACCCTTTAGAGCTACTTTAAGACGTGAGTTCACGAGGGCTTGGTTGTTACCCACCTTGTAATTAGCGGCGATGTACTTGAGTATAGCTTGCCTTGAAGAGCCACCTCTCTCTTTCAGGTTGCTGATAGCGGCTTGTACCATATCAATGTACTTCGGGTGGCTAGCCGGTGTCTTTGGCTTATTCGACTTTTTCTTGGGTGACTTGGGTGCCACAGGGGCAGCGGCGGATGGAGCGGGAGCTGTTGCTGTGTCTGCCATTGTACAGGTCCGATTAGATTAACGTGCACATACAGAATAAGAACTTAACACAGAGTAACGTATAGTGTACATATACCGGCGCGCGGACGTGATTGAAAACACCCATCTTGTTGCTAAAACATCGTCGAGCAACAAATACGGAAAAATGTGTTTCTATAAAATTATTTCAGCATGCATTCTATAAAGAATACACAAGGGACGGACTTTAAAATGCAATGATACTTACACGAACTATTTCTCTGCCCAGTGTTCACGTCAAATGAAGACTAATATTGATTTCCAGCTTCAAATACCAAGTAAATACAGGAGGATGCAGTGACGACAATGATAACATTTTACATTTCATAATCTTTTAAACGAATCTGTGAAAAACACATGGAAAGACGTGATATCATTATATATTAAAAGGTTGTAACATTCATCCCCAAAAAAACTGTTTGCAACTGCACTCTGATTAATGAAACAACTTTCAAAAGCAAAGCATTATTAAAATAGGTATAAAACACAATATGATTCGTTACAACGCTACAATCTTTCGCATTATAAAGGCGACAAAGGTATGTGTATCTTAATGTACATAAATAAAAATTACAGGTACTTATAAACAGAGATAATTACTAGGATAATAACTAGATTTACAATTGTTATTTAACGTTATCGATAATTTACTGCAAGAAAAATTATCTACAACTTAATACAAGTAACGGTGGTATCAATAACTACAAAGAATAAGATGCATTTGCAATAGAAAAATGTTACAGACAAGGAATAGAAATAAAGGTTCATTGCATTTCTCGACATCAATAAAATAATTATCAAAATGAAGATGACAACAAGTTTTCAGTCGTAGCAGTGAAACATAACAATAACCCTAGCTCAAGATTTACAAGTGATACAAAGAAATATTGGGGCAATGAAGTCAAATGCAGTGCATTGAATACAATTATAGTGCGTAGTATATAATACAATATCATATAATAAATTAAGGTACAATAATGTAATAACAATATCATAAAGAAATACAACTCATAACTGTAACGGACAATGTATTGTCTTCTATTAGACTATCCTACAGGGCCTTAACCACAGTATCCGCTAGATCAAGGGGAAAAAAAAAATCACAAACAAGACTCACACAAATGAGTGTAAGTCGCTGACAATATTGTGTGTGAGCTTAAATGATTGAGTGAGCGGCCATGATTATGACTCTTTCAGTAATTAGTCTGAACAGACAGTCAGACGCAGCTGCGACACGAGAATCGTCTGCTATAAATTGAAGGACACTTGAGTAAGGCGAACTACATACAAACGTTATTGGGTGGTACGGGAACATCAGCGGGGTTTAGACTGGGAAGTGTGATAATACTTTTTTTAACACATCCATGGCTGTAGGATATCGTTTTATCTTCTTGTAGCCCTGAATTATGGGTGATTGAAAAGGAAGGGAGGGAGGGAGGGAGGGAGGGAGGGAGGGAGGGAGGGAGGGGGGGGAGAAAGAGATAGAGAGAGACAGAGAGAGAGAGAGAGAGAGAGAGAGAGTGAGTGAGTGAGTGAGAGAGAGAGAAAGAGAGAGACAGAGAGAGTGAGTGAGTGAGTGAGTGATTATTTCGTCTTATTTCTACACTTCAATGTTAATTAATGGCAATATTGACGCATATTCTTTTTCGGGATAAATTGTGTGGCCCTTAAAAGGGCCGTTTTAAGATGAGTCAAATGAAGTATAACTGCTTTATTTAGCAGGTGCCTGCTTGGTTTTCTTGGGCAGAAGAACAGCCTGGATGTTAGGCAAAACACCACCCTGTGCAATGGTCACTCCTGATAGGAGCTTGTTGAGTTCCTCATCGTTGCGGATGGCGAGCTGCAGGTGACGTGGAATTATTCTAGTCTTTTTGTTGTCACGGGCTGCGTTACCAGCCAACTCCAAAACTTCAGCAGCCAAGTACTCCAGTACTGCAGCTAAGTACACGGGAGCGCCAGCACCAACACGCTCAGCATAATTTCCCTTCCTCAATAAACGGTGAATACGTCCCACCGGGAACTGTAGTCCTGCACGGGATGATCGGCTCTTCGCCTTTCCCTTCACTTTTCCCCCTTTACCGCGACCGGACATTTTTCCTTCTTGTGTTTGAAGTAAACAGAATGATGACGATTAGGTATGCACCTCGGCATTTATACCCCTTAGTAGGATTGAACTGACAAGGAGTATGGACGAATCAAAAAGAAGCTTACTTGTAAACTTGGCTAATGATAACGATTATTACTAAATGGCTTTTGGGAGAGCGTGTTTTCAATCACGTCCGCTCAATACAAGGAGATATTAGGTTTTTCAAAATTTGTAAAAAAGAGACAACTACAAATAATAATGATACCCAATGTATTCTTTCCATTTCTTTTTTTTGGATTTTTTTTTAACTTGCAAAGACAATTGTTTCTTCAGTTTTCATTGCCTATGAAATAGACAGTAAACTACACTGCAATATAATTACATAATTATTTTGGAATTATTGTAATATGAGCAGGGCTAGGAATACTTTCAGTTAAAGTTCTGCGGGATATTATATTCATAACATGACAGACATTTGTTAATTATTAAATGTAAAGAATCGTACACTGATATAAGAGATAAGGAACATGAACAATGGGTAATATCAAGGTAGGCTACGGTTATGGGTATTAACTATTGACCAAATAGGGTCCAAAAACTACAGAATAAAACTCATGTAAAAATTGCAAAATTTGAAACATTATTTCTTTTCTAGACATATGTATGGCCCTGAAAAGGGCCGTTTTGGATTTTTTCGGTGGTAAACGAACTGTTTACTTGCTGCTAGTATACTTGGTAACAGCCTTGGTGCCTTCACTGACGGCGTGCTTGGCAAGTTCACCGGGCAAGAGAAGCCGGACAGCTGTCTGAATTTCTCTGCTGGTGATTGTGGAACGCTTGTTGTAATGGGCAAGCCTGGATGCTTCCGCAGCAATTCGCTCGAAAATATCGTTCACAAAGCTGTTCATGATGGACATAGCCTTGCTAGAGATACCGGTGTCGGGGTGAACCTGTTTCAACACTTTATAAATGTAGATTCCATACGATTCCCTCCTCCTCCTCCTTTTCTTCTTGTCCCCAGTTCGCTGGGCCTTTGCTTTCGTGGCGGCTTTCTTCGCGCCCTTGCTGCCTGCTGCTTGCTTTGGTGGCATGTTGAATAATACTAGCCACGATTTGATTTTCTATTTATATTGATGCGGGCGGATCGAAATGGCACATAGAGCGGACGTGATGGAAAACATCACATACCAAGCACTCATATATTTATCGTCTTCATAGGTAAAATTCAGGTACATCAAAACCATCTCAAGTCGATTAAAAATGAACAGAGATGGTTAAATTGTATTAAAAATAAACATTACTTTCAAGAAGCCAACTTGTGAGTTTCATAATTATATTGCATTACTTATAGTGTAATGAACATTGTCATGGTGCGGGGCATATATGCATCGTAGGTCATAGAAAGACGGCATCATAATGCTATCTGTACTAAGTGTGATCTTGGCGTAAGAAATAAATGTGTAGTTGTTTGGTATATAGGGTATGTAAAGTTTGCATTGGAGGAAAAGAGCATGACAAATTTTAAATTCTTGTCTTTTCTAGAGGTTTCCGTGGCCCTAAAAAGGGCCGTTTGTTTTCTCTTCCTGTCTTCTGGGTGCTGAGTCCTTTAACCTCCAAATCCGTAGAGAGTACGGCCCTGGCGTTTCAAGGCGTAAACTACGTCCATTGCCGTGACTGTCTTTCTCTTTGCGTGCTCGGTGTAGGTCACTGCATCGCGAATTACGTTCTCCAAAAATACCTTCAGAACTCCTCGTGTTTCTTCGTAAATGAGTCCAGAAATACGTTTCACACCCCCTCGTCTGGCAAGACGACGAATTGCAGGTTTCGTGATACCTTGGATGTTATCTCGTAGAACCTTTCTATGGCGCTTGGCGCCACCTTTCCCTAGGCCTTTTCCTCCTTTGCCGCGACCGCTCATTCTTAGACAGTTGAAATCGAACGAATACAACGCAGGAATGAATGAATGAATGAATGAATTTTTCCCAAATTTCGCTACGTTATAAGTGAAACACGCGGACCTAAAAGAAACATTCTGCGAGACAAACGTAAACAACATGTCAGCAATCCTACCAACAATACATTCTTTACACCAATAACTATACCGAACAACAACAACAACGGCAGCTTCAACAACCACAATCGGATTCAATACTTTCAATCTCAGCTTCACCATTGGGTTTTTTTTAGGGAACTATGGCACTTCTCACATCAGACATTTCCATTCTACAATTGGAAACATAAATGTCTATAATGTTGTAAAAGCGAAAGAAATGGGAGAAGAAACATCATTTGTAGAAAATATTCTTTCATAACGTCAATAAATCTACACACACACACACACACATGGGGGGGGGGGGGGGAAGAGCTGTAGAAAACAAACAATATGGTATTAACTTTTGACACAGTGATCATGTTTGGACTTTTCAAAAAGTATATATGTTCCACACAAATGCTATCATGTTATTCAACACAAATAAAGTCTTGTTAACTTCAAAAGTGTGGCTTTTAAGGCGAAAAAAAGCACTGTTACGGTTCAGTTTAGCCTTACGTAAAAAGAGAGGATGAATAGATCTTATATGGTGCTATACATGGTGCATTACTCATTTCTTGCACGTCTTTTATACATAGGGCAGTAATATCAAGAAAAGAGACTGGCGCACGCACGCACGCACACAAAACCTGGCTAAGACATTGGTCATCGATCTACACAGAGAATAACAACATTAGTAAAAAGGGTGGGGTTGGGGTGGGGTGGGGTGGTGGTCAATCATAAAGAGATAAAGGGTCATTCATAAGTATCATAGTAGGTTACATTGAATAAAGTCCTACGATATTATGGCATATATATAAAAATTATTTCTTTTCTATAGATTTGTGTGGCCCTAAAAAGGGCCGTTTATGTAGTTTTGAGTACAAAACGTATTTAAGCACGTTCACCACGGATACGACGAGCAAGCTGTATATCCTTGGGCATAATGGTAACTCTCTTGGCGTGGATGGCACACAAGTTGGTGTCTTCAAAGAGACCAACCAAGTAGGCCTCGCTAGCCTCCTGAAGAGCCATAACAGCAGAGCTCTGGAATCGAAGATCGGTCTTGAAATCCTGTGCGATTTCACGAACAAGACGCTGGAAGGGCAGTTTTCGAATCAGAAGCTCAGTGCTCTTCTGGTATCGCCTGATTTCTCTCAGGGCAACGGTACCGGGCCTGTATCTGTGTGGTTTCTTCACACCACCAGTTGCTGGTGCGCTCTTACGCGCAGCCTTGGTTGCCAATTGCTTCCTAGGAGCTTTGCCACCGGTGGATTTCCTTGCCGTTTGCTTGGTACGAGCCATTTTCTTTAACTGTACTAGACTGTACTGTACACTTCTCAACTACAAGTACTGGAATGGCGCGTTTACATTTAAAGAGAAAATATGAATGTTACTGAAACCGACCATACCAGATACACAGCTTGTGGTTGGTCACACACATTTAAGAGACGCTATTTGATTGGTTGTACTTCACAAGCTTGGATTGGCGAACACTTTACTACATTTTCAATCCCAATAATGTACCGAAGCTCGTCCTAATCCAATGTTATCGTACAAGTTTGTATGTTTATCACAAAGGCACTAATTTGTCCCAGTTCAATAGTGATGCTGCTACAAAAACGAATTCTGAGTCACCTTTTCATACGAAGATATATCACGTGGACAAAAAAATTAAAGAAAATGGAACACAAACGCTGATAATAATAAACACAACCATTTTCATCATCATCATCATCATGTTATTATTGTTTCTTTATCTTGTGAACTTCATTTCATCAATAATGAAGGTACACTACACTGTGTGTGACATACATACATACATACATACACACACACACACACACAGACAGACAGACAGACAGACAGACAGACACTCACTCACTCACTCAATACATTTACTCACTATTTTTTTCACGGAAAATTTAAACATATTTTTCTTTACATTATCCACACATTTATGAAGGAAACCTAAATAGCACACCTAGCTTTTTGGACTTTTTTTCAAAGGCAATATGATAGCATATCTTTTCTAGGATATTTGAGTGGTCCTGAAAAGGACCTTTGTTTACACTTCTACACCAACACAAGTGTCTTGATTTATTGCTTTGCGGCTGCCTTCTTCTTTGGGGTCTTGGCCTTCTTCGGTTTAGCAGTTTTAGACTTCTTGGGAGACTTAGCCTTCTTTGGCTTAGGTGCCTTTGCCTTTTTAGGAGTCTTTGCCTTCTTAGGTTTAGCTGCCTTTTTCTCACCAGCTGCCTTCTTAACTACCTTCTTCTTCTTGGGACTCTTTGCCTTTGGCTTCTTTGCAGCAGCCTTAGGTTTCTTCGCCTTCGGCTTCTTCACTGCCTTTTTCTTGACGACTTTCTTCTCGGGTTTGGCACCTAGCCTAAATGACCCAGAGGCTCCGGTACCCTTCGACTGTTTCAGAGCACCTGCCTTCACACCACCCTTTAGAGCTACTTTAAGACGTGAGTTCACGAGGGCTTGGTTGTTACCCACCTTGTAATTAGCGGCGATGTACTTGAGTATAGCTTGCCTTGAAGAGCCACCTCTCTCTTTCAGGTTGCTGATAGCGGCTTGTACCATATCAATGTACTTCGGGTGGCTAGCCGGTGTCTTTGGCTTATTCGACTTTTTCTTGGGTGACTTGGGTGCCACAGGGGCAGCGGCGGATGGAGCGGGAGCTGTTGCTGTGTCTGCCATTGTACAGGTCCGATTAGATTAACGTGCACATACAGAATAAGAACTTAACACAGAGTAACGTATAGTGTACATATACCGGCGCGCGGACGTGATTGAAAACACCCATCTTGTTGCTAAAACATCGTCGAGCAACAAATACGGAAAAATGTGTTTCTATAAAATTATTTCAGCATGCATTCTATAAAGAATACACAAGGGACGGACTTTAAAATGCAATGATACTTACACGAACTATTTCTCTGCCCAGTGTTCACGTCAAATGAAGACTAATATTGATTTCCAGCTTCAAATACCAAGTAAATACAGGAGGATGCAGTGACGACAATGATAACATTTTACATTTCATAATCTTTTAAACGAATCTGTGAAAAACACATGGAAAGACGTGATATCATTATATATTAAAAGGTTGTAACATTCATCCCCAAAAAAACTGTTTGCAACTGCACTCTGATTAATGAAACAACTTTCAAAAGCAAAGCATTATTAAAATAGGTATAAAACACAATATGATTCGTTACAACGCTACAATCTTTCGCATTATAAAGGCGACAAAGGTATGTGTATCTTAATGTACATAAATAAAAATTACAGGTACTTATAAACAGAGATAATTACTAGGATAATAACTAGATTTACAATTGTTATTTAACGTTATCGATAATTTACTGCAAGAAAAATTATCTACAACTTAATACAAGTAACGGTGGTATCAATAACTACAAAGAATAAGATGCATTTGCAATAGAAAAATGTTACAGACAAGGAATAGAAATAAAGGTTCATTGCATTTCTCGACATCAATAAAATAATTATCAAAATGAAGATGACAACAAGTTTTCAGTCGTAGCAGTGAAACATAACAATAACCCTAGCTCAAGATTTACAAGTGATACAAAGAAATATTGGGGCAATGAAGTCAAATGCAGTGCATTGAATACAATTATAGTGCGTAGTATATAATACAATATCATATAATAAATTAAGGTACAATAATGTAATAACAATATCATAAAGAAATACAACTCATAACTGTAACGGACAATGTATTGTCTTCTATTAGACTATCCTACAGGGCCTTAACCACAGTATCCGCTAGATCAAGGGGAAAAAAAAAATCACAAACAAGACTCACACAAATGAGTGTAAGTCGCTGACAATATTGTGTGTGAGCTTAAATGATTGAGTGAGCGGCCATGATTATGACTCTTTCAGTAATTAGTCTGAACAGACAGTCAGACGCAGCTGCGACACGAGAATCGTCTGCTATAAATTGAAGGACACTTGAGTAAGGCGAACTACATACAAACGTTATTGGGTGGTACGGGAACATCAGCGGGGTTTAGACTGGGAAGTGTGATAATACTTTTTTTAACACATCCATGGCTGTAGGATATCGTTTTATCTTCTTGTAGCCCTGAATTATGGGTGATTGAAAAGGAAGGGAGGGAGGGAGGGAGGGAGGGAGGGAGGGAGGGAGGGAGGGGGGGGAGAAAGAGATAGAGAGAGACAGAGAGAGAGAGAGAGAGAGAGAGAGAGTGAGTGAGTGAGTGAGAGAGAGAGAAAGAGAGAGACAGAGAGAGTGAGTGAGTGAGTGAGTGATTATTTCGTCTTATTTCTACACTTCAATGTTAATTAATGGCAATATTGACGCATATTCTTTTTCGGGATAAATTGTGTGGCCCTTAAAAGGGCCGTTTTAAGATGAGTCAAATGAAGTATAACTGCTTTATTTAGCAGGTGCCTGCTTGGTTTTCTTGGGCAGAAGAACAGCCTGGATGTTAGGCAAAACACCACCCTGTGCAATGGTCACTCCTGATAGGAGCTTGTTGAGTTCCTCATCGTTGCGGATGGCGAGCTGCAGGTGACGTGGAATTATTCTAGTCTTTTTGTTGTCACGGGCTGCGTTACCAGCCAACTCCAAAACTTCAGCAGCCAAGTACTCCAGTACTGCAGCTAAGTACACGGGAGCGCCAGCACCAACACGCTCAGCATAATTTCCCTTCCTCAATAAACGGTGAATACGTCCCACCGGGAACTGTAGTCCTGCACGGGATGATCGGCTCTTCGCCTTTCCCTTCACTTTTCCCCCTTTACCGCGACCGGACATTTTTCCTTCTTGTGTTTGAAGTAAACAGAATGATGACGATTAGGTATGCACCTCGGCATTTATACCCCTTAGTAGGATTGAACTGACAAGGAGTATGGACGAATCAAAAAGAAGCTTACTTGTAAACTTGGCTAATGATAACGATTATTACTAAATGGCTTTTGGGAGAGCGTGTTTTCAATCACGTCCGCTCAATACAAGGAGATATTAGGTTTTTCAAAATTTGTAAAAAAGAGACAACTACAAATAATAATGATACCCAATGTATTCTTTCCATTTCTTTTTTTTGGATTTTTTTTTAACTTGCAAAGACAATTGTTTCTTCAGTTTTCATTGCCTATGAAATAGACAGTAAACTACACTGCAATATAATTACATAATTATTTTGGAATTATTGTAATATGAGCAGGGCTAGGAATACTTTCAGTTAAAGTTCTGCGGGATATTATATTCATAACATGACAGACATTTGTTAATTATTAAATGTAAAGAATCGTACACTGATATAAGAGATAAGGAACATGAACAATGGGTAATATCAAGGTAGGCTACGGTTATGGGTATTAACTATTGACCAAATAGGGTCCAAAAACTACAGAATAAAACTCATGTAAAAATTGCAAAATTTGAAACATTATTTCTTTTCTAGACATATGTATGGCCCTGAAAAGGGCCGTTTTGGATTTTTTCGGTGGTAAACGAACTGTTTACTTGCTGCTAGTATACTTGGTAACAGCCTTGGTGCCTTCACTGACGGCGTGCTTGGCAAGTTCACCGGGCAAGAGAAGCCGGACAGCTGTCTGAATTTCTCTGCTGGTGATTGTGGAACGCTTGTTGTAATGGGCAAGCCTGGATGCTTCCGCAGCAATTCGCTCGAAAATATCGTTCACAAAGCTGTTCATGATGGACATAGCCTTGCTAGAGATACCGGTGTCGGGGTGAACCTGTTTCAACACTTTATAAATGTAGATTCCATACGATTCCCTCCTCCTCCTCCTTTTCTTCTTGTCCCCAGTTCGCTGGGCCTTTGCTTTCGTGGCGGCTTTCTTCGCGCCCTTGCTGCCTGCTGCTTGCTTTGGTGGCATGTTGAATAATACTAGCCACGATTTGATTTTCTATTTATATTGATGCGGGCGGATCGAAATGGCACATAGAGCGGACGTGATGGAAAACATCACATACCAAGCACTCATATATTTATCGTCTTCATAGGTAAAATTCAGGTACATCAAAACCATCTCAAGTCGATTAAAAATGAACAGAGATGGTTAAATTGTATTAAAAATAAACATTACTTTCAAGAAGCCAACTTGTGAGTTTCATAATTATATTGCATTACTTATAGTGTAATGAACATTGTCATGGTGCGGGGCATATATGCATCGTAGGTCATAGAAAGACGGCATCATAATGCTATCTGTACTAAGTGTGATCTTGGCGTAAGAAATAAATGTGTAGTTGTTTGGTATATAGGGTATGTAAAGTTTGCATTGGAGGAAAAGAGCATGACAAATTTTAAATTCTTGTCTTTTCTAGAGGTTTCCGTGGCCCTAAAAAGGGCCGTTTGTTTTCTCTTCCTGTCTTCTGGGTGCTGAGTCCTTTAACCTCCAAATCCGTAGAGAGTACGGCCCTGGCGTTTCAAGGCGTAAACTACGTCCATTGCCGTGACTGTCTTTCTCTTTGCGTGCTCGGTGTAGGTCACTGCATCGCGAATTACGTTCTCCAAAAATACCTTCAGAACTCCTCGTGTTTCTTCGTAAATGAGTCCAGAAATACGTTTCACACCCCCTCGTCTGGCAAGACGACGAATTGCAGGTTTCGTGATACCTTGGATGTTATCTCGTAGAACCTTTCTATGGCGCTTGGCGCCACCTTTCCCTAGGCCTTTTCCTCCTTTGCCGCGACCGCTCATTCTTAGACAGTTGAAATCGAACGAATACAACGCAGGAATGAATGAATGAATGAATGAATTTTTCCCAAATTTCGCTACGTTATAAGTGAAACACGCGGACCTAAAAGAAACATTCTGCGAGACAAACGTAAACAACATGTCAGCAATCCTACCAACAATACATTCTTTACACCAATAACTATACCGAACAACAACAACAACGGCAGCTTCAACAACCACAATCGGATTCAATACTTTCAATCTCAGCTTCACCATTGGGTTTTTTTTAGGGAACTATGGCACTTCTCACATCAGACATTTCCATTCTACAATTGGAAACATAAATGTCTATAATGTTGTAAAAGCGAAAGAAATGGGAGAAGAAACATCATTTGTAGAAAATATTCTTTCATAACGTCAATAAATCTACACACACACACACACACATGGGGGGGGGGGGGGGAAGAGCTGTAGAAAACAAACAATATGGTATTAACTTTTGACACAGTGATCATGTTTGGACTTTTCAAAAAGTATATATGTTCCACACAAATGCTATCATGTTATTCAACACAAATAAAGTCTTGTTAACTTCAAAAGTGTGGCTTTTAAGGCGAAAAAAAGCACTGTTACGGTTCAGTTTAGCCTTACGTAAAAAGAGAGGATGAATAGATCTTATATGGTGCTATACATGGTGCATTACTCATTTCTTGCACGTCTTTTATACATAGGGCAGTAATATCAAGAAAAGAGACTGGCGCACGCACGCACGCACACAAAACCTGGCTAAGACATTGGTCATCGATCTACACAGAGAATAACAACATTAGTAAAAAGGGTGGGGTTGGGGTGGGGTGGGGTGGTGGTGGTCAATCATAAAGAGATAAAGGGTCATTCATAAGTATCATAGTAGGTTACATTGAATAAAGTCCTACGATATTATGGCATATATATAAAAATTATTTCTTTTCTATAGATTTGTGTGGCCCTAAAAAGGGCCGTTTATGTAGTTTTGAGTACAAAACGTATTTAAGCACGTTCACCACGGATACGACGAGCAAGCTGTATATCCTTGGGCATAATGGTAACTCTCTTGGCGTGGATGGCACACAAGTTGGTGTCTTCAAAGAGACCAACCAAGTAGGCCTCGCTAGCCTCCTGAAGAGCCATAACAGCAGAGCTCTGGAATCGAAGATCGGTCTTGAAATCCTGTGCGATTTCACGAACAAGACGCTGGAAGGGCAGTTTTCGAATCAGAAGCTCAGTGCTCTTCTGGTATCGCCTGATTTCTCTCAGGGCAACGGTACCGGGCCTGTATCTGTGTGGTTTCTTCACACCACCAGTTGCTGGTGCGCTCTTACGCGCAGCCTTGGTTGCCAATTGCTTCCTAGGAGCTTTGCCACCGGTGGATTTCCTTGCCGTTTGCTTGGTACGAGCCATTTTCTTTAACTGTACTAGACTGTACTGTACACTTCTCAACTACAAGTACTGGAATGGCGCGTTTACATTTAAAGAGAAAATATGAATGTTACTGAAACCGACCATACCAGATACACAGCTTGTGGTTGGTCACACACATTTAAGAGACGCTATTTGATTGGTTGTACTTCACAAGCTTGGATTGGCGAACACTTTACTACATTTTCAATCCCAATAATGTACCGAAGCTCGTCCTAATCCAATGTTATCGTACAAGTTTGTATGTTTATCACAAAGGCACTAATTTGTCCCAGTTCAATAGTGATGCTGCTACAAAAACGAATTCTGAGTCACCTTTTCATACGAAGATATATCACGTGGACAAAAAAATTAAAGAAAATGGAACACAAACGCTGATAATAATAAACACAACCATTTTCATCATCATCATCATCATGTTATTATTGTTTCTTTATCTTGTGAACTTCATTTCATCAATAATGAAGGTACACTACACTGTGTGTGACATACATACATACATACATACACACACACACACACACAGACAGACAGACAGACAGACAGACAGACACTCACTCACTCACTCAATACATTTACTCACTATTTTTTTCACGGAAAATTTAAACATATTTTTCTTTACATTATCCACACATTTATGAAGGAAACCTAAATAGCACACCTAGCTTTTTGGACTTTTTTTCAAAGGCAATATGATAGCATATCTTTTCTAGGATATTTGAGTGGTCCTGAAAAGGACCTTTGTTTACACTTCTACACCAACACAAGTGTCTTGATTTATTGCTTTGCGGCTGCCTTCTTCTTTGGGGTCTTGGCCTTCTTCGGTTTAGCAGTTTTAGACTTCTTGGGAGACTTAGCCTTCTTTGGCTTAGGTGCCTTTGCCTTTTTAGGAGTCTTTGCCTTCTTAGGTTTAGCTGCCTTTTTCTCACCAGCTGCCTTCTTAACTACCTTCTTCTTCTTGGGACTCTTTGCCTTTGGCTTCTTTGCAGCAGCCTTAGGTTTCTTCGCCTTCGGCTTCTTCACTGCCTTTTTCTTGACGACTTTCTTCTCGGGTTTGGCACCTAGCCTAAATGACCCAGAGGCTCCGGTACCCTTCGACTGTTTCAGAGCACCTGCCTTCACACCACCCTTTAGAGCTACTTTAAGACGTGAGTTCACGAGGGCTTGGTTGTTACCCACCTTGTAATTAGCGGCGATGTACTTGAGTATAGCTTGCCTTGAAGAGCCACCTCTCTCTTTCAGGTTGCTGATAGCGGCTTGTACCATATCAATGTACTTCGGGTGGCTAGCCGGTGTCTTTGGCTTATTCGACTTTTTCTTGGGTGACTTGGGTGCCACAGGGGCAGCGGCGGATGGAGCGGGAGCTGTTGCTGTGTCTGCCATTGTACAGGTCCGATTAGATTAACGTGCACATACAGAATAAGAACTTAACACAGAGTAACGTATAGTGTACATATACCGGCGCGCGGACGTGATTGAAAACACCCATCTTGTTGCTAAAACATCGTCGAGCAACAAATACGGAAAAATGTGTTTCTATAAAATTATTTCAGCATGCATTCTATAAAGAATACACAAGGGACGGACTTTAAAATGCAATGATACTTACACGAACTATTTCTCTGCCCAGTGTTCACGTCAAATGAAGACTAATATTGATTTCCAGCTTCAAATACCAAGTAAATACAGGAGGATGCAGTGACGACAATGATAACATTTTACATTTCATAATCTTTTAAACGAATCTGTGAAAAACACATGGAAAGACGTGATATCATTATATATTAAAAGGTTGTAACATTCATCCCCAAAAAAACTGTTTGCAACTGCACTCTGATTAATGAAACAACTTTCAAAAGCAAAGCATTATTAAAATAGGTATAAAACACAATATGATTCGTTACAACGCTACAATCTTTCGCATTATAAAGGCGACAAAGGTATGTGTATCTTAATGTACATAAATAAAAATTACAGGTACTTATAAACAGAGATAATTACTAGGATAATAACTAGATTTACAATTGTTATTTAACGTTATCGATAATTTACTGCAAGAAAAATTATCTACAACTTAATACAAGTAACGGTGGTATCAATAACTACAAAGAATAAGATGCATTTGCAATAGAAAAATGTTACAGACAAGGAATAGAAATAAAGGTTCATTGCATTTCTCGACATCAATAAAATAATTATCAAAATGAAGATGACAACAAGTTTTCAGTCGTAGCAGTGAAACATAACAATAACCCTAGCTCAAGATTTACAAGTGATACAAAGAAATATTGGGGCAATGAAGTCAAATGCAGTGCATTGAATACAATTATAGTGCGTAGTATATAATACAATATCATATAATAAATTAAGGTACAATAATGTAATAACAATATCATAAAGAAATACAACTCATAACTGTAACGGACAATGTATTGTCTTCTATTAGACTATCCTACAGGGCCTTAACCACAGTATCCGCTAGATCAAGGGGAAAAAAAAAATCACAAACAAGACTCACACAAATGAGTGTAAGTCGCTGACAATATTGTGTGTGAGCTTAAATGATTGAGTGAGCGGCCATGATTATGACTCTTTCAGTAATTAGTCTGAACAGACAGTCAGACGCAGCTGCGACACGAGAATCGTCTGCTATAAATTGAAGGACACTTGAGTAAGGCGAACTACATACAAACGTTATTGGGTGGTACGGGAACATCAGCGGGGTTTAGACTGGGAAGTGTGATAATACTTTTTTTAACACATCCATGGCTGTAGGATATCGTTTTATCTTCTTGTAGCCCTGAATTATGGGTGATTGAAAAGGAAGGGAGGGAGGGAGGGAGGGAGGGAGGGAGGGAGGGAGGGAGGGGGGGGAGAAAGAGATAGAGAGAGACAGAGAGAGAGAGAGAGAGAGAGAGAGAGTGAGTGAGTGAGTGAGAGAGAGAGAAAGAGAGAGACAGAGAGAGTGAGTGAGTGAGTGAGTGATTATTTCGTCTTATTTCTACACTTCAATGTTAATTAATGGCAATATTGACGCATATTCTTTTTCGGGATAAATTGTGTGGCCCTTAAAAGGGCCGTTTTAAGATGAGTCAAATGAAGTATAACTGCTTTATTTAGCAGGTGCCTGCTTGGTTTTCTTGGGCAGAAGAACAGCCTGGATGTTAGGCAAAACACCACCCTGTGCAATGGTCACTCCTGATAGGAGCTTGTTGAGTTCCTCATCGTTGCGGATGGCGAGCTGCAGGTGACGTGGAATTATTCTAGTCTTTTTGTTGTCACGGGCTGCGTTACCAGCCAACTCCAAAACTTCAGCAGCCAAGTACTCCAGTACTGCAGCTAAGTACACGGGAGCGCCAGCACCAACACGCTCAGCATAATTTCCCTTCCTCAATAAACGGTGAATACGTCCCACCGGGAACTGTAGTCCTGCACGGGATGATCGGCTCTTCGCCTTTCCCTTCACTTTTCCCCCTTTACCGCGACCGGACATTTTTCCTTCTTGTGTTTGAAGTAAACAGAATGATGACGATTAGGTATGCACCTCGGCATTTATACCCCTTAGTAGGATTGAACTGACAAGGAGTATGGACGAATCAAAAAGAAGCTTACTTGTAAACTTGGCTAATGATAACGATTATTACTAAATGGCTTTTGGGAGAGCGTGTTTTCAATCACGTCCGCTCAATACAAGGAGATATTAGGTTTTTCAAAATTTGTAAAAAAGAGACAACTACAAATAATAATGATACCCAATGTATTCTTTCCATTTCTTTTTTTTGGATTTTTTTTTAACTTGCAAAGACAATTGTTTCTTCAGTTTTCATTGCCTATGAAATAGACAGTAAACTACACTGCAATATAATTACATAATTATTTTGGAATTATTGTAATATGAGCAGGGCTAGGAATACTTTCAGTTAAAGTTCTGCGGGATATTATATTCATAACATGACAGACATTTGTTAATTATTAAATGTAAAGAATCGTACACTGATATAAGAGATAAGGAACATGAACAATGGGTAATATCAAGGTAGGCTACGGTTATGGGTATTAACTATTGACCAAATAGGGTCCAAAAACTACAGAATAAAACTCATGTAAAAATTGCAAAATTTGAAACATTATTTCTTTTCTAGACATATGTATGGCCCTGAAAAGGGCCGTTTTGGATTTTTTCGGTGGTAAACGAACTGTTTACTTGCTGCTAGTATACTTGGTAACAGCCTTGGTGCCTTCACTGACGGCGTGCTTGGCAAGTTCACCGGGCAAGAGAAGCCGGACAGCTGTCTGAATTTCTCTGCTGGTGATTGTGGAACGCTTGTTGTAATGGGCAAGCCTGGATGCTTCCGCAGCAATTCGCTCGAAAATATCGTTCACAAAGCTGTTCATGATGGACATAGCCTTGCTAGAGATACCGGTGTCGGGGTGAACCTGTTTCAACACTTTATAAATGTAGATTCCATACGATTCCCTCCTCCTCCTCCTTTTCTTCTTGTCCCCAGTTCGCTGGGCCTTTGCTTTCGTGGCGGCTTTCTTCGCGCCCTTGCTGCCTGCTGCTTGCTTTGGTGGCATGTTGAATAATACTAGCCACGATTTGATTTTCTATTTATATTGATGCGGGCGGATCGAAATGGCACATAGAGCGGACGTGATGGAAAACATCACATACCAAGCACTCATATATTTATCGTCTTCATAGGTAAAATTCAGGTACATCAAAACCATCTCAAGTCGATTAAAAATGAACAGAGATGGTTAAATTGTATTAAAAATAAACATTACTTTCAAGAAGCCAACTTGTGAGTTTCATAATTATATTGCATTACTTATAGTGTAATGAACATTGTCATGGTGCGGGGCATATATGCATCGTAGGTCATAGAAAGACGGCATCATAATGCTATCTGTACTAAGTGTGATCTTGGCGTAAGAAATAAATGTGTAGTTGTTTGGTATATAGGGTATGTAAAGTTTGCATTGGAGGAAAAGAGCATGACAAATTTTAAATTCTTGTCTTTTCTAGAGGTTTCCGTGGCCCTAAAAAGGGCCGTTTGTTTTCTCTTCCTGTCTTCTGGGTGCTGAGTCCTTTAACCTCCAAATCCGTAGAGAGTACGGCCCTGGCGTTTCAAGGCGTAAACTACGTCCATTGCCGTGACTGTCTTTCTCTTTGCGTGCTCGGTGTAGGTCACTGCATCGCGAATTACGTTCTCCAAAAATACCTTCAGAACTCCTCGTGTTTCTTCGTAAATGAGTCCAGAAATACGTTTCACACCCCCTCGTCTGGCAAGACGACGAATTGCAGGTTTCGTGATACCTTGGATGTTATCTCGTAGAACCTTTCTATGGCGCTTGGCGCCACCTTTCCCTAGGCCTTTTCCTCCTTTGCCGCGACCGCTCATTCTTAGACAGTTGAAATCGAACGAATACAACGCAGGAATGAATGAATGAATGAATGAATTTTTCCCAAATTTCGCTACGTTATAAGTGAAACACGCGGACCTAAAAGAAACATTCTGCGAGACAAACGTAAACAACATGTCAGCAATCCTACCAACAATACATTCTTTACACCAATAACTATACCGAACAACAACAACAACGGCAGCTTCAACAACCACAATCGGATTCAATACTTTCAATCTCAGCTTCACCATTGGGTTTTTTTTAGGGAACTATGGCACTTCTCACATCAGACATTTCCATTCTACAATTGGAAACATAAATGTCTATAATGTTGTAAAAGCGAAAGAAATGGGAGAAGAAACATCATTTGTAGAAAATATTCTTTCATAACGTCAATAAATCTACACACACACACACACACATGGGGGGGGGGGGGGGAAGAGCTGTAGAAAACAAACAATATGGTATTAACTTTTGACACAGTGATCATGTTTGGACTTTTCAAAAAGTATATATGTTCCACACAAATGCTATCATGTTATTCAACACAAATAAAGTCTTGTTAACTTCAAAAGTGTGGCTTTTAAGGCGAAAAAAAGCACTGTTACGGTTCAGTTTAGCCTTACGTAAAAAGAGAGGATGAATAGATCTTATATGGTGCTATACATGGTGCATTACTCATTTCTTGCACGTCTTTTATACATAGGGCAGTAATATCAAGAAAAGAGACTGGCGCACGCACGCACGCACACAAAACCTGGCTAAGACATTGGTCATCGATCTACACAGAGAATAACAACATTAGTAAAAAGGGTGGGGTTGGGGTGGGGTGGGGTGGTGGTCAATCATAAAGAGATAAAGGGTCATTCATAAGTATCATAGTAGGTTACATTGAATAAAGTCCTACGATATTATGGCATATATATAAAAATTATTTCTTTTCTATAGATTTGTGTGGCCCTAAAAAGGGCCGTTTATGTAGTTTTGAGTACAAAACGTATTTAAGCACGTTCACCACGGATACGACGAGCAAGCTGTATATCCTTGGGCATAATGGTAACTCTCTTGGCGTGGATGGCACACAAGTTGGTGTCTTCAAAGAGACCAACCAAGTAGGCCTCGCTAGCCTCCTGAAGAGCCATAACAGCAGAGCTCTGGAATCGAAGATCGGTCTTGAAATCCTGTGCGATTTCACGAACAAGACGCTGGAAGGGCAGTTTTCGAATCAGAAGCTCAGTGCTCTTCTGGTATCGCCTGATTTCTCTCAGGGCAACGGTACCGGGCCTGTATCTGTGTGGTTTCTTCACACCACCAGTTGCTGGTGCGCTCTTACGCGCAGCCTTGGTTGCCAATTGCTTCCTAGGAGCTTTGCCACCGGTGGATTTCCTTGCCGTTTGCTTGGTACGAGCCATTTTCTTTAACTGTACTAGACTGTACTGTACACTTCTCAACTACAAGTACTGGAATGGCGCGTTTACATTTAAAGAGAAAATATGAATGTTACTGAAACCGACCATACCAGATACACAGCTTGTGGTTGGTCACACACATTTAAGAGACGCTATTTGATTGGTTGTACTTCACAAGCTTGGATTGGCGAACACTTTACTACATTTTCAATCCCAATAATGTACCGAAGCTCGTCCTAATCCAATGTTATCGTACAAGTTTGTATGTTTATCACAAAGGCACTAATTTGTCCCAGTTCAATAGTGATGCTGCTACAAAAACGAATTCTGAGTCACCTTTTCATACGAAGATATATCACGTGGACAAAAAAATTAAAGAAAATGGAACACAAACGCTGATAATAATAAACACAACCATTTTCATCATCATCATCATCATGTTATTATTGTTTCTTTATCTTGTGAACTTCATTTCATCAATAATGAAGGTACACTACACTGTGTGTGACATACATACATACATACATACACACACACACACACACAGACAGACAGACAGACAGACAGACAGACACTCACTCACTCACTCAATACATTTACTCACTATTTTTTTCACGGAAAATTTAAACATATTTTTCTTTACATTATCCACACATTTATGAAGGAAACCTAAATAGCACACCTAGCTTTTTGGACTTTTTTTCAAAGGCAATATGATAGCATATCTTTTCTAGGATATTTGAGTGGTCCTGAAAAGGACCTTTGTTTACACTTCTACACCAACACAAGTGTCTTGATTTATTGCTTTGCGGCTGCCTTCTTCTTTGGGGTCTTGGCCTTCTTCGGTTTAGCAGTTTTAGACTTCTTGGGAGACTTAGCCTTCTTTGGCTTAGGTGCCTTTGCCTTTTTAGGAGTCTTTGCCTTCTTAGGTTTAGCTGCCTTTTTCTCACCAGCTGCCTTCTTAACTACCTTCTTCTTCTTGGGACTCTTTGCCTTTGGCTTCTTTGCAGCAGCCTTAGGTTTCTTCGCCTTCGGCTTCTTCACTGCCTTTTTCTTGACGACTTTCTTCTCGGGTTTGGCACCTAGCCTAAATGACCCAGAGGCTCCGGTACCCTTCGACTGTTTCAGAGCACCTGCCTTCACACCACCCTTTAGAGCTACTTTAAGACGTGAGTTCACGAGGGCTTGGTTGTTACCCACCTTGTAATTAGCGGCGATGTACTTGAGTATAGCTTGCCTTGAAGAGCCACCTCTCTCTTTCAGGTTGCTGATAGCGGCTTGTACCATATCAATGTACTTCGGGTGGCTAGCCGGTGTCTTTGGCTTATTCGACTTTTTCTTGGGTGACTTGGGTGCCACAGGGGCAGCGGCGGATGGAGCGGGAGCTGTTGCTGTGTCTGCCATTGTACAGGTCCGATTAGATTAACGTGCACATACAGAATAAGAACTTAACACAGAGTAACGTATAGTGTACATATACCGGCGCGCGGACGTGATTGAAAACACCCATCTTGTTGCTAAAACATCGTCGAGCAACAAATACGGAAAAATGTGTTTCTATAAAATTATTTCAGCATGCATTCTATAAAGAATACACAAGGGACGGACTTTAAAATGCAATGATACTTACACGAACTATTTCTCTGCCCAGTGTTCACGTCAAATGAAGACTAATATTGATTTCCAGCTTCAAATACCAAGTAAATACAGGAGGATGCAGTGACGACAATGATAACATTTTACATTTCATAATCTTTTAAACGAATCTGTGAAAAACACATGGAAAGACGTGATATCATTATATATTAAAAGGTTGTAACATTCATCCCCAAAAAAACTGTTTGCAACTGCACTCTGATTAATGAAACAACTTTCAAAAGCAAAGCATTATTAAAATAGGTATAAAACACAATATGATTCGTTACAACGCTACAATCTTTCGCATTATAAAGGCGACAAAGGTATGTGTATCTTAATGTACATAAATAAAAATTACAGGTACTTATAAACAGAGATAATTACTAGGATAATAACTAGATTTACAATTGTTATTTAACGTTATCGATAATTTACTGCAAGAAAAATTATCTACAACTTAATACAAGTAACGGTGGTATCAATAACTACAAAGAATAAGATGCATTTGCAATAGAAAAATGTTACAGACAAGGAATAGAAATAAAGGTTCATTGCATTTCTCGACATCAATAAAATAATTATCAAAATGAAGATGACAACAAGTTTTCAGTCGTAGCAGTGAAACATAACAATAACCCTAGCTCAAGATTTACAAGTGATACAAAGAAATATTGGGGCAATGAAGTCAAATGCAGTGCATTGAATACAATTATAGTGCGTAGTATATAATACAATATCATATAATAAATTAAGGTACAATAATGTAATAACAATATCATAAAGAAATACAACTCATAACTGTAACGGACAATGTATTGTCTTCTATTAGACTATCCTACAGGGCCTTAACCACAGTATCCGCTAGATCAAGGGGAAAAAAAAAATCACAAACAAGACTCACACAAATGAGTGTAAGTCGCTGACAATATTGTGTGTGAGCTTAAATGATTGAGTGAGCGGCCATGATTATGACTCTTTCAGTAATTAGTCTGAACAGACAGTCAGACGCAGCTGCGACACGAGAATCGTCTGCTATAAATTGAAGGACACTTGAGTAAGGCGAACTACATACAAACGTTATTGGGTGGTACGGGAACATCAGCGGGGTTTAGACTGGGAAGTGTGATAATACTTTTTTTAACACATCCATGGCTGTAGGATATCGTTTTATCTTCTTGTAGCCCTGAATTATGGGTGATTGAAAAGGAAGGGAGGGAGGGAGGGAGGGAGGGAGGGAGGGAGGGAGGGAGGGGGGGGAGAAAGAGATAGAGAGAGACAGAGAGAGAGAGAGAGAGAGAGAGAGAGTGAGTGAGTGAGTGAGAGAGAGAGAAAGAGAGAGACAGAGAGAGTGAGTGAGTGAGTGAGTGATTATTTCGTCTTATTTCTACACTTCAATGTTAATTAATGGCAATATTGACGCATATTCTTTTTCGGGATAAATTGTGTGGCCCTTAAAAGGGCCGTTTTAAGATGAGTCAAATGAAGTATAACTGCTTTATTTAGCAGGTGCCTGCTTGGTTTTCTTGGGCAGAAGAACAGCCTGGATGTTAGGCAAAACACCACCCTGTGCAATGGTCACTCCTGATAGGAGCTTGTTGAGTTCCTCATCGTTGCGGATGGCGAGCTGCAGGTGACGTGGAATTATTCTAGTCTTTTTGTTGTCACGGGCTGCGTTACCAGCCAACTCCAAAACTTCAGCAGCCAAGTACTCCAGTACTGCAGCTAAGTACACGGGAGCGCCAGCACCAACACGCTCAGCATAATTTCCCTTCCTCAATAAACGGTGAATACGTCCCACCGGGAACTGTAGTCCTGCACGGGATGATCGGCTCTTCGCCTTTCCCTTCACTTTTCCCCCTTTACCGCGACCGGACATTTTTCCTTCTTGTGTTTGAAGTAAACAGAATGATGACGATTAGGTATGCACCTCGGCATTTATACCCCTTAGTAGGATTGAACTGACAAGGAGTATGGACGAATCAAAAAGAAGCTTACTTGTAAACTTGGCTAATGATAACGATTATTACTAAATGGCTTTTGGGAGAGCGTGTTTTCAATCACGTCCGCTCAATACAAGGAGATATTAGGTTTTTCAAAATTTGTAAAAAAGAGACAACTACAAATAATAATGATACCCAATGTATTCTTTCCATTTCTTTTTTTTGGATTTTTTTTTAACTTGCAAAGACAATTGTTTCTTCAGTTTTCATTGCCTATGAAATAGACAGTAAACTACACTGCAATATAATTACATAATTATTTTGGAATTATTGTAATATGAGCAGGGCTAGGAATACTTTCAGTTAAAGTTCTGCGGGATATTATATTCATAACATGACAGACATTTGTTAATTATTAAATGTAAAGAATCGTACACTGATATAAGAGATAAGGAACATGAACAATGGGTAATATCAAGGTAGGCTACGGTTATGGGTATTAACTATTGACCAAATAGGGTCCAAAAACTACAGAATAAAACTCATGTAAAAATTGCAAAATTTGAAACATTATTTCTTTTCTAGACATATGTATGGCCCTGAAAAGGGCCGTTTTGGATTTTTTCGGTGGTAAACGAACTGTTTACTTGCTGCTAGTATACTTGGTAACAGCCTTGGTGCCTTCACTGACGGCGTGCTTGGCAAGTTCACCGGGCAAGAGAAGCCGGACAGCTGTCTGAATTTCTCTGCTGGTGATTGTGGAACGCTTGTTGTAATGGGCAAGCCTGGATGCTTCCGCAGCAATTCGCTCGAAAATATCGTTCACAAAGCTGTTCATGATGGACATAGCCTTGCTAGAGATACCGGTGTCGGGGTGAACCTGTTTCAACACTTTATAAATGTAGATTCCATACGATTCCCTCCTCCTCCTCCTTTTCTTCTTGTCCCCAGTTCGCTGGGCCTTTGCTTTCGTGGCGGCTTTCTTCGCGCCCTTGCTGCCTGCTGCTTGCTTTGGTGGCATGTTGAATAATACTAGCCACGATTTGATTTTCTATTTATATTGATGCGGGCGGATCGAAATGGCACATAGAGCGGACGTGATGGAAAACATCACATACCAAGCACTCATATATTTATCGTCTTCATAGGTAAAATTCAGGTACATCAAAACCATCTCAAGTCGATTAAAAATGAACAGAGATGGTTAAATTGTATTAAAAATAAACATTACTTTCAAGAAGCCAACTTGTGAGTTTCATAATTATATTGCATTACTTATAGTGTAATGAACATTGTCATGGTGCGGGGCATATATGCATCGTAGGTCATAGAAAGACGGCATCATAATGCTATCTGTACTAAGTGTGATCTTGGCGTAAGAAATAAATGTGTAGTTGTTTGGTATATAGGGTATGTAAAGTTTGCATTGGAGGAAAAGAGCATGACAAATTTTAAATTCTTGTCTTTTCTAGAGGTTTCCGTGGCCCTAAAAAGGGCCGTTTGTTTTCTCTTCCTGTCTTCTGGGTGCTGAGTCCTTTAACCTCCAAATCCGTAGAGAGTACGGCCCTGGCGTTTCAAGGCGTAAACTACGTCCATTGCCGTGACTGTCTTTCTCTTTGCGTGCTCGGTGTAGGTCACTGCATCGCGAATTACGTTCTCCAAAAATACCTTCAGAACTCCTCGTGTTTCTTCGTAAATGAGTCCAGAAATACGTTTCACACCCCCTCGTCTGGCAAGACGACGAATTGCAGGTTTCGTGATACCTTGGATGTTATCTCGTAGAACCTTTCTATGGCGCTTGGCGCCACCTTTCCCTAGGCCTTTTCCTCCTTTGCCGCGACCGCTCATTCTTAGACAGTTGAAATCGAACGAATACAACGCAGGAATGAATGAATGAATGAATGAATTTTTCCCAAATTTCGCTACGTTATAAGTGAAACACGCGGACCTAAAAGAAACATTCTGCGAGACAAACGTAAACAACATGTCAGCAATCCTACCAACAATACATTCTTTACACCAATAACTATACCGAACAACAACAACAACGGCAGCTTCAACAACCACAATCGGATTCAATACTTTCAATCTCAGCTTCACCATTGGGTTTTTTTTAGGGAACTATGGCACTTCTCACATCAGACATTTCCATTCTACAATTGGAAACATAAATGTCTATAATGTTGTAAAAGCGAAAGAAATGGGAGAAGAAACATCATTTGTAGAAAATATTCTTTCATAACGTCAATAAATCTACACACACACACACACACATGGGGGGGGGGGGGGGAAGAGCTGTAGAAAACAAACAATATGGTATTAACTTTTGACACAGTGATCATGTTTGGACTTTTCAAAAAGTATATATGTTCCACACAAATGCTATCATGTTATTCAACACAAATAAAGTCTTGTTAACTTCAAAAGTGTGGCTTTTAAGGCGAAAAAAAGCACTGTTACGGTTCAGTTTAGCCTTACGTAAAAAGAGAGGATGAATAGATCTTATATGGTGCTATACATGGTGCATTACTCATTTCTTGCACGTCTTTTATACATAGGGCAGTAATATCAAGAAAAGAGACTGGCGCACGCACGCACGCACACAAAACCTGGCTAAGACATTGGTCATCGATCTACACAGAGAATAACAACATTAGTAAAAAGGGTGGGGTTGGGGTGGGGTGGGGTGGTGGTCAATCATAAAGAGATAAAGGGTCATTCATAAGTATCATAGTAGGTTACATTGAATAAAGTCCTACGATATTATGGCATATATATAAAAATTATTTCTTTTCTATAGATTTGTGTGGCCCTAAAAAGGGCCGTTTATGTAGTTTTGAGTACAAAACGTATTTAAGCACGTTCACCACGGATACGACGAGCAAGCTGTATATCCTTGGGCATAATGGTAACTCTCTTGGCGTGGATGGCACACAAGTTGGTGTCTTCAA
>JARLTB010000654.1:0-37302 GCA_030141615.1 Unio pictorum
TGATAAAACGGACTTTTTGCTTTTTCATGTTATGGATCAGTTGGGCATAGATAAAAGCTGTTGAAACCCTTTACCCCGCTTGGATTTGGTTAATACTTGGTTTATTGGATGCGCACCATTGGATAGTACGTCACCATACTTTAAAACCGGTTCCCACCATTTTTTTCAGCATGACTTTTGATGAAAAAGGGACTTTTTGCTTTTTCATGTTATGGATCAGTTGGGCTTAGATACAAGCTGTTGAAACCCTTTACCCCGCTTGGATTTGGTTAATACTTGGTTTATTGGATGCGCACCATTGGATAGTACGTCACCATACTTTAAAACCGGTTCCCACCATTTTTTTTCAGCTTGATTTTTTGATGAAAAACGGACTTTTTGCTTTTTCATGTTATGGATCAGTTGGGCTTAGATAAAAGCTGTTGAAACCCTTTACCCCGCTTGGATTTGGTTAATACTTGGTTTATTGGATGCGCACCATTGGATAGTACGTCACCATACTTTAAAACCGGTTCCCACCATTTTTTTCAGCATGACTTTTGATGAAAAAGGGACTTTTTGCTTTTTCATGTTATGGATCAGTTGGGCTTAGATACAAGCTGTTGAAACCCTTTACCCCGCTTGGATTTGGTTAATACTTGGTTTATTGGATGCGCACCATTGGATAGTACGTCACCATACTTTAAAACCGGTTCCCACCATTTTTTTTCAGCTTGATTTTTTGATGAAAAACGGACTTTTTGCTTTTTCATGTTATGGATCAGTTGGGCTTAGATAAAAGCTGTTGAAACCCTTTACCCCGCTTGGATTTGGTTAATACTTGGTTTATTGGATGCGCACCATTGGATAGTACGTCACCATACTTTAAAACCGGTTCCCACCATTTTTTTCAGCATGACTTTTGATGAAAAAGGGACTTTTTGCTTTTTCATGTTATGGATCAGTTGGGCTTAGATACAAGCTGTTGAAACCCTTTACCCCGCTTGGATTTGGTTAATACTTGGTTTATTGGATGCGCACCATTGGATAGTACGTCACCATACTTTAAAACCGGTTCCCACCATTTTTTTTCAGCTTGATTTTTTGATGAAAAACGGACTTTTTGCTTTTTCATGTTATGGATCAGTTGGGCTTAGATAAAAGCTGTTGAAACCCTTTACCCCGCTTGGATTTGGTTAATACTTGGTTTATTGGATGCGCACCATTGGATAGTACGTCACCATACTTTAAAACCGGTTCCCACCATTTTTTTCAGCATGACTTTTGATGAAAAAGGGACTTTTTGCTTTTTCATGTTATGGATCAGTTGGGCTTAGATACAAGCTGTTGAAACCCTTTACCCCGCTTGGATTTGGTTAATACTTGGTTTATTGGATGCGCACCATTGGATAGTACGTCACCATACTTTAAAACCGGTTCCCACCATTTTTTTTCAGCTTGATTTTTTGATGAAAAACGGACTTTTTGCTTTTTCATGTTATGGATCAGTTGGGCATAGATAAAAGCTGTTGAAACCCTTTACCCCGCTTGGATTTGGTTAATACTTGGTTTATTGGATGCGCACCATTGGATAGTACGTCACCATACTTTAAAACCGGTTCCCACCATTTTTTTCAGCATGACTTTTGATGAAAAAGGGACTTTTTGCTTTTTCATGTTATGGATCAGTTGGGCTTAGATACAAGCTGTTGAAACCCTTTACCCCGCTTGGATTTGGTTAATACTTGGTTTATTGGATGCGCACCATTGGATAGTACGTCACCATACTTTAAAACCGGTTCCCACCATTTTTTTTCAGCTTGATTTTTTGATGAAAAACGGACTTTTTGCTTTTTCATGTTATGGATCAGTTGGGCATAGATAAAAGCTGTTGAAACCCTTTACCCCGCTTGGATTTGGTTAATACTTGGTTTATTGGATGCGCACCATTGGATAGTACGTCACCATACTTTAAAACCGGTTCCCACCATTTTTTTCAGCATGACTTTTGATGAAAAAGGGACTTTTTGCTTTTTCATGTTATGGATCAGTTGGGCTTAGATACAAGCTGTTGAAACCCTTTACCCCGCTTGGATTTGGTTAATACTTGGTTTATTGGATGCGCACCATTGGATAGTACGTCACCATACTTTAAAACCGGTTCCCACCATTTTTTTTCAGCTTGATTTTTTGATGAAAAACGGACTTTTTGCTTTTTCATGTTATGGATCAGTTGGGCTTAGATAAAAGCTGTTGAAACCCTTTACCCCGCTTGGATTTGGTTAATACTTGGTTTATTGGATGCGCACCATTGGATAGTACGTCACCATACTTTAAAACCGGTTCCCACCATTTTTTTCAGCATGACTTTTGATGAAAAAGGGACTTTTTGCTTTTTCATGTTATGGATCAGTTGGGCTTAGATACAAGCTGTTGAAACCCTTTACCCCGCTTGGATTTGGTTAATACTTGGTTTATTGGATGCGCACCATTGGATAGTACGTCACCATACTTTAAAACCGGTTCCCACCATTTTTTTTCAGCATGACTTTTGATGAAAAACGGGACTTTTTGCTTTTTCATGTTATGGATCAGTTGGGCTTAGATACAAGCTGTTGAAACCCTTTACCCCGCTTGGATTTGGTTAATACTTGGTTTATTGGATGCGCACCATTGGATAGTACGTCACCATACTTTAAAACCGGTTCCCACCATTTTTTTTCAGCTTGATTTTTTGATGAAAAACGGACTTTTTGCTTTTTCATGTTATGGATCAGTTGGGCTTAGATAAAAGCTGTTGAAACCCTTTACCCCGCTTGGATTTGGTTAATACTTGGTTTATTGGATGCGCACCATTGGATAGTACGTCACCATACTTTAAAACCGGTTCCCACCATTTTTTTCAGCATGACTTTTGATGAAAAAGGGACTTTTTGCTTTTTCATGTTATGGATCAGTTGGGCTTAGATACAAGCTGTTGAAACCCTTTACCCCGCTTGGATTTGGTTAATACTTGGTTTATTGGATGCGCACCATTGGATAGTACGTCACCATACTTTAAAACCGGTTCCCACCATTTTTTTTCAGCTTGATTTTTTGATGAAAAACGGACTTTTTGCTTTTTCATGTTATGGATCAGTTGGGCATAGATAAAAGCTGTTGAAACCCTTTACCCCGCTTGGATTTGGTTAATACTTGGTTTATTGGATGCGCACCATTGGATAGTACGTCACCATACTTTAAAACCGGTTCCCACCATTTTTTTCAGCATGACTTTTGATGAAAAAGGGACTTTTTGCTTTTTCATGTTATGGATCAGTTGGGCTTAGATACAAGCTGTTGAAACCCTTTACCCCGCTTGGATTTGGTTAATACTTGGTTTATTGGATGCGCACCATTGGATAGTACGTCACCATACTTTAAAACCGGTTCCCACCATTTTTTTTCAGCTTGATTTTTTGATGAAAAACGGACTTTTTGCTTTTTCATGTTATGGATCAGTTGGGCATAGATAAAAGCTGTTGAAACCCTTTACCCCGCTTGGATTTGGTTAATACTTGGTTTATTGGATGCGCACCATTGGATAGTACGTCACCATACTTTAAAACCGGTTCCCACCATTTTTTTCAGCATGACTTTTGATGAAAAAGGGACTTTTTGCTTTTTCATGTTATGGATCAGTTGGGCTTAGATACAAGCTGTTGAAACCCTTTACCCCGCTTGGATTTGGTTAATACTTGGTTTATTGGATGCGCACCATTGGATAGTACGTCACCATACTTTAAAACCGGTTCCCACCATTTTTTTTCAGCTTGATTTTTTGATGAAAAACGGACTTTTTGCTTTTTCATGTTATGGATCAGTTGGGCATAGATAAAAGCTGTTGAAACCCTTTACCCCGCTTGGATTTGGTTAATACTTGGTTTATTGGATGCGCACCATTGGATAGTACGTCACCATACTTTAAAACCGGTTCCCACCATTTTTTTCAGCATGACTTTTGATGAAAAAGGGACTTTTTGCTTTTTCATGTTATGGATCAGTTGGGCTTAGATACAAGCTGTTGAAACCCTTTACCCCGCTTGGATTTGGTTAATACTTGGTTTATTGGATGCGCACCATTGGATAGTACGTCACCATACTTTAAAACCGGTTCCCACCATTTTTTTTCAGCTTGATTTTTTGATGAAAAACGGACTTTTTGCTTTTTCATGTTATGGATCAGTTGGGCATAGATAAAAGCTGTTGAAACCCTTTACCCCGCTTGGATTTGGTTAATACTTGGTTTATTGGATGCGCACCATTGGATAGTACGTCACCATACTTTAAAACCGGTTCCCACCATTTTTTTCAGCATGACTTTTGATGAAAAAGGGACTTTTTGCTTTTTCATGTTATGGATCAGTTGGGCTTAGATACAAGCTGTTGAAACCCTTTACCCCGCTTGGATTTGGTTAATACTTGGTTTATTGGATGCGCACCATTGGATAGTACGTCACCATACTTTAAAACCGGTTCCCACCATTTTTTTTCAGCTTGATTTTTTGATGAAAAACGGACTTTTTGCTTTTTCATGTTATGGATCAGTTGGGCTTAGATAAAAGCTGTTGAAACCCTTTACCCCGCTTGGATTTGGTTAATACTTGGTTTATTGGATGCGCACCATTGGATAGTACGTCACCATACTTTAAAACCGGTTCCCACCATTTTTTTCAGCATGACTTTTGATGAAAAAGGGACTTTTTGCTTTTTCATGTTATGGATCAGTTGGGCTTAGATACAAGCTGTTGAAACCCTTTACCCCGCTTGGATTTGGTTAATACTTGGTTTATTGGATGCGCACCATTGGATAGTACGTCACCATACTTTAAAACCGGTTCCCACCATTTTTTTTCAGCTTGATTTTTTGATGAAAAACGGACTTTTTGCTTTTTCATGTTATGGATCAGTTGGGCATAGATAAAAGCTGTTGAAACCCTTTACCCCGCTTGGATTTGGTTAATACTTGGTTTATTGGATGCGCACCATTGGATAGTACGTCACCATACTTTAAAACCGGTTCCCACCATTTTTTTCAGCATGACTTTTGATGAAAAAGGGACTTTTTGCTTTTTCATGTTATGGATCAGTTGGGCTTAGATACAAGCTGTTGAAACCCTTTACCCCGCTTGGATTTGGTTAATACTTGGTTTATTGGATGCGCACCATTGGATAGTACGTCACCATACTTTAAAACCGGTTCCCACCATTTTTTTTCAGCTTGATTTTTTGATGAAAAACGGACTTTTTGCTTTTTCATGTTATGGATCAGTTGGGCATAGATAAAAGCTGTTGAAACCCTTTACCCCGCTTGGATTTGGTTAATACTTGGTTTATTGGATGCGCACCATTGGATAGTACGTCACCATACTTTAAAACCGGTTCCCACCATTTTTTTCAGCATGACTTTTGATGAAAAAGGGACTTTTTGCTTTTTCATGTTATGGATCAGTTGGGCTTAGATACAAGCTGTTGAAACCCTTTACCCCGCTTGGATTTGGTTAATACTTGGTTTATTGGATGCGCACCATTGGATAGTACGTCACCATACTTTAAAACCGGTTCCCACCATTTTTTTTCAGCTTGATTTTTTGATGAAAAACGGACTTTTTGCTTTTTCATGTTATGGATCAGTTGGGCATAGATAAAAGCTGTTGAAACCCTTTACCCCGCTTGGATTTGGTTAATACTTGGTTTATTGGATGCGCACCATTGGATAGTACGTCACCATACTTTAAAACCGGTTCCCACCATTTTTTTCAGCATGACTTTTGATGAAAAAGGGACTTTTTGCTTTTTCATGTTATGGATCAGTTGGGCTTAGATACAAGCTGTTGAAACCCTTTACCCCGCTTGGATTTGGTTAATACTTGGTTTATTGGATGCGCACCATTGGATAGTACGTCACCATACTTTAAAACCGGTTCCCACCATTTTTTTTCAGCTTGATTTTTTGATGAAAAACGGACTTTTTGCTTTTTCATGTTATGGATCAGTTGGGCATAGATAAAAGCTGTTGAAACCCTTTACCCCGCTTGGATTTGGTTAATACTTGGTTTATTGGATGCGCACCATTGGATAGTACGTCACCATACTTTAAAACCGGTTCCCACCATTTTTTTCAGCATGACTTTTGATGAAAAAGGGACTTTTTGCTTTTTCATGTTATGGATCAGTTGGGCTTAGATACAAGCTGTTGAAACCCTTTACCCCGCTTGGATTTGGTTAATACTTGGTTTATTGGATGCGCACCATTGGATAGTACGTCACCATACTTTAAAACCGGTTCCCACCATTTTTTTTCAGCTTGATTTTTTGATGAAAAACGGACTTTTTGCTTTTTCATGTTATGGATCAGTTGGGCATAGATAAAAGCTGTTGAAACCCTTTACCCCGCTTGGATTTGGTTAATACTTGGTTTATTGGATGCGCACCATTGGATAGTACGTCACCATACTTTAAAACCGGTTCCCACCATTTTTTTCAGCATGACTTTTGATGAAAAAGGGACTTTTTGCTTTTTCATGTTATGGATCAGTTGGGCTTAGATACAAGCTGTTGAAACCCTTTACCCCGCTTGGATTTGGTTAATACTTGGTTTATTGGATGCGCACCATTGGATAGTACGTCACCATACTTTAAAACCGGTTCCCACCATTTTTTTTCAGCTTGATTTTTTGATGAAAAACGGACTTTTTGCTTTTTCATGTTATGGATCAGTTGGGCTTAGATAAAAGCTGTTGAAACCCTTTACCCCGCTTGGATTTGGTTAATACTTGGTTTATTGGATGCGCACCATTGGATAGTACGTCACCATACTTTAAAACCGGTTCCCACCATTTTTTTCAGCATGACTTTTGATGAAAAAGGGACTTTTTGCTTTTTCATGTTATGGATCAGTTGGGCTTAGATACAAGCTGTTGAAACCCTTTACCCCGCTTGGATTTGGTTAATACTTGGTTTATTGGATGCGCACCATTGGATAGTACGTCACCATACTTTAAAACCGGTTCCCACCATTTTTTTTCAGCTTGATTTTTTGATGAAAAACGGACTTTTTGCTTTTTCATGTTATGGATCAGTTGGGCATAGATAAAAGCTGTTGAAACCCTTTACCCCGCTTGGATTTGGTTAATACTTGGTTTATTGGATGCGCACCATTGGATAGTACGTCACCATACTTTAAAACCGGTTCCCACCATTTTTTTCAGCATGACTTTTGATGAAAAAGGGACTTTTTGCTTTTTCATGTTATGGATCAGTTGGGCTTAGATACAAGCTGTTGAAACCCTTTACCCCGCTTGGATTTGGTTAATACTTGGTTTATTGGATGCGCACCATTGGATAGTACGTCACCATACTTTAAAACCGGTTCCCACCATTTTTTTTCAGCTTGATTTTTTGATGAAAAACGGACTTTTTGCTTTTTCATGTTATGGATCAGTTGGGCATAGATAAAAGCTGTTGAAACCCTTTACCCCGCTTGGATTTGGTTAATACTTGGTTTATTGGATGCGCACCATTGGATAGTACGTCACCATACTTTAAAACCGGTTCCCACCATTTTTTTCAGCATGACTTTTGATGAAAAAGGGACTTTTTGCTTTTTCATGTTATGGATCAGTTGGGCTTAGATACAAGCTGTTGAAACCCTTTACCCCGCTTGGATTTGGTTAATACTTGGTTTATTGGATGCGCACCATTGGATAGTACGTCACCATACTTTAAAACCGGTTCCCACCATTTTTTTTCAGCTTGATTTTTTGATGAAAAACGGACTTTTTGCTTTTTCATGTTATGGATCAGTTGGGCATAGATAAAAGCTGTTGAAACCCTTTACCCCGCTTGGATTTGGTTAATACTTGGTTTATTGGATGCGCACCATTGGATAGTACGTCACCATACTTTAAAACCGGTTCCCACCATTTTTTTCAGCATGACTTTTGATGAAAAAGGGACTTTTTGCTTTTTCATGTTATGGATCAGTTGGGCTTAGATACAAGCTGTTGAAACCCTTTACCCCGCTTGGATTTGGTTAATACTTGGTTTATTGGATGCGCACCATTGGATAGTACGTCACCATACTTTAAAACCGGTTCCCACCATTTTTTTTCAGCTTGATTTTTTGATGAAAAACGGACTTTTTGCTTTTTCATGTTATGGATCAGTTGGGCTTAGATAAAAGCTGTTGAAACCCTTTACCCCGCTTGGATTTGGTTAATACTTGGTTTATTGGATGCGCACCATTGGATAGTACGTCACCATACTTTAAAACCGGTTCCCACCATTTTTTTCAGCATGACTTTTGATGAAAAAGGGACTTTTTGCTTTTTCATGTTATGGATCAGTTGGGCTTAGATACAAGCTGTTGAAACCCTTTACCCCGCTTGGATTTGGTTAATACTTGGTTTATTGGATGCGCACCATTGGATAGTACGTCACCATACTTTAAAACCGGTTCCCACCATTTTTTTTCAGCTTGATTTTTTGATGAAAAACGGACTTTTTGCTTTTTCATGTTATGGATCAGTTGGGCTTAGATAAAAGCTGTTGAAACCCTTTACCCCGCTTGGATTTGGTTAATACTTGGTTTATTGGATGCGCACCATTGGATAGTACGTCACCATACTTTAAAACCGGTTCCCACCATTTTTTTCAGCATGACTTTTGATGAAAAAGGGACTTTTTGCTTTTTCATGTTATGGATCAGTTGGGCTTAGATACAAGCTGTTGAAACCCTTTACCCCGCTTGGATTTGGTTAATACTTGGTTTATTGGATGCGCACCATTGGATAGTACGTCACCATACTTTAAAACCGGTTCCCACCATTTTTTTTCAGCTTGATTTTTTGATGAAAAACGGACTTTTTGCTTTTTCATGTTATGGATCAGTTGGGCTTAGATAAAAGCTGTTGAAACCCTTTACCCCGCTTGGATTTGGTTAATACTTGGTTTATTGGATGCGCACCATTGGATAGTACGTCACCATACTTTAAAACCGGTTCCCACCATTTTTTTCAGCATGACTTTTGATGAAAAAGGGACTTTTTGCTTTTTCATGTTATGGATCAGTTGGGCTTAGATACAAGCTGTTGAAACCCTTTACCCCGCTTGGATTTGGTTAATACTTGGTTTATTGGATGCGCACCATTGGATAGTACGTCACCATACTTTAAAACCGGTTCCCACCATTTTTTTTCAGCTTGATTTTTTGATGAAAAACGGACTTTTTGCTTTTTCATGTTATGGATCAGTTGGGCTTAGATAAAAGCTGTTGAAACCCTTTACCCCGCTTGGATTTGGTTAATACTTGGTTTATTGGATGCGCACCATTGGATAGTACGTCACCATACTTTAAAACCGGTTCCCACCATTTTTTTCAGCATGACTTTTGATGAAAAAGGGACTTTTTGCTTTTTCATGTTATGGATCAGTTGGGCTTAGATACAAGCTGTTGAAACCCTTTACCCCGCTTGGATTTGGTTAATACTTGGTTTATTGGATGCGCACCATTGGATAGTACGTCACCATACTTTAAAACCGGTTCCCACCATTTTTTTTCAGCTTGATTTTTTGATGAAAAACGGACTTTTTGCTTTTTCATGTTATGGATCAGTTGGGCTTAGATAAAAGCTGTTGAAACCCTTTACCCCGCTTGGATTTGGTTAATACTTGGTTTATTGGATGCGCACCATTGGATAGTACGTCACCATACTTTAAAACCGGTTCCCACCATTTTTTTCAGCATGACTTTTGATGAAAAAGGGACTTTTTGCTTTTTCATGTTATGGATCAGTTGGGCTTAGATACAAGCTGTTGAAACCCTTTACCCCGCTTGGATTTGGTTAATACTTGGTTTATTGGATGCGCACCATTGGATAGTACGTCACCATACTTTAAAACCGGTTCCCACCATTTTTTTTCAGCTTGATTTTTTGATGAAAAACGGACTTTTTGCTTTTTCATGTTATGGATCAGTTGGGCTTAGATAAAAGCTGTTGAAACCCTTTACCCCGCTTGGATTTGGTTAATACTTGGTTTATTGGATGCGCACCATTGGATAGTACGTCACCATACTTTAAAACCGGTTCCCACCATTTTTTTCAGCATGACTTTTGATGAAAAAGGGACTTTTTGCTTTTTCATGTTATGGATCAGTTGGGCTTAGATACAAGCTGTTGAAACCCTTTACCCCGCTTGGATTTGGTTAATACTTGGTTTATTGGATGCGCACCATTGGATAGTACGTCACCATACTTTAAAACCGGTTCCCACCATTTTTTTTCAGCTTGATTTTTTGATGAAAAACGGACTTTTTGCTTTTTCATGTTATGGATCAGTTGGGCATAGATAAAAGCTGTTGAAACCCTTTACCCCGCTTGGATTTGGTTAATACTTGGTTTATTGGATGCGCACCATTGGATAGTACGTCACCATACTTTAAAACCGGTTCCCACCATTTTTTTCAGCATGACTTTTGATGAAAAAGGGACTTTTTGCTTTTTCATGTTATGGATCAGTTGGGCTTAGATACAAGCTGTTGAAACCCTTTACCCCGCTTGGATTTGGTTAATACTTGGTTTATTGGATGCGCACCATTGGATAGTACGTCACCATACTTTAAAACCGGTTCCCACCATTTTTTTTCAGCTTGATTTTTTGATGAAAAACGGACTTTTTGCTTTTTCATGTTATGGATCAGTTGGGCATAGATAAAAGCTGTTGAAACCCTTTACCCCGCTTGGATTTGGTTAATACTTGGTTTATTGGATGCGCACCATTGGATAGTACGTCACCATACTTTAAAACCGGTTCCCACCATTTTTTTCAGCATGACTTTTGATGAAAAAGGGACTTTTTGCTTTTTCATGTTATGGATCAGTTGGGCTTAGATACAAGCTGTTGAAACCCTTTACCCCGCTTGGATTTGGTTAATACTTGGTTTATTGGATGCGCACCATTGGATAGTACGTCACCATACTTTAAAACCGGTTCCCACCATTTTTTTTCAGCTTGATTTTTTGATGAAAAACGGACTTTTTGCTTTTTCATGTTATGGATCAGTTGGGCATAGATAAAAGCTGTTGAAACCCTTTACCCCGCTTGGATTTGGTTAATACTTGGTTTATTGGATGCGCACCATTGGATAGTACGTCACCATACTTTAAAACCGGTTCCCACCATTTTTTTCAGCATGACTTTTGATGAAAAAGGGACTTTTTGCTTTTTCATGTTATGGATCAGTTGGGCTTAGATACAAGCTGTTGAAACCCTTTACCCCGCTTGGATTTGGTTAATACTTGGTTTATTGGATGCGCACCATTGGATAGTACGTCACCATACTTTAAAACCGGTTCCCACCATTTTTTTTCAGCTTGATTTTTTGATGAAAAACGGACTTTTTGCTTTTTCATGTTATGGATCAGTTGGGCTTAGATAAAAGCTGTTGAAACCCTTTACCCCGCTTGGATTTGGTTAATACTTGGTTTATTGGATGCGCACCATTGGATAGTACGTCACCATACTTTAAAACCGGTTCCCACCATTTTTTTCAGCATGACTTTTGATGAAAAAGGGACTTTTTGCTTTTTCATGTTATGGATCAGTTGGGCTTAGATACAAGCTGTTGAAACCCTTTACCCCGCTTGGATTTGGTTAATACTTGGTTTATTGGATGCGCACCATTGGATAGTACGTCACCATACTTTAAAACCGGTTCCCACCATTTTTTTTCAGCTTGATTTTTTGATGAAAAACGGACTTTTTGCTTTTTCATGTTATGGATCAGTTGGGCATAGATAAAAGCTGTTGAAACCCTTTACCCCGCTTGGATTTGGTTAATACTTGGTTTATTGGATGCGCACCATTGGATAGTACGTCACCATACTTTAAAACCGGTTCCCACCATTTTTTTCAGCATGACTTTTGATGAAAAAGGGACTTTTTGCTTTTTCATGTTATGGATCAGTTGGGCTTAGATACAAGCTGTTGAAACCCTTTACCCCGCTTGGATTTGGTTAATACTTGGTTTATTGGATGCGCACCATTGGATAGTACGTCACCATACTTTAAAACCGGTTCCCACCATTTTTTTTCAGCTTGATTTTTTGATGAAAAACGGACTTTTTGCTTTTTCATGTTATGGATCAGTTGGGCATAGATAAAAGCTGTTGAAACCCTTTACCCCGCTTGGATTTGGTTAATACTTGGTTTATTGGATGCGCACCATTGGATAGTACGTCACCATACTTTAAAACCGGTTCCCACCATTTTTTTCAGCATGACTTTTGATGAAAAAGGGACTTTTTGCTTTTTCATGTTATGGATCAGTTGGGCTTAGATACAAGCTGTTGAAACCCTTTACCCCGCTTGGATTTGGTTAATACTTGGTTTATTGGATGCGCACCATTGGATAGTACGTCACCATACTTTAAAACCGGTTCCCACCATTTTTTTTCAGCTTGATTTTTTGATGAAAAACGGACTTTTTGCTTTTTCATGTTATGGATCAGTTGGGCATAGATAAAAGCTGTTGAAACCCTTTACCCCGCTTGGATTTGGTTAATACTTGGTTTATTGGATGCGCACCATTGGATAGTACGTCACCATACTTTAAAACCAGTTCCCACCATTTTTTCAGCATGACTTTTGATGAAAAAGGGACTTTTTGCTTTTTCATGTTATGGATCAGTTGGGCTTAGATACAAGCTGTTGAAACCCTTTACCCCGCTTGGATTTGGTTAATACTTGGTTTATTGGATGCGCACCATTGGATAGTACGTCACCATACTTTAAAACCGGTTCCCACCATTTTTTTTCAGCTTGATTTTTTGATGAAAAACGGACTTTTTGCTTTTTCATGTTATGGATCAGTTGGGCATAGATAAAAGCTGTTGAAACCCTTTACCCCGCTTGGATTTGGTTAATACTTGGTTTATTGGATGCGCACCATTGGATAGTACGTCACCATACTTTAAAACCGGTTCCCACCATTTTTTTCAGCATGACTTTTAGCAGCAGAGAGGGTGAACCCTACAACGTTTTTAGACAAAATTTGATTGAAATCCTAAAACGAGCCGTCCTATAATCTCATTTCAACCAAAAAAAGGGCGAATCCTACAACGTTTTCAGACAAAAAAAATTGATTGAATCCTTAAAACGATCCGTAGGATTTCGTTGAAATCTACGAAATCATTTTAACTAAAAAAATGAAAACGATTTTTTAATCAATTTTGGTCGCAACTTGTTGTCATCCACCCTCTCTGCTGCTTAGTGATTTCATCACTGGGTTAACAAAAAATAATAAATGATTTTAACCGAATATTTGATCCAGTCCGATACGATATCGTGTCCGAGGATCATGTAGATTTATTGTTGCGAATCCGTGTGGTTTTGACTGAGCATGACTAAAGAAGTTTTTAAATTGATTGAAGTCCATATCAGAACACCATGTCTGCCATATATTTCTAAGAGTATGAGTATCAACTCCGTTGAATACAGCAAGAATATTGCAATTATCTCTGATCACTTTTGGAATCTGAGTGTAGCGTTGAGTGACATATATCACATCAGTGTTTTTATGCCTGCCTCTGGAAAAGATCCTAGCAGGATTTTTTTGTTTATCCAACATTATATCGTCGTATACGACTAAATTGTTAATATCTCCATCAATATCATCAATACTCGGTGCTTCATCGATATCGGTTATAAACTCAATAATACCCTCTCCGGATTTTTCTACCGCGCTGTCGTTAAAATCTTTTAGCACTTCATAACATCGTTGATCATCTACGCTAGGGGCAATTAAATACAACTTATCCCATTTCATCCATCTCATTATTAAATTGAGCAACAATTGCGTTTTACCGGATCCAGATGGCCCGATTATAATCATCCGGATAGAGTTTGGTAGCGCTGCATGATGCTTAACCGGTTCTCTTCTTTTAGTCGCTGAAAAATCAATTATATCCATATCTCTATACATAAATTATGGATCTATATTGTGTGAAGTGCAAAACGCGTACTGGCACAGAAGATGTGACGACGGTTACAACTAAAAATAACCGATCAGCGCTTTCTGGTAAATGCATGCAATGTGGTACAAAGAAATTTAGATTTGTGTCTATGAAATCTGATTTAAAAAAAAACGAGGAGGTGATATCGCAGCCAAATTGGCAAAGCTCCCTGGAACCCCATGGGCAAAGTACCCCGGAGAAAAGCACCTCCCAGGATATAGCTACTGTGGACCGGGAACCAGACTTGATATCAGACTCAATAATCAAAATCAACCCAACCCCGGTGAAGAACCAATAAACGCCATTGATAAGGCCTGTCACCTTCATGATGTTGCTTATAAAAGCAGCAATTTGCAACACAGGCATCTAGCAGATGTGAAATTAATTCATGCGTTAAATGCTATTCCTGATAAATCCTTCAAAGAAAAATTGGCTTCATTTTTGATAAAATCGGCTATGAAAAGCAAATTGATGTTAGGTGCCGGTAATTAATAATATGGAATCAATTTATTATTCCCCAAGAGGATACTGGAGGGGTAAATCAGCAGTCCATAAACTCGCTAGCGCTGCAAAAGTGAAAAAAACCACTGCGGCTAATTGGTTATCCAAACAGGCACTATGGCAAATTTATCTACCACCGCCTAAACAAATTCAATTCTCGCATTTTGATGTGACCGCTCCTAATGAAGTTCATCAGGCTGATATATTATTTCTGCCACATGATCGTGGTTACAAATACGCGCTAACCGTAGTTGATATTGCAAGTCGATACAAAGAAGCAGAACCGTTAAAAACAAAATCAGCCACTGAAGTCGCTTCTGCATTTGAAAGGATTTATCGACGAGGTCCTCTGCACTGGCCAAATCTATTGCAGGTTGATCCTGGCAAGGAATTTCAGGGTGCAGTATTATCTACAATGAAACATCATAATGTCACCATACGACGAGGGCATACTGCGCTACATCGCGATCAGGCCATTGTAGAACGATTTAATCGGACGATTGCTGAGCGGTTATTTGGATATCAATACGCAAAAGAATTCATTCAAGAAAAGCGATCGCGTGAATGGGTTAAAAGATTACCATCTGTGATTACTGCACTGAATAACGAGATTACTAGAACAATCAACATGAAACCTATCAACGCGATTAAAAAGTAGTCAATACCCGTACAACCACAAAAAGATTTCAAAGAACCAATTCTTGGTAGTAATGTCATTGTGAGGTACTTATACGAACCAGGAGAGCTTGAAGGGGGTAGAAAAAGGGCTACCGATCCTATTTGGAGCGTCACTGCACACAAGATATCTAGTATAACACGATCAACTGGTAGACCTCCAGTCTATAAACTGGATTCAACTGCCCCTCAGCGGGGTTTTACTCGACAACAACTACAGGTAATTCCCGAGGATACTCAATTGCCACCGCATGGTCTTAACTAGCACCGTTGCGTCTATTGCACTCAAGACAAGTCAACATCACATTATTTCTGACATGACCGAGACTGTTATTTTTTCTGTCTACGGTGAATTGGCGAGGATCCTTATCCGAATACTGCCAACGCATTATACAATTGCAACTCGCGCAGTGATTATTCTGTTGTTTCTTCAGCGTAATTATTAATTTAGCATCAATATCAAATTCTCGTTGTTTTTTTTTGTCCTGTTGTTTGTAACCGGAGAGTTTTTTATTAATGATGCTAACATCAATATCATTTATTGTGGTGTCATTATCATCGAAAACAATTCTTCGAAGCTGATTTATTCTTCGTACTCTGGATACTGCGAGATAGACTAAATTCGACCATTCGATGTGATTATCCACCATCCAAACAGTTGTATCCGATATAGTCAATCCCTGTGAAGAGTGTATTGTTGCTGCGTATCCTAGAGTCCACGGGGATTTATTAGCACGCAATGCATCTTCAACGACATTGATATCAACCAGCACAATATCATTTAATACCAGAATTTGTTTTTCACTCTGTCCTGGAATATCAACTTCAGTGTTCTGTTTTCGTGTATCCGATGGCCTATAACAAAGGGGTACTGGAAGTGTTGCAAATTTTTGTTTATGCAATTCAAATAACTTCATCTGAAGTGTATCCCTGACTATTTTTCTACTTGCAATTATCAAATCATTTGGTTTCCATGTTTCCCAGAAATCGTTTATTTGAGTTTCTGAAATCACTTCACGCGCTATTTCGCATTGGACTCTATCCGGTTGTAATCTAATTAGCGCTTTGAACTCGCGTAATCGTTCATCAAGTGATCTATAATCAGTGGTGATTTCTTCATAGTAGTCTACAAAACCCCTTAGCCATTCATGTGGAGATGAACCGACAAATGGTGGTGGTTGGCCGTGATCACCGCACATGACGACTTTTGTGTTTTTGTTTAATAACCACTCAAGAAATGTTTGTAATACATCTAATGACACTGTGCATATTTCATCCCAGATTATGATTTCAGGAATGAATTTATCACCCATTCGATCAGGAGTCCATTTGTCACCCTTCCATCGAAAGAAACTATGGTAGGTGCAGGCATTTACCCCTCGTTGTATCATCTCTCTGGCGAGTCTGTGAGTCGGTGTTAGCACAATCATGTTTGTGAAATCCGTATGATTTTTCCCACGGAATAATTCAATTGCACGAGTTGTCTTTCCTGACCCACCACAACCGTTTAAATAAACTGTCTTGTATCGACATATTGGATCAGATACCGGTGGTGCATTAGAAAATTCTGATTGAAATTCAATACGGTTACAACAAAGATATTTATCATCCATGGCAACGTCTGCGGATTCACAATACTCATGTAGCATCTCCTTTTTAAATCGCCAACGCCCCCAATTTTCTTCGGGATCTGTGAATTTAGCTACAGCTGATTTGTACTTATTGTGTATATACATCGAATCAGTGGCCACTCTAACCGCGGTATTAGGAAATCTATTTATCATCGAAAATAGATTAATAGAAGCATAGGCTAGCATTGAACTTCTCAAATGTGTGTACTGGGAATTATATCCATCACAGTAGGTAACAACCGTACCCATTTTCTCACCATTGGATAGAAAAGCATCCTTACGGGATACAAGTTTTCCCTGTTTCATTAAATCCGCTACAAGAAAATCGTATTCAGCGACATCTATGATCAACCGCGAAGAATATTTTGCGTTGTCGTACCGTCCACCTTGAGTGAATTTACCGATTATTCTTCGTCCGAGATCTTTTGCTTGTTCTTTTTTAATTTCAAATAACTTCTTAGACCAATTTATGATTTCTTCTTCATTGAAATCAGGGAATTGTTTTCGTAGTTCGCTGATTATACGATCTAGATCGGGTTGTGGTAGCCAAACTTCCTTCTGAGCTCGATAGCATATAATAGCCTCGGAAACAATCAACGATATTAGCATACCACAATCAATCATATATCTCAATAGCACTATTGGCATCCAGGCCTTTTCAGATAGGTGTCTACCGAGCCAAACATAACTACACGGATGTAACCCTGTAGCTAATTCGAATGATATCACACGAGCGAATCCGGTTAAATCAAAATCAGGTAATGGTCCATTAATCGCAACACGAGTCATTTCATGTGTTGGGTGTCCAAATCGTTTGAAGTACTCAGCGCATTCCCCATACCCGAGAAAACTTCCGGGATAACACGCGGCTATATCAATTGAAATCATACCATCACGTGAGTATTTCGTATTCCACAATCCTCCATGACCAAATTCGACGCAACTCGATTTAACATCCTCAAGAAAATCACTTCGTGTTGGACGCCATGAGTTTTTTTCTCTTGCGAAGTGAGCTACCACTGATGGAATAGTAAAACTATCCGTAAGTAGTTTTTCATGGAAACTCTCCGGTGAAAAATCATTAGCGATTTTTCTCATTCTGTTATCTAATTCTTCAACGCGATATAATTCACCATTTGGTTTTACAAATTGATCGAATCCTTCATCACTTCTAAGTAACCACACTGACACAGGATCATCCTTACACAACGCATTAATAGCATCAAATAATCTCTCTTCATAGAAAACATCCCCGACGAACTCCTTAGGGATATATTTCACGGTTCGTTCTCGTGGAAATACTGTTACCGCAGGTGTCCACGCGTGTTTGTTATGATCAATAATCTGTATTGGTGCTCCATTTTTGTTATATTTCGGTTCGTATAAAACCTCTCCGGTTATCGTCATAACTGTTATTGGAAATCTTAATGATGTTTCTAACTTAGCTATATCAGAAATCTTTGCACCGTTCTGTTTCACTGTCAGTTCCCACTCGGTTATTTTTTTTCGTCTTAGATCAGTTAGTTTATTTCCTCGGGATGCATTTGTGAAGTGCTCCATTATTCGTTCTGCTACACAATTAAGCCCTGACGAATATTTCATAGGAGCTAGTTTTGCGATATCGGGTTTATCATTTAACGGATATATCCCATAAACCATTGCTGTTACGGGATAAGATCTTTCGTAGTATGGTTTGTCAATGCCGGTTAGAATCCCTGGTTTGGAATCTCTACTCACAATGACAGCTTTTTTATTCTTGAGAATTGGTTCAAATTTATCCCTAATAATCCATTTGCCATTGACTTCGATAATGAATTTGATTCGGAAAAAATACCGTTTTTCCCCAACACGTGAAATTATCACTGCTGCTTTTTCATCATTCATGGTAGCGTCAACAACACCATCAATTCGAAATGTTGACCAACAATAGGATGCTCCATCACGCTTGAATTCATTAAAACAGTCTCTGATTTTATTAATCATGGCTTTATCAAGAATTTTATTCTTTGGTGTATCAGAGACTATATCGAGATTGAATTGAGCATCTTTCCAGGATAATTTCTTGGACGCTTTTGAAATCCGAAGGATTTTGGGTTTATCGAGATTAAATTTGATACGTTTTTTGGGTCTATCGAGATTAAATCTAGGACTGATTTTCAATAATCTCTTAAACTCTTTCATGTTTCCGTCTCTTGGACGTTTGATACGTTTTTTGGGTCTATCGAGATTAAATCTAGGATTGATTTTTAATAATCTCTTAAACTCTTTCATGTTTCCGTCTCTTGGACGTTTGATACGTTTTTTGGGTCTATCGAGATTAAATCTAGGATTGATTTTCAATAATCTCTTAAACTCTTTATCAGCATTGAATTCAGCATTTTTCGAAGGCGTTTTCCTTAACTCCTTCATTCTATAATTAAAACAAGCATTTAAATGAAAGATTTTTATATAATGAATCACTGCAAGTGGCTTATGATTGGATCAGTAATCCCGTGTAACAAATCATGCAGAAATGAGTTTTGTGGGTATCATATGCAAAGCTATCGTCGTGGAAGCCTTGGTCCGTTACCCTGTATTCTATGTGGAGTTGGGGTTAGGGGGAAATCTCAGTTGTGTTTGAATTGCGGTGGTAAGCGATACAGGGAGTTGAAGCGATATTATGATAAAAGAATAAAAAATGGACAATCAATCAGAAATTATGACCCTGACGCTGACAAAGTCAGTATTCTTGACGCTGACAAAGTCAGTATTCTTGACGCTGACAAAGTCAGTATCAAGGATAAAATCATAAGAACCCCTCAAGACTACATCGAAAGATTTATCATTAAACCAAACAATGAATTAGACAAACAATAGTATTATATATACGAATGAACCAAGAATTCAGACCACACCCTGTGATCACAAATTATGAAGCATCCAGTGATGGTACTGTCAGAAACCGTAGACTTAAGAAAACGGTTGGTTTTGTGACTAATCAAGGGTATTTGATGTTTGGTGTTGGAAAGAAAAAATATCACAATCATCGTTTCGTGTATGAGTGTTTCCATGGATTGATCGAGGATGGTTTTGTTATCGATCATAAGGATTCTAATCCAAAGAATAATTCTTTATCAAATCTAGAAGTTGTTACACAGAGTGAGAATTTGAAACGAGGAAAGACTGGCATTTGTTCAAAAAAAGCGAGACCTGTGAAATCTTTGAATACGATAACTAACGAAGAAATAATATTTCAATCAATGAATGAAGCCGGTAGACACTTCGATATTTGTCGATCTTCAGTACGATTTGTTGCAGAGGGGATTTATCGATCTGCGATTTCTAAAAAGACGGGACAAAAAGTTCAATTTAGTTATGTCTAATGCGTCATATTTTTCATTTAGAAATATATCATTGCTATAGAATAATGAATTCTGAAAACATGAATAGCATCATATCCGAGATTTCAAAATTGAAAACTTGGGATATTGAACTATCGGATGGTTTAAATCCTGATCAAATCATGTCTGATTACCAGGATATAGAATACGGAGTTAGCACTAACAAGTATATGCTACCAAAGAAGTATGCACTCATCAAAAGAATTCAGAATTCTATTAAGGACTCTCTCGCATTCTCCAGTGACGTAAGTGTGTTCGCTCCGTTATATACCATCGTAGAACGAATACGAAAAGAATTGGGGTACGAATACGAATTGAAAAAGGAGGTTAATTCTAAAGTTAGAAACCTACGGGCGTTAATTCAAGAAAATGAACAATTTTGATTGACCAACCATTTATCATTATTTGATTGCTCGACCATTAATCATTATTTGATTGTGACCGTCCCTCATAGAGATTTTAATTTTTTTTAGCATTTTTTGATTGATAATAGCAGAAACAGTGAATAAAAAATTGATGGCTGGTTGGGATTGATCAAAAAAAAGAATGAAGGAAGTGACATTATTATTATTTTTATATACAATTTGGACACTTCCTTCATCATTGATAGGATGAAATAACACTTCCATGACCATCCGATGGTGTTAGGTGGGGATTGAAAAATTGTTTTACAATTGAAAAATTGTTTCTGATTTCAAATAATGGTCAATGAAGCATTAACAACCCGATTAGCTCGTGAACGACTGGATGCAATCAAGAGATTTGTACCAATTCGTGACTCTGTACGGAATAAACTACAACAACGACAACAAGCGCAGACTGACTTTTCTGTGTCAAGTGAACAACTGTTTACTCCGATAACAAGTGCGACCAAAGATGTGAAAACAGCAACTGAACGAGCAATATACGGTGATATTCCTGAGCGAGAACGAGTAAAGAAGGCGCCGCTGCTTGATACGCTTGAAAAGATAGCAGCAGAGGCCGGACAAACACGCGCAGGAATACAACAGCTATCCAGTGATATAAAAACTCAACGCGAGTATGAACGACTAGCTGATATTGATGATTCTGCGCCTGAAACTCAAAGAGTTTCTACACCTGAACCACAACCTGTTGATGTCGTCACCCCAAGAGGTATCCCCTTTATAGACAAACTCACCGAAGAAGCTATAACAAAAATAAAAAAACCTCAATTGGAGAAACTCAAGGATTATACGACCTTTGGTGATTTCGCCGCCAAAAGCTTTGATTCTAAAAAGGACTTTTTAAAAGACGAGTATAAAAACAGTAGAATAAGCCGAGACGACTGGGTTAATTGGTTGTATAAAACGAATAAGGGGATTACTGGTAATTTGAAAAAGGATACAGTTGAGTACAGAACTTTTAAAATAGGAGTTGATAGTTATGGTATACAAAAACAACAAGAACGAGGCCGACAAAGGCAATTACTTGATGATAGTGAAGGCGCAACTGGTACAACTAAGGAAACAAGCGGAAAAGGATATTCGATTGGAAATCCAAATGATGTCTTTGACTCTACCACGACATGTCCTGGTAGTGTTCTCAGTGATATATCACGATTAGAAGTTCTTGTAGGAGGATTCCGAGCTGGAAATAACTCACCGGAAATAATTAATGAAGCAGCTGATATCTGTAGACGGTTATTTCAGGGTGGTATCATAGATATCAGCACATATCGAGATTTCATTGGCGAGTTAGTAGACGGTGAAACCGTCCATGGTTATCATAGTGACTGAATCGATTAGATAAATAACAATTGAAAAATTGTTTCTGATTTAAAATAATGATCATACACTACAATCATGATAAACCAACCCCCGTCTACGTAGTTAATTCACGGTTTCCGGTTTATAGAGCATACTACGGAGATGGTTTAGGCAATACCATTGCAGGGTTATTTGCGAGAATGGCTCCAAAAGTGATGCCGTTGGCTAAACAACTAGGAATGAAAGCAATTGATGTTATTCGTGATAAGGGTATTGGTGCTGTTGGAGATCTTCTTGCCGGAAAAGCGTTTTCAACTGCGAAGAATAAATTAACATCATTAGTGAGACGAAAAAGGAAACCGGTACCGTTACCGTCTACAGCAGAAATGCCTGCAAGTGTTAGTAGAATTATAAATAACGCAGTAGATGAAAAATTAGCATCATTGGTAAATCAAGGGGACCAAAATAACATGATAGCAAACATGATAGCAGGAAGTGGCTTTAAAAAAACACGACGATGAAATGGGAAATCGCGATTTAGACTCTGATAAATAGAATAAAATGTTCAAAAGGTCACCTGATCCAGCATTTGATATGGATGCCCCAGTTGGCAAGGATGATTCTGTACGCGATTTTCAATTTTATTCTTATCACGCAGTACAACCAGATCTCCGATCGCGAATTGAACTTCAAGTTCATGATACCAGTAAATACTTCCTACCGTGTGAGGCATTTATCGAAATCGAAGGAGAACTTGTAACAAATGATGCAGCTGATACCCCATATGACATAAACCCAACTACACGAGTTGGTTTTGTTAATAACGGCATAATGGCGTTATTTGAAAGCGCTAGATATCTCATTGATGGAAAAGAAATTGAATCCATTGACCGTGAAGTTGATGTTGCAACAACAATAATTGGGTTAGCGAGATATTCTGATGATTATTCAAGATCAGCGGGTCCATCTATGATGTTTTCTAAGGATATCACTGATCACCCTGAACACAACCAGTATTCTAGAGTCAAGGCAACACAAGCTACCGCAGTTGATCCAGCACCAGCCGGATATACAAGACCAGCTGGTACTTTTGATGTCATAAATAATATCATTAACTACAACCTAGGGTTTGCAACACGTGTAGCAACGTTGCAAGGACAGCGTCGACAATTTTCATGTGCAATTCCACTGCATCATATATTCGGATTCTGTAGAAACGTCCGAAAAGTTATTTATGGAGCTAAACACACAGTAGCGCTTGTACGAAAGGGTACTGATAATGATGCAATCTGGCGTGATGTTGGTGCTCCCGAGGGTAAAGTCATTTTATCAAAACTAGCATTATGGATGCCAGTATTAACTCCATCAATCACAGCAGAAGAAAAATTATTATCATTTATGGAACAAGGAGGAAAGTCGTTGTTGAGTTGGTTATCAGTGACCACTGATATCAAACAGGATAATGTTGATGATATATTTACTTGGCATCTGGCATCAAAACAAGGTGTTTCAGCTCCACGTCATATATTTGTGGCGTTACAGAATACTGCGCGAGTTGGTAATCAAGAACGAAGCCATATGATATTTGATCAGTTAGGTGTTAGAGAAGTCTCGCTGAGAATAAACGGCCAACAGGAACCATCTGAGGATATACAACTCGATTACACTCACAACCATATTGCACGTGTATATCATAACCTATTGTCGTTTATGGCACGTGATCAAAATGTGGATACTGGTTTGCAAATATCACAATTGGATTTTAAAAGCCTCTATCCGATCTATTACTTCTCACTGGAACATCTCGATTTGATGAGACAATCTGTCGTTGATATACACTTTAGAGCCCGTGTAACCCGTCCTGGTGGTATTGCTAATTATAGAGCGGTTGCTGTCATTCTCAGTGATAAATCAATGCTACTCGAAGGTGTTGGTGGAAGAATGAGAGTGGTAGATGCCCCAGTGGAAAACATGTAAACGATTTAGAATCAATCAATTATGTATAATGTCATATAGTGTTATTAGTGTTGCGTTAACTCCTGGTCAAATCAAAAAATTGCAATCAGAATCGGCTAAAAAATGTGGAACCACAATCACGTTGAAACCCAACCAAATGACTGGTGGTGCAAATAAACTATCGCTGACAACTCGTCAGGTGAAACATTTCAATGATGCACTTGTAGCAAAAAAGGGTGTTCAGATTACTCTTTCTGCGGCTGCTATCAAAAATATGATTAAAACAGGCGGTATATTTCCGTTGTTAGCTGCGATTCCAGCATTGATTGCAGCAGCAGCCCCAGCGGTGGCTAAAGCAGCGGCGTTAGGAGCCGTTGGTACTGCAGCAGGAATGGCACTAAAGAAGGCAACTGGGAAAGGATATAAAAAAAAGGGAAAGGGTCTAAGACTACCAGGAACCCCGTATTCGTGGTACAGCGGAAAGGGTCTAAGACTACCAGGAACGATTTATTAATTCGGGAATCGAAGATTCCTATGTCCAATTTTGATTTACTCGATGCTGCTAAAAAACTCGCGATTAAAAACTTCAGAGGTGTCTTTATGAAAGATCAATTACCACATCAACCAAACAGCGTTGAAACAGGTATTATTAATCTCGATAACAGCACCGGACCCGGAACTCACTGGGTTGCATACGCTATTGATCCACGTGGGATTGTCTATTTCGATTCATATGGATTAGCCCCACCAAAAGAGTTTTTGCGTTATATAAAAACCCTTCCAATGAAGACTTGGTATTCTACGCTACCAACACAAACGATGATTGACCCACCAATATGTGGCAGCGAAGTATTAAATGTCCTTGACGCTATTTCAAACTCCTTGAGTAACCCAAACGGAAAACCACCACATGTTGTCGTTAATGAATACACTAGTAATCGCTTTTTAGAGAGAGAAAGAGTTTTACAATAACATGATTGATATTTGGGGGAGATCTTTGAAACCCAAACCCGATGGCACTGCACCACCTGATTCTGTCAAGGATGTAAAAAAACTAATCAAAGATGAAATAGCTGAGACGTTGAACTTAACAAATGTTGATCCTAATGAAATAGTTGTATTTCAAGACAAACAGGGTAAATTGAAAAGCAGTGATGTGTCCTTGGATGATATTTTAGTTAAACAACGAAACGCAATCGAGAACACCGTTGCGTTATTTTCCGATCAGGGTAAATTGAAACCCAGTAATATTTCTCTGGATGATATTTTGGTTAAACAACAAAACGCAATCGAGAACACCGTTGCGTTATTTTCCGATCAGGGTAAACTCAAACCGGGTGTACTCATTTCGACGATTACAGATCGATTAAAAACTATCAACGATGAGTTAAACAATTCTATAGTTGTACTAAAAACACTTGAATCTAAAATTGAAGAAAACGGAAAACAGTTTATATCATTTCGTAGAAATATCATTGATAAATTTATTGGAACCCAGTTGGATAAAATAGAAATAAAACTCCCTGATATTAAAAAATCCATCGATGAGACAAAAAACTTCATCGAAGCCGTCAAAGGTGATTTTTCGAGGATGATAACAATCATTGAAAAAACAAAAATTCCTCATGAGAAAACCAACAACGTGGTATACACAATCCAACACGGATCATTTGAGTGGACACCTACAAACAACAAATTAGATATCACTGCAACCGTTAAGGGTATTTATCGATTAACACTAGTAACACCATTAACTCAATTTGATATATCATCGTCCAGTTCATCCGGGGTCAATAATACGATTTCAACGATCATCGACAAGAATACAACTGAAAAGTTCACAATCACATATGCTGATAAAAGTTTGGTTAGAGTCTCAACAACGTGGTATGTGGAATTCGTAGCGGATTTAAGTAAATAACTAAATTGAAAGGATTTCACAATTGAAAACGCTAGCTTTTTTAAAATAACAACAATGACTTTGTCATCGACGCAATGTCGCTATGATCAGGTCAGAGAATTTCAAAATAGACTCAAAACCCTCACTGAGGAGTATCAAATAAAAATAAAAAAATACCGACGAAGAATCACCGCAATTGATATTATTATGTACTCGGTGTCAAGCGTTCTCACTGGCGCCGGAATAATACTTGGATCGGTTATAATGATTGCCCCGGTCGTAGTTCCAATTTGCATTTCTACGGTGGCTACAATCGGGGGTATATCAACCGGGATAACAAAAAGGATATCATCATGCAGCCAGAGTAAACTGCAGAATTACCTACTTCAATTTCATATTGCATCAACCGCATACTCGCAATTATCATTGATGATATCATCGTCACTCGATAATACAATTATATCAGATAGTGAATTCTCAGCGATGGTCAGTATTTTTGATTCCGCGATATCGAAATTAGAGCGACAACATGAATATAATAACAATGACAACATCGATGGAATTAGAAAACACGAACCCAAAAAACAAAATGATCTCAATAATATCAACCATACCAGATTGTGAGTTCTCAGTGATGGTCAGTATTTATGATTCCGCGGTGTCAAAATTAGAGCGACAACATGAGTATAATAACAATGACGACACCGCAGGAATTACTTCAACGAATAGTGGAGAACACGAACCCAGTACAAACAAGCATGATATCAATAACATCAACGGAACCCGAGTTTAGTGTGAATTTCCCTTCTCCGATTCCAGTGCGTGAGATAGCGCTAGCAAAACTACGAGTGTATCACAGTTGGCCTAATATCAGATCAAAATCATTTGGTGGTCAACAACCCAATAATTCTTTAGTGTTTGCAAATGAGAATAAACCCGACGGAACCCCAGACTGGAAAGTTGTTTCGATACCAACAGGGTCATACCAAATCGAACAAATCAATAATGAATTCGCGCGTAGAATAAAATCGATTACTGGAGTAGAGTCAAAAATAGCTATAACAGTTCATGAACCGACGCTATCATCCGCAATTGAAATAAACTCAGAAGGATATGTCGTAGATATATATCAGAGTTCTATTAGAACCGTACTAGGATGGCCTGAATTACCACCCCAGAGTAAAACTCTGGAGGAAACCGTTGATTTACCAGAACCACAAAAAACTGATTATATCACCGACAGAATAAAACCTGATAATCCAGTAAAGAGTTATAAAGAGCACAGGGTATCTACAGATTTTTTGAATCTCGAATACCAACTAATTTGGAATGAGAAGCCAGGGGAAGGAATAAGGATATATTATTTAGTTAACGAACCTGAAATCGTTAAAAATTTCACAGCAATGAATAATGATTTTTCACTGTTGTTAATATCTCTTAAATCTGGTTCTCTCACCCGAGATGAATTTATCAGCGTCGTAGAAACATGCAATAAAATTATCGACGATATGGAAACATTTAACCTAAAAATTATTCAGGATATATTAGATGAAGATAACCCAAAATCGAGAACAGAATTTGCAACAGACTATAATATCCGCGTAGAAGATATTCCGACATTCAAACTACCAGGATATAACGTACCAGAACTAAAAAAACTTCTCAGTGACACCATCGATGTTGGTTTTAAAATAATTCATGATGCATGGAAAAAAACATCATCAGGGGAAATAAAAATCCTCAAACACAATAATGACCCAGACGGTGGCGGTAGGCATATCGCTCCGTTCAACGTGAATATATCCTCAGTGATTGCGCTCAATTTAGTGTGTGATGTTATCGAAGGAAGCTATCAAATTAATCTCGAACGATCAAATCAAGCTCAGCAAGGATATATTCTTTATTCATTTGCACCAACAGCTCCTCCAGGATTTTTAATAATTGAGTCTCCGGTTAATCCAGTCTATATGCGATGCCATAATAATTCATTAACCAGAATTAATTTCAAACTCACAGATCAATCCAATAATCTAATTGATCTACAAGAAGAGGTGTTAGCGATTAGTTTGTTTGTGAGATCCTAAATTGCTTTGCAATTTCAAAGGATTTTCATCGTAAGGACTTTCATCATAAAGACTGGTTAAAATCATTTATTATTTTTTGTTAACCAGTGATGAAATCACTAAGCAGCAGAGAGGGTGGATGACAACAAGTTGCGACCAAAATTGATTAAAAAATCGTTTTCATTTTTTTAGTTAAAATGATTTCGTAGATTTCAACGAAATCCTACGGATCGTTTTAAGGATTCAATCAATTTTTTTTGTCTGAAAACGTTGTAGGATTCGCCCTTTTTTTGGTTGAAATGAGATTATAGGACGGCTCGTTTTAGGATTTCAATCAAATTTTGTCTAAAAACGTTGTAGGGTTCACCCTCTCTGCTGCTCTTTTGATGAAAAAGGGACTTTTTGCTTTTTCATGTTATGGATCAGTTGGGCTTAGATACAAGCTGTTGAAACCCTTTACCCCGCTTGGATTTGGTTAATACTTGGTTTATTGGATGCGCACCATTGGATAGTACGTCACCATACTTTAAAACCGGTTCCCACCATTTTTTTTCAGCTTGATTTTTTGATGAAAAAGGGACTTTTTGCTTTTTCATGTTATGGATCAGTTGGGCTTAGATAAAAGCTGTTGAAACCCTTTACCCCGCTTGGATTTGGTTAATACTTGGTTTATTGGATGCGCACCATTGGATAGTACGTCACCATACTTTAAAACCGGTTCCCACCATTTTTTTCAGCATGACTTTTGATGAAAAAGGGACTTTTTGCTTTTTCATGTTATGGATCAGTTGGGCTTAGATACAAGCTGTTGAAACCCTTTACCCCGCTTGGATTTGGTTAATACTTGGTTTATTGGATGCGCACCATTGGATAGTACGTCACCATACTTTAAAACCGGTTCCCACCATTTTTTTTCAGCTTGATTTTTTGATGAAAAACGGACTTTTTGCTTTTTCATGTTATGGATCAGTTGGGCTTAGATAAAAGCTGTTGAAACCCTTTACCCCGCTTGGATTTGGTTAATACTTGGTTTATTGGATGCGCACCATTGGATAGTACGTCACCATACTTTAAAACCGGTTCCCACCATTTTTTTCAGCATGACTTTTGATGAAAAAGGGACTTTTTGCTTTTTCATGTTATGGATCAGTTGGGCTTAGATACAAGCTGTTGAAACCCTTTACCCCGCTTGGATTTGGTTAATACTTGGTTTATTGGATGCGCACCATTGGATAGTACGTCACCATACTTTAAAACCGGTTCCCACCATTTTTTTTCAGCTTGATTTTTTGATGAAAAACGGACTTTTTGCTTTTTCATGTTATGGATCAGTTGGGCATAGATAAAAGCTGTTGAAACCCTTTACCCCGCTTGGATTTGGTTAATACTTGGTTTATTGGATGCGCACCATTGGATAGTACGTCACCATACTTTAAAACCGGTTCCCACCATTTTTTTCAGCATGACTTTTGATGAAAAAGGGACTTTTTGCTTTTTCATGTTATGGATCAGTTGGGCTTAGATACAAGCTGTTGAAACCCTTTACCCCGCTTGGATTTGGTTAATACTTGGTTTATTGGATGCGCACCATTGGATAGTACGTCACCATACTTTAAAACCGGTTCCCACCATTTTTTTTCAGCTTGATTTTTTGATGAAAAACGGACTTTTTGCTTTTTCATGTTATGGATCAGTTGGGCATAGATAAAAGCTGTTGAAACCCTTTACCCCGCTTGGATTTGGTTAATACTTGGTTTATTGGATGCGCACCATTGGATAGTACGTCACCATACTTTAAAACCGGTTCCCACCATTTTTTTCAGCATGACTTTTGATGAAAAAGGGACTTTTTGCTTTTTCATGTTATGGATCAGTTGGGCTAAGATACAAGCTGTTGAGCAGCAGAGAGGGTGAACAGACCACCCTTTTCGAGCAAAAATAAGGCTTACAGATCATGTTTTCGAGCAAAATATGGCCTATAGACTACGTTTTCGAACAAAATATCAGGTTTCCAACAAATCTCATTTAACCAAAAAAAAAAGTCTCCATTTTTGTAAAACGGAAATTTTACGATTTTGCTCGCAACGATGTGGTCATCACCCTCTCTGCTGCTTAGTGATTTCATCACTGGGTTAACAAAAAATAATAAATGATTTTAACCGAATATTTGATCAATTCCGATACGATATCGTGTCCGAGGATCATGCAAATTTATTGTTGCGAATCCGTGTGGTTTTGACTGAGCATGACTAAAGAAATCTCGAAATTGATTGAAGTCCATATCAGAACACCATGTCTGCCAAATATTTCTAAGAGTATGAGTATCAACTCCGTTGAATACAGACAATAAATTGCAGTTATCTCTGATAACTTTTGGAACCTGAGTGTAGCGTTGAGTGACATATATCACGTCAGTGTTTTTGTGACGCCCCCGGGAAAAGATCCTAGCAGGATTTTTTTGTTTATCCAACATTATATCGTCGTATACGACTAAATTGTTAATATCTCCATCAATATCATCAATACTCGGTGCTTCATCGATATCGGTTATAAAATCAATGGCGTTCTCACCGCTAATTTCTGAAGCGTTTTCATTAAAATCTTTTAGCACTTCATAACATCGTTGATCATCTACGCTAGGAGCAATTAAATACAACTTATCCCACTTCATCCATCTCATTATTAAATTGAGCAACAATTGCGTTTTACCGGATCCAGATGGCCCGATTATAATCATCCGGATAGAGTTTGGTAGCGCTGCATGATGCTTAATTGGTTCTCTTCTTTTAGTCGCTGAAAAATCAATTATATCCATATTTCTATACATAAATTATGGATCTATATTGTGTGAAGTGCAAAACGCGTACTGGCACAGATGACGTGACGACGATTACAACTAAAAATAACCGATCAGCGCTTTCTGGTAAATGCATGCAATGTGGTACAAAGAAATTTAGATTTGTGTCTATGAAATCTGATTTAAAAAAAAACGAGGAGGTGATATCGCAGCCAAATTGGCAAAGCTCCCTGGAACCCCATGGGCAAAGTACCCCGGAGAAAAGCACCTTCCAGGATATAGCTACTGTGGACCGGGAACCAGACTTGATATCAGACTCAATAATCAAAATCAACCCAACCCCGGTGAAGAACCAATAAACGCCATTGATAAGGCCTGTCACCTTCATGATGTTGCTTATAAAAGCAGCAATCTGCAACACAGGCATCTAGCAGATGTGAAATTAATTCATGCGTTAAATGCTATTCCTGATAAATCCTTCAAAGAAAAATTGGCTTCATTTTTGATAAAATCGGCTATGAAAAGCAAATTGATGTTAGGTGCCGGTAATTAATAATATGGAATCAATTTATTATTCCCCAAGAGGATACTGGAGGGGTAAATCAGCAGTTCATAAACTCGCTAGTGCTGCAAAAGTGAAAAAAACCACTGCGGCTAATTGGTTATCCAAACAGGCACTATGGCAAATTTATCTACCACCGCCGAAACAAATTCAATTCTCGCATTTTGATGTGACCGCTCCTAATGAAGTTCATCAGGCTGATATATTATTTCTGCCACATGATCGTGGTTACAAATATGCGCTAACCGTAGTTGATATTGCAAGTCGATACAAAGAAGCAGAACCGTTAAAAACAAAATCAGCCACTGAAGTGGCTTCTGCATTTGAGAGGATTTATCGACGAGGTCCTCTGCACTGGCCAAATCTATTGCAGGTTGATCCTGGCAAGGAATTTCAGGGTGCGGTTCTATCTACAATGAAAGATCACAATGTCACTATCAGACGGGGGCATACTGCACTGCATCGTGATCAGGCCATTGTAGAACGATTTAATCGGACGATTGCTGAGCGGTTATTTGGATTTCAATACGCAAAAGAATTCATTCAAGAAAAGCGATCCCGTGAATGGGTTAAAAGATTACCATCTGTGATTACTGCACTGAATAACGAGATTACTAGAACAATCAACATGAAACCTATCAACGCGATTAAAAAGAAGTCAATACCCGTACAACCACAAAAAGATTTCAAAGAACCAATTCTTGGTAGTAGTGTCATTGTGAGGTACTTATACGAACCAGGAGAGCTTGAAGGGGGTAGAAAAAGGGCTACTGATCCTATTTGGAGCGTCACTACGCATAAGATATCTAGTATAACACGATCTACGGGTAGACCAGCAATCTATAAACTGGATTCAACTGCCCCTCAGCGGGGTTTTACTCGACAACAATTACAAGTGATACCCGAGGATACTCAATTGCCACCGCATGGTCTTAACTAGCACCGTTGCGTCTATTGCACTCAAGACAAGTCAACATCACATTATTTCTGACATGACCGAGACTGTTATTTTTTCTGTCTACGGTGAATTGGCGAGGATCCTTATCCGAATACTGCCAACGCATTATACAATTGCAACTCGCGCAGTGATTATTCTGTTGTTTCTTCAAAGTGATTATTAATTCAGCATCAATATCAAATTCTCGTTGTTTTTTTTTGTCCTGTTGTTTGTAACCGGAGAGTTTTTTATCAATAATTTTAACATCAATATCATCCATTGTTGTGTCATTATCATCGAAAACAACTCTTCGAAGTTGATTTATGTTTCGTACTCTGGATACTGCGAGATAGACTAAATTTGACCATTCGATGTGATTATCCACCATCCAAACAATTGTATTCGATATAGTCAATCCCTGTGAAGAGTGTATTGTTGCTGCGTATCCTAGCGTCCACGGGGATTTATTGGCACGCAATGCATCTTCAACGACGCTGATATCAACCTGCACAATATCATTTAATACCAGAATTTGTTTTTCATTCTGTCCTGGAATATCAACTTCAATATTCTGTTTTCGTGTATCCGATGGCCTATAACAAAGGGGTACTGGAAGCGTTGCAAATTTTTCTTTATGCAATTCAAATAACTTCATCTGAAGTGTGTCCCTGACTATTTTTCTACTTGCAATTATTAAATCATTTGGTCTCCATGTTTCCCAGAAATCATTTATTGGAGTTTCTGAAATCACTTCACGCGCTATTTCGCATTGGATTCTATCCGGTTGTAATCTAATTAGCGCTTTGAACTCGCGTAATCGTTCATCAAGTGATCTATAATCAGTGGTGATTTCTTCATAATAGTCTACAAAACCCCTTAGCCATTCATGTGGGGATGCACCGACAAATGGTGGTGGTTGGCCGTGATCACCGCACATGACGACTTTTGTGTTTTTGGTTAACAACCACTCAAGAAATGTTTGTAATACATCTAATGACACTGTGCATATTTCATCCCAAATGATGATTTCAGGAATGAATTTATCACCCATACGCTCAGGAGTCCATTTGTCACCTTTCCATCGAAAAAAACTATGGTAGGTGCAAGCATTTACCCCTCGCTGTATCATCTCTCTGGCGAGTCTGTGAGTCGGTGTTAGCACAATCATGGTTGACCGACGAAATAATTCAATTGCACGAGTTGTCTTTCCTGACCCACCACAGCCGTTTAAATAAACTGCCTTGTATCTACAGATTGGATCAGATACCGGTGGTGCATTAGAAAATTCTGATTGATTTTCAATACGGTTACAACAAAGATATTTATCATCCATGGCAACGTCTGCGGATTCACAATACTCATGTAGCATCTCCCTTTTAAATCGCCAACGCCCCCAATTTTCTTCGGGATCTGTGAATTTAGCTACAGCTGATTTGTACTTATTGTGTATATACATCGAATCAGTGGCCACTCTAACCGCGGTATTAGGAAATCTATTTATCATCGAAAATAGATTAATAGAAGCATAGGCTAGCATAGATGATCTCAAATGTGTGTACTGGGAATTATATCCATCACAGTAGGTAACAACCGTACCCATTTTCTCACCATTGGATAGAAAAGCATCCTTACGGGATACAAGTTTTCCCTGTTTCATTAAATCCGCTACAATAAAATCGTATTCAGCGACATCTGTGATTAACCGCGAAGAATATTTTGCGTTGTCGTATCGTCCACCCTGGGTAAATTTACCGATTATTCTTCGTCCGAGATCCTTTGCTTGTTCTTTTTTAATTTCAAATAACTTCTTAGACCAATTTATGATTTCTTCTTCATTGAAATCAGGGAATTGTTTTCGTAGTTCGTTGATTATACGATCTAGATCGGGTTGTGGTAGCCAAACTTCTTTCTGAGCTCGATAGCATATAATAGCCTCGGAAACAATCAACGATATTAGCATACCACAATCAATCATATATCTCAATAGCACTATTGGCATCCAGTGTTTTTCAGATAGGTGTTTACCGAGCCAAACATAACTACACGGATGTAACCCTGTAGCTAATTCGAATGATATCACACGAGCGAATCCGGTTAAATCAAAATCAGGCAATGGACCATTAATCGCAACACGAGTCATTTCATGCGTGGGGTGTCCAAATCGTTTGAAGTACTCAGCGCATTCCCCATACCCGAGAAAACTTCCGGGATAACACGCGGCTATATCAATTGAAATCATACCATCACGATGGTATTTCGTATTCCACAGTCCTCCATGACCAAATTCGACGCAACTCAATTTAACATCCTCGAGAAAATCACTTCGTGTTGGACGCCATGAGTTTTTTTCTCTTGCGAAGTGAGCTACCACTGATGGAATAGTAAAACTATCCGTGAGTAGTTTTTCATGGAAACTCTCCGGTGAAAAATCACTAGCGATTTTTCTCATTCTGTTATCTAATTCTTCAATGCGATATAATTCACCATTTGGTTTTACAAATTGATCGAATCCTATTTCGGGATCTTCATCACTTCTAAGTAACCACACTGACACAGGATCATCCTTACACAACGCATGAATAGCATCAAATAATCTCTCTTCATAGAAAACATCCCCGATGAACTCCTTAGGGATATATTTCACGGTTCGTTCTCGTGGAAATACTGTTACCGCAGGTGTCCACGCGTGTTTGTTATGATCAATAATCTGTATTGGGGCTCCTCGCGATTGATATTTCGGTTCGTATAATACTTCTCCGGTTATTGTTGTTACTGATATTGGGAATTTTAATGATGCTTCTAATTTAGCTATATCAGAAATCTTTGCACCATGCTGTTTCACTGTCAGTTCCCACTGGGTTATTTTCCTACGTCGCAGATCAGTTAGTTTATTTCCTCGGGATGCATTTGTGAAATGTTCCATTATTCGTTCTGCTACACAATTAAGCCCTGACGAATATTTCATAGGAGCTAGTTTTGCGATATCGGGTTTATCATTTAACGGATATATCCCATAAACCATTGCTGTTACGGGATAAGATCTTTCGTAGTATGGTTTGTCAATGCCGGTTAGAATTCCTGGTTTGGAATCTCTACTCACAATGACAGCTTTTTTATTCTTGAGGATTGGTTCAAATTTATCCTTAATAATCCATTTGCCATCGACTTCGATAATGAATTTGATTCGGAAAAAATACCGTTTTCCCCCCGTTGGCTCGCCAAGGTGTGAAATTATCACTGCTGCTTTTTCATCATTCATGGTAGCATCAACAACACCATCAATTCGAAATGTTGACCAACAATAGGATGCTCCATCACGCTTAAATTCATTGAAACAATCTCTGATTTTACTAATCATGGCTTTATCAAGAATTGTATTCTTGGGTGTATTAGAAACTATATCGAGATTGAATTGAGCATCTTTCCAGGATAATTTCTTGGACGCTTTTTTTGGTTTCTCGAGATTAAATTTGTTACGTCTTTTTGGTTTATCGAGATTAAATTTAGGATTGATTTTCAATAATCTCTTAAACTCTTTCATATTTCCGTCTATTGGACGTTTGATACGTTTTTTGGGTCTATCGAGATTAAATTTAGGATTGATTTTCAATAATCTCTTAAACTCTTTCATGTTTCCGTCTCTTGGACGTTTGATACGTTTTTTGGGTCTATCGAGATTAAATTTAGGATTGATTTTCAATAATCTCTTAAACTCTTTCATGTTTCCGTCTCTTGGACGTTTGATACGTTTTTTGGGTCTATCGAGATTAAATTTAGGATTGATTTTCAATAATCTCTTAAACTCTTTCATGTTTCCGTCTCTTGGACGTTTGATACGTTTTTTGGGTCTATCGAGATTAAATTTAGGATTGATTTTCAATAATCTCTTAAACTCTTTATCAGCATTGAATTCAGCATTTTTCGAAGGCGTTTTCCTTAATTCCTTCATGCTATAATTAAAACAAGCATTTAAATGAAAGATTTTTATATAATGAATCACTGCAAGTGGCTTATGATTGGATCAGTAATCCCGTGTAACAAATCATGCAGAAGTGAGTTTTGTGGGTATCATATGCAAAGCTTTCGACGTGGAAGCCTTGGTCCGTTACCTTGTATTCTATGTGGGGTTGGGGTCAGGGGGAAATCGCAGTTGTGTTTGAATTGTGGTGGAAAGCGATACAGGGAGTTGAAGCGATATTATGATAAAAGAATAAAAAATAGACAATCAATCAGAAATTATGACCCTGACGCTGACAAAGTCAGTATTCTTGACGCTGACAAAGTCAGTATTCTTGACGCTGACAAAGTCAGTATCAAGGATAAAATCATAAGAACTCCTCAAGACTACATCGAAAGATTTATCATTAAACCAAACAATGAATTAGACAAACAATAGTATAATATATAAATGAACCAAGAATTCAGACAGCACCCTGTGAGTACAAATTATGAAGCATCCAGTGATGGTACTGTCAGAAACCGCAGACTGAAGAAACCAGTTGGTTCTGTGAATAATCAAGGGTACTTGATATTTACTGTTGGGAAGAAAACTTATCTCAATCATCGTTTCGCGTACGAGTGTTTTTATGGATTGATCGAGGATGGTTTTGTTATTGATCATATCGATTCTAATCCAATGAACAATTCTTTATCAAATTTACGAGTTGTTACACAGAGTGAAAATAATTCATCTGGAAGGACTGGGAAATACTCGAAAAAAGCGAGACCTGTGAAATCTTTGAATACGATAACTAACGAAGAAAAAATATTTCAATCAATGAATGAAGCCGGTAGGCACTTCGATATTTGTAGACCCTCAGTACGAAGAGTTGCAGAGGGGGTTTGTCGATCGGCTATTTCAAAGGGGACTGGACAGAAAATTCAATTTAGTTATGTTTGATGCGTCATATTTTTCATTTAGAAATATATCATTATTATAGAATAATGAATTCTGAAAACATGAATAGCATCATATCCGAGATTTCAAAATTGAAAGGTTGGGATATTGAACTATCAGATGGGTTAAATCCTGATCAAATCATGTCTGATTATCAGGATATAGAATACGGAGTTAGCACTAACAAGTATATGCTGCCAAAGAAGTATGCACTCATCAAAAGAATTCAGAATTCTATTAAGG